>QXTE01000198.1:772639-1015721 GCA_003942145.1 Platysternon megacephalum | reverse complement strand
CGGGGCCCCCCCGGGGGGGGGGGGGGGGTCACACAGTCTCAGCCCGGCTCCCTGTGCTTGGCGGAGGAGGAGGAGGCCGCTGCACCCCGCCCAGCAGCAGCCTCCCAACTGTCCTCGGGGTGCTGAGCACCCAGCGCCGTCTCTGCCCGTCGGGCCAGGCCCTCTGCTCGGGGGGACTGGCCCAGCCCCCTGGCTGCCCCTGAGGGGGCAGGCTTGGTCCCAGCTCGGGGGTGCAGGGGCCAGGACCCCCCGTACCTGTCACCGGCGCTTGGCAGGTGTAGCCACACTCGTCCGGGCAGCACTTGGCGCGGCCGGGGCAGTCGGCGTCGCTGCAGCAGGTGGAGCAGGAGGTGTTCCCCAGGCAGGCAGTACAGTTCTCCCCATCAAACACGCCCCCCGCCGGGGGCACCTTGTAGCAGAAACCAGCCTTAGCTGCAAAGAGAGACGGGTCAGCGCGCGCTGACCGGGGGGCTGCAGAGCTCCACAACTCCTCCCTGCAGGGGGGCGAGGGGGCTGGGCACATGGGGGGGATCCCCAGATGGGTCTCAGGTCTGGTTTGGCTAGGCACTGCTCCCCCCCACACCCGGCACATCCACCGCCTGCCCCACGTCCTGCACAGCCCATGAGCAGGCAGCTCCCACGAGAATCCAGCCCCCAGGTGCCGCCACCTGTCCGCTGGCACGGCAGGGCCCGTTCTCAGCACTCACCGGTCGACCCGTCTCCTCCAGACGCAGCAGGCAGCTCGGCCCACAGCGAGAGCAGAGCCACCAGGAGCACGATGCCAGCCGACTTCATGGTGCTGCGGTGCCGGGTGGGCTGAGGCAGGGCAGATTTAAGCTGTCGGGCAAGCGGGGCGGGCGCAGCACAGGGAGGGGCCGGCTCCCAGGGGGCCTGTCCGGACTTGTCGGAGGCTGACTCCCAGCTCATTCCATTCCACTGTCAGTGGCCCCAGGGATCCGCCCTGCCCAGCCCAGCCTTGCGCGGTCACCTGGGGAGAGCAGGCAGAGGGGAGGAGCCGGCCAATGGCACAGGTAAGCCAAGGCTCTTCCTGCGAACTGGATCTTCATTGCGCTGAGCCTCATGGCTGGGCCGTCTGTCACCAGGGCTGCTGGGGGGGGGGAGGAACGTGCCCCGCCCAGCGGCAGAGCACCCTGGTTCTCTCCGGAGACCCTGTGCACCGCGCCCCAGATGTTAGGAAAATGCTGAAAACAGCTCAATAGAACTAAGGACATGTATAGAACCATGTCAGCTATTCCCTATCAGCTTAACTGGCTATTTGGCTTACACTCATCATGCTGCTATTATCCCATACATTTTCAAGGTAGTTAGTGCGAGGGAGCAACAGTTATATCTTGTTTGTCCCTTCAAAATGATACATGTATCCGCAACAAATGTTTCTTGTGTACTCCCTTATCGTATGTGTGTCCTATTACATATGGCCAACCTAATGACACAAAGTTGTTTGTTACTGACTATAAAAAGGGCCAGTCCGGCCATGTAGGGTGTCTCTCCTCTGGCATTAGCCGATGAGGGCACCCGCTCAGCTGATCGATCAAATAAAGATGTTGGTACCCGTCTTCTTGCCTCTCCGTGCCTCCTTGGTGTAATTAGGTAAGCTCCGGGGGGAAACGAGCCCTGTTTGGCTAACACAGAGGACGGGCCCCCCGGCCCAACCCCAGGTCAGGGGGGCCAGCAGCCAAACAGGCAACCGTCAGCAATGGTTTGGGCCCAAGGCTCTGCCTCTCTAATCAAATGGCGATGCCCCCCCGAGCTGGGCAGAGAGAACAGGCTGCTGGGCAGGAGGGGACGGGGCTCCCCAGAACCACATGCCACTCCCTGAAAGGTGCAGGGGTTGATACTGACCAAGCCCTGACAGCTGGGTGCCTCTAGCTCTGGGGTGGCCAACCTGGGGCTCCGGAGCCACATGAGGCTCTTCAGAAGTTAATATGTGGCTCCTTGTCTAGGCACCGACTCCGGGGCTGGAGCTCCAGGTGCCAACTTTCCAATGTGCCGGGGGGTGCTCACTGCTCAACCCCTGGCCCCAGCCCCACTCCACCCCGTCCCCCAAGGCCCCCGCCCCTTCCCCTGAGTCTGCCACGCCCTTGCTGCTCCTCCTCCCCCCTGGGCCTCCTGCACACCACAAAACAGCTGATGGTGGCGGGTGGCAGGCGCAGGGATGGAGGGTGGGAGACACTGGGGGCGGGGGGGGGGAGCTGACGGGGGGCTGCTGACATGTTACTGTGACACTGGTAAATTCTGGCTCCTTCTCAGGCTCAGGTTGGCCACCCCTGGCCTAGCTCCTCACCATGGGCACGCCACAGAGTGAGCAGCAAAGGGACATGCTGGGAGACCCCAGGAGGCTGGGATTCTACTTCAGCTCCAAGAAAATCCATGTAAAGCAGCTGATTTGGCGCAGGGCTGATCTTTAGGTGTTCGGACCCCCGGGGACGGAGGGCTGGGGGCAGACGGTCCAACACTTTACTAGCAGACACCTAGCTCGATGGAAAGGGAGACACTCAACGAGTTTATTCTACAGCACTCGGTCGGGGAAGAGTCCTGGACAGAACACGGGCACCAGCTCCATCAACAACCGAAACCACAACCCGGCTCCCCCCAGCAGTATCCCAGCCCCGTTTACAGAGCCCAGCCCCAGGCACAGCACCTCAGCAGGGCTCCTGGGATCTCCCATGTACAAGGAGCCACCTGGCGCCACCCTGCATTCCCACCCACGCGCTCACGTGCCTGCGTGGGAGGCTTTAATGTGCTTTGTGTGTTTCAGCTTCCTGGCTGCAGGGAGGGAGAGCAAAGGCGGTGAAGGACACGATCCAGGCCGGCAGCCTCCTCCCCTCTGGAGCCTGGGACTCAAATATTCCTGGGGGCTCGGTCCCATCCTCACACCCCGTATTTTCTTTTCACCTGAGCCCAGAATAGGCCTCTGCTTCAGGGAGGTGGCACAGCCACCAGCCTCTCCCTGGACTCCAGTCCCTCTGGACCTGGAGCAAGCACAGGGAGCATTCTCCTTCCCCCAGGACCTGCCCAGCTATGCATGGTTCTTCCCAGAGAGCAGCTGTGTCTCTGACACCATGGGGAGGGGTCCCACGCCCCCCCCCCAGAAATAAATAGCTCACAACTAACATGGGTGGGGCAGAACCTGGCACTGACTGAGGATAGTTTTAACTGGGTTTGTTCAAAGGTGCGGGCCCTGAGAATTGCAGCTCAACCAGCAGCACAGGTTGATGCATGAACAAAGCATTCAAACATTTCCCTGGACAGTCCCCGGGAGAGAGAGAGAGAGAGAGTGTGTGTACATGCCTCAGGTGTCTGTGCCCATAGGTTACCAGGTGCAATCTTCCTATTTGCACTCACAACTGCGGTGACTGTGTGTGCTGAGTAGGTGGGCAATTGCACACCCAAACTGATCGCAAACACAGGCTCCAAGAGTCACCCACGCCCAACTCCTGTGAGAGCCACTGAGTCAGGTGCAGAGGGGCCTGGGGACGTCACACATGGGTGCAATAATAATAATTACAACCAACACAAGGAAATGTTTAGTTGCACTCCACATAGCTAACCTATGGAACTCACTGCCACAAGATAGCACCGAGGCCAAGAGCTTAGTAGGATTCAAAGAAGGGCTGAAGTATTTCTGTGGTTAATGAAAATATCCAGGGTTACATTCAATAGGGTCAGGTACAAACCCTCACTTCAGGCCGTAAGCCAGCCACTGGCTGCCGGGGTTAGAAAGAATATTGCCTGGCTTGTTGCTCCATAACAGCCCACTGCAGGGTTTCCACCACCTTCCTCTGATCAGCAGGGTCCAGCCACTCTGACACACGGGGCTAGCGGGTGGAGTAGAAAGAGAGCCTGAGACATAAGCCCTTGTAGCAGAGGCCCAATGTGAGGCCTGGGCTAAAGTACTGGTCAAAGCTTTGCTGATATAAAGCAAAGTCAGGCTGTGAACGAGAGGCAGGCCCTGCTCCCAGAACCTGGCAAGACCAGGGCTGATACTGCAGAAACACACATTCCGAAGAAGTGCCAGGCACAGAACACGCGTGCAAACACATTCCAGAAGGGTGGTACCAGAATACCCCAATACCAAGTATGGTATGTCATGGAGTGGGGAGAAGTCAGGGCCCTGCACCCCTCTTCCTGGGATTTACCGTGACACTCAGCCAGCCAGTAAAACGGAAGGTTTATTAGATGACAGGAACACAGTCCCAAGCAGAGCGTGTAGGTACAACCAGGACCCCTCAATCAAGTCCTTCTGGGGGGGGTTAGGGACCTTAGACCCCAGCTTTGGGGTTCCCTGCGTTTCACCACCCAGCCCAAAACTGAAAGCCAAACCCCCTCTAGCCGTCTCTCTCCCCCTCCCCCCAGCTCCTCCTCTCCCTTTGTCCAGTTTCCCGGGCAAAGGTGTCACTTGGCACCTCCCCCCTCCTGGCTCAGGTAACTCTCAAGTGAAATCATCCCCTGCTATCCCATCCCCAATGCAGACAGTCCCAGTGAAACTAGACGACATTCCCAGGTCAATCCGCCCCGTTCCCTACTGTGTCACATGGTACAAACACACTCCTGAAAGCAACGAGAACGCATTGACCCCTCCTAAAGAGAAGGTCAGGATGACAGTGTGATGGATAGAGATGTTTTGATCGAACCAACATGTACAAGGTAATGGGTGGTAACAACCCACGTCAGGGGAGAGTAACTAACCCCGTCAGAGGGGTATTGGTGTATTAAATGGAGTCTCAAAGGGAGTGTCTCTGGCCGGCCCAGGCGTGAATGGAAAGCGCCCCCGTTCATGAGCTGCATCCATTGTCACGGGCATACATGTGCTAGTGTAACTAGACATTGATCTGGGGAGCTAGGACTGTGCTCCGTCGACAATAAACCTGGCCGGGTGCCTTCGTACCTTAACAGATCTTGTGGTCGTTGGGCGGTTAAATCGAGGTCTGCTGTGCCAGATACCTGCACAGAGCTGAGACGGCACACAGAGTGAACACACACACACAGCCGAACATCTAACTACAGTGGGACCTGGTCCGTCTGGCAGTTCCTGTATTCCTAATTCCCCTATAAACTACCGTGAGGCAGCGCTCAGACGCGGCACTGGGGTGTGGTGTAAATACCTAGCGAGGGAGAGAAATAGACCTGCTGTGTCACTAAGCCAGGCCCAGCCCAGTGGGGCTCTTGTCTCTGGAATTACTACATTTCAAAGGGGAAATGGAGGGGAAGAAAGTTCTGCTGGCTGCATGCTGGTGGGGAGCAGAAGATTCGATCTGGACTGGGTTGGACAAGTGCCACCCGTTGGAAAGATCTGCAGAGCTCACTTGTGGTGGGTGGCTTTTAAGTCATACATCATCCCAGACCTATGGCAAAGCCTCCATGGCCTCTCCCATCTTCCAAGCCACAGGCATTCTGGGTTCCAGGCCACAGGGCTGGGGAAGCCGCCGTCCCTGGCTGATGCTGTTCAGTTTATTGTGTCGGACCCAGTAGTGACATGGGATGGGGAAGAAGGGGCTGCAGCGCCAGCAGGAAGGCAGGACCCTTCCCCGGAGCAGCCCAAGCTGGGGAACCAGGGGAACTCAACCAGCCTGAACCCTTGGCTGAACTGTCCCCACCCGGCCCGGGAGAGGCTGGTTGTCTCTCTAGAGCCCAAGAGAGCCTGGGCACCGTGCCCCAGAGCACAGGCCCAAACCCCCTGCAGGGGAGTGGAAACCAGACACGACGTGGACCCCACCAGTGAGGGCTCGGGGCTGTGTCTCTGCCTCTCTGATAGCTGGAGATGCCCCTCCCCGGATGGGGGGACAGTCTGGCTTTGTGACCCACTGATGTGACAGGAGTGGATGGGGTCTCCCCTCCCCAGGGACTCAGCTGCAGCATCCCTGGTCCCGGGCGGCTGAGCAGGCCTGTCGCAGGAGAACTCCTGACCTCAACAGGCTGCCTCTAGCAGCTCCGGGGAGTGGCAAATCACAGCTTCCCCTGCAAACTCGCCGAGGGAATCTGGCTCCTCAGCCCCAAGCCAAGATCAGTGACCCCAGCAGGGGTCCGAGGCCTGGCCCTGTACCTCCTGGAGCTCTTCCCTGGCCCTGCTCGGGCCAGGGAGCTCAGGGTCTGCTTGGATCTGCAGAGGGAGCAATTCTCCATCAGTCCCTCACTCCTGCAGCCTGTGGGCGCCCAGCCGAATTACCGCCAAGAGCACAGCAGAGATCCCATGCCCTGACCGTGGGCAGGCTGGGCCCGGAGCCCCGGAGCCCCGGTGCCATTCTCCAGCACCAGGAGGAAGGAACGGACCTGCTTGCTGGGCACTGCAGGGGGGTTCTCGGGCAATTCCTCCTGGAGCCCAGAGCCCTCGCAACAGGCGCTTTCTCCAGCGCCGGCTCTGCACAGTCAGTGGCTGGGCTGCCTCTTGCTCTGTGTACGGCACCCGTACGTTTCTAAGCACCCGCCTGGCGGCCATTTTGTTCCAGAGCCCCGTGCAGATGCACACACACTTTGCGCTCGGGTAGCCCGTGCCTGCTGGGTGTGGTGCACTGTCCCCCTCTAGTGGTACCTAGCGATTGATGAGTCTGCTACAGCCTTGGCTAAGACCCATGTGGCTTTGAGGTCTAAGGTTCGATGCTCGGGGTCTGTCAGCATTACACTCGCTCCCAGCCCATATCCCTTTCCCCTTCCTTGTCCTCTTGTTCTCAACGTCTTGCCTGAAAGGGCCCGTTTGCTCCTCGTGTCTGGAGACACCCAACGGTCTGCACCCCAGGAGCTTCCAGCTCGCTCCCTGTGACGAAGTGGGACTGTTCTTAATGTTTCCTCTGAATACTGTGTGGGTGCCTCAGTTTCCCCTATGCAGTTCTTAAGTATCTAGGTGGTGGGATAAGGGTGTATGGTTGTTGCAGAGCAAAGGGCCAGTGCACATAAATGCCTGACACTTTGTCTCCTGGCAACTGATGGCCTGGGCCCCTCCTCTGCAGAGGTGCCAACTGAAGGTGTTGGAGACAAAGAGATCAGGTGACCTCCTAGCCCGGGGAAAGGGACAAAGCCCAGAGGAGGAGGGGCTGGAGGGGGCTTTTCAGTTTGGAGCTGGCTGGGGAAATGGAGGGGTGCCCGGACGGGGCTCTGGCCCCCCTGGGGCCCCAAGATGGACCTAACTGAGGGGGTCCTGTTGTCTGTACCTGCAAGACCTGTTTTAGACCGTGTTCCTGTCATCTAATAAACCTCTGTTTTACTGGCTGGCTGAGAGTCACGTCTGGCTGTGAAGTGGGGGTGCAGGACCTCTGGCTGCCCCAGGACCCCGCCTGGGCGGACTCGCTGCGGGAAGCGCACAGAGGGGCATATGCTGAATGCTCCAAGGAGAGACCCAGGAGGTGAAGCCGTGGGAGCTTCTTGCCCTGCAGACAGTCTGCTCCGAGGGAGAGGAGGCTCCCCAAAGTCCTGACTGGCTTTGTGGGGAGCAGTTCCAGAGCATCGCCCGGGGACTCCGTGACACTCCCCAGTAGGGGCGTCTGGTGGGTGAGAGCGGCTGGGAATGGCACTGCTATCCGCACCCAGTGCAAAGGACATGCCACTCAGCTGCTGGCTAGGGCAGGCAAGGGAAGGGGCGTGCGGCCTCGGCAGGTTTGTGAGTCTCTGCCCTGTGTTCCCTTCAGATCACGCAGCACAGCGTTCAGCTAACAGCCCTATTGCCACCTCCGAGCCCGACACGAGAGCCACCTCCGCTCCCAGCCGGCTGCACAGCCGTGCTGCGTGTTGTGAACATGCCAGGCGGGCTCAGCTACTGCCCCAATGAACCAGCCAGGACAAGACGAGAGAGAAAAGAGGGGGAAGGGGACACGTGCGGGCGAGAAAATGCCCCTCTGGGAAATCAGCTGCCTGCTGGGATTGAGAAGCTGCCTGCACCTTTCTGGATGCCGTCTGCTAGGCATCGGGGCACTGTCCTTCCTGTGCCATGGGATGGGATCTGTACCCCTGCCCCTTGCTGGAATTACCAAAGCCCCAGGGAAGGCTGGGGGGGCGGGGCTGGTGAGTCCGTCAGTGCTCATTTTTCAGATTAGGCCATTTCTAGCCGAGTGCTGCTCAGTCACCTGCAGCAGGAGGACGTGTCTTTCTGGATGGCCTGCATGAATTTCTTGGCAGCTCTGACAAGCCAGCTATTCCTGTGTCACTTCAAGTTTTCTGCTTTCGTTGCTGCGGGGTACAACCATGTGGAACCCCCTAGAGCACCAGCCAAATATACCTGGGCATGGGGTGCACTGAATCTGCATTGGCACATGCAAACCAGCGGGAAACTGCGTTGCCAGGCAGGGGAATGTTGTCCCCGGAGCAGAGCACTCATGGAGCCACTTCCAGGCAGCATAGCAGAGGCCTGAGCCAGGGAGCAGCAGTTCTAATCCCAGCTCAGTACTTGACTCTTGGGCGACCTGGGGACTCACTGGCTGTACCACCTGGTGTCACTGAGGCTTCCAGGTTATTGCCTAGGTGAGATTGCTCACCTGTCATAGAACCATAGAAGATCAGGGTTGAAGGAGACCTCAGGAATCATCTAGTCCCACCCCCTGCTCAAAGCAGGACCAATCCTCAACGAAATCATCACAGCCAGGGCTTTGTCAAGCCGGGCCTTAAAAACCTCTAAGGAAGGAGGTTCCACCACCTCCCTAGGGAACCCATTCCAGTGCTTCACCACCCTCCTAGTGAAACAGTCTTTCCTAATATCCAATCTAAACCTCCCCCACTGCAACTTGAGACCATTGCTCCTTGTTCTGTCATCTGCCACCACTGAGAACAGCCGAGCTCCACCCTCTTTGGAGCCCCCCTTCAGGTAGTTGAAGGCTCCTATCACATCCCCCCTCACTCTTCTCTTCTGCAGACTAAATAAGCCCAGTTCCCTCAGCCTCTTCTCGTAAGTCATGTGCTCCAGCCCCCTAATCATTTTTGTTGCCCTCCGCTGGACTCTCTCCAATTTGTCCACATCCCTTCTGTCTCATAGCTCTGCACCAGTCCCACTGGCTTTTCCCTCATCGCTCAGGAGTTTGTAGAGAATAAAAAATGCAGCTCTGGGGTTTGCTAGTGAAATCACCATCTTCCTTATGGCATCATTAACCCTTAGCTCCCTGTAGACAAGTGCATTGGCCTGCTGCAGCACTGAAGATAAATATTCCTACTCTCCTGCTGTTTAATTTGCCTACCCCCCGTGCCCCAATAATCAAACCCAAACACAGACCCTCAAGCTCCGCAGGCTTTTCCTGGACTCTTCAGGTGTTCAGACCCTGCTGTGGGACTGTGGGTAAATCCTTTTCTGATTGGCTGCCTTTCCTATTGCCCCACCTCCTGAAGAAGGGCAGCCTATCAGAGCTGTTGCACATGGGCTGGCAACCGTGTGGCATCTGGCATGGCACTTGCAGCCTCACCTGCCCCGTCGCACGTGTGTCAGGGCTATAGAGAACAGAGATGCTTTGAATGATTAACTACTGATTTCTCTGGCCCTGAGAGATTTTGAAAAGCTTCCCCCCTCTGCTTACCCCAAAATAGGATCCCCCTAGGAAGTAAAGACAATAAGAAAATAGTTCATATCGTGTGAGACACTGTCTAAGGACCCACAGATCAGCCAAGGTCATGAGTTCTACTCCTCAAGAATAGAAACTAAAGTGGCTAAAAGAGACCTGTTAATCGCCTAGGCATGAATCTCCCAACATTTTCATATGGATAAAACCTCTTCCTTCTCCCAAGCTAGCTGAAAAGAATCCCAAGTTGCCAAGCATGGGTGACACCCAGCTTTCTTATGCAAGTGACCCATTGCACATTGTGCATGGAGCAAGAGATGGGTGGGGAAGCTGCAAGTTAAGCAAACTAGAAATGTGGCTTGAAGGTCAAATTGGGCAAACTGCTGGTTACCCCAAGAAATCCAAACCCTGGTTTCACCCCAAATTGTAAACTCTGCATTGTTTCCCTTGTAAATCAAATAGACCAGGGACAGCCCATCTTTCATCCCAAAGTAGAAGCTGCCCAATTGTTTGCCTTGTGAGTCAGATCTACATCCTTCTACATGTGGATCATGTCTCTTGTTCTATTGTAAGTCCTAACTAAGGTGAAATGCTGATGTAGTCAATGAATGGGTGGTGTCTGGCCTCCAGATTTAGAAGATGAGGAAGGATTTTGCTGGTTTTCATTGTAAATAATTGTTGTGCTCTAGCAGTAAGAGGAAGTGTCTGGCACAAAGAAGAAAAGAGGTTGAAAGGTATAAACCAGGGTGTGACTTTGGAATATTAAGAGAAATGGCTTAAGGGCTAATAATGAACTACAGTCCTTGAAAGGAATCAGCATAAAAATCCTCCTATAAGAAAAAGACTGAAGACATTTGTTATACACCATCACCATCTGCTGGGTACCAATGGAAGCAGCAGAGGATCAGAGCTGAAATCTGAGTCCTCACTTGGCATGTGACCAATAGAAATCAGAGGGTGGGGCCCTCCAATGAGCCCTGAAACTAGAGCAGAACCCTAAGTGTGGCCAAGGCCTGGACCAGCCGTGTGGAAAGGCCCCCCCCGTCACGGAGTGTGGGGGAGTCCGGGCCCTGCACCCCTGGGGTTCCTGCGATTCACCACAACTCTCAGCCAGCCGGTAAAACAGAAGGTTTATTGAGACGACAGGAACACAGTCCAAAACAGGTCTTGCCAGCACAGACAACAGGATCCCCTTTAAGTAGGTCTATTTGGGGCCCCAGGGGGGCCCCGGCCTCGCTGGGAAGCCTAAGCCCCCTCTGCTTCCCTCTTCATTCCTATCCAGCTTCCAAGACCTGACCAAAAACCCCTTCCAGGCGTCTCCTTTCTCCCTTCCCCCACGGCTCCTCCCCCAGCCTTTTCCTTTGTCCGAATTCCCAGTCAAAGGTGTCACCTGGTCTGCAACTCCCCTCCTGGGTTCTCATGTTACATGCTCAGGTATCTCCCTTCCCCCATGCAGACAGTCCCAGCTCAGCTCCCCGGCAATCTTCCCCCTCAGTATCCAAAGAACCCCACAACACATTCTCACTTCGTCACATCCCCATCCCAGGGTGCTGAGGAGAAGAAGTGATCGATTGTATTTCCGCTTCTATGGTGAATGTCGGGAACCTGTAGGTTACCTTGCTGAGTCTACACTCACTAGTGAGACCCCAAGTAACCAGAGTTTCCACTTTAACTCCTTTATACGTCCAAACAAATCGGCCTAAGGGTATGTCTACACTACGAAATTAGGTCGATTTTATAGAAGTCGATTTTTTTAGAAATCGATTTGATACAGTCGATTGTGTGTGTGTCCCCATTAAGTCGGTGGTGTGCGTCCACAGTACTGAGGCTAGTGTCGACTTCCAGAGCGTTGCACTGTGGGTAGCTATCCCACAGTTCCTGCAGTCTCTGCCGCCCATTGGAATTCTGGGTTGAGCTCCCAATGCCTGATGGGGCAAAAACATTGTCACGGGTGGTTTTGGGTACATCTCGTCAGGCCCCCCTCCCTTCCTCCCTCCTTCCCTCCGTGAAAGCAACGGCAAACAATCGTTTCTCGCCTTTTTTCCTGGGTTACCCGTGCAGACGACATACCACGGCAAGCATGGAGCCCGCTCAGCTCACCGTCACCATACGTCTCCTGGGTGCTGCTGGCAGACGCGGTACTGCAGTGCTACACAGCAGCTCCTTGCCTTGCCTTCGCGGCAGCAGACGGTGCAGTACGACTGTTAGCCGTCGTCTCCTGGGTGCTCCTGGCCGACCTCGGTGAGGTCGGTCAGGGGCGCCTGGACATAAATGGGAGTGACTCCAGGTCATTCTCTTCTTTAAGTTTCATCTCATGGAGATTCAGTCCTGCCTGGAATATCATGCGAGCTGGAGGCTTCTGCCTCAGGCTGATCTCCCAGCCGGCAGCACCGCACGGTCGCACCTACCCCAGCCTACCCCTTGCTCCCATGGCTCATGAAGACTGGACAGTAGTAAGGAGCAGTTCAACTATAGGCTGAGCAAGTGCAGAATGGTGGTAGAATGTGCCTTTGGCCGTTTAAAAGCTCGCTGGCGCTGTTTGCTGACTAGGCTGTTTGCGATTAGAAGAGCACACCAAGGCGCGCTGCACATCACAGAGGCTTTGAAAACCAGTTTCATGACTGGCCAGGCTTCAGTGTGACAGTTGTGTGTGTTTCTCCTTGATGCAAACCCGCCCCCCTTGTTGATTTTAATTCCCTGTAAGCCAACCCTGTAAGCCATGTCGTCAGTCGCCCCTCCCTCCGTGAGAGCAACGGCAGACAATCGTTTCGCGCCTTTTTTCGGCGCAGACACCATACCACGGCAAGCGTGCAGCCCGCTCAGCTCAGCCGCCGCTGTTGTGTCCTGGGTGCTGCTGGCAGCAGACGGCGCAGTAGGGCTGCAAACCATCGTCATCGTCATACACCACTTCCGCTGCCGCTCTGCTCTCCTGCTCTCCTGCAGACGCCACACCACGGCAAGCATGGAGCCTGCTCAGATCACCACGGCAGTTATGAGCACTGTAAACACCACGTGCATTATCCTGCAGTATATGCAGCACCAGGAACTTCAAAAGCAGGCAAGGAGGCGACAGCAGCGCGGTGACGAGAGTGATGAGGACATGGACATAGACTTCTCTCAAAGCACAGGCCCTGGCAATGTGAAAATCATGGTGGTAATGGGGCAAGTCCATGCCATGGAACGCCGATTCTGGGCCTGGGAAACAAGCACAGACTGGTGGGACCGCATAGTGTTGCAGGTGTGGGATGATTCCCAGTGGCTGCGAAACTTTTGCATGCGTAAGGGCACTTTCATGGAACTTTGTGACTTGTTTTCCCCCGCCCTGAAGCGCAACAATACCAAGATGAGAGCAGCCCTCACAGTTGAGAAGCGAGTGGCCATAGCCCTGTGGAAGTTTGCAATGCCAGACAGCTACCGGTCAGTCGAGAATCAATTTGGAGTGGGCAAATCTACTGTGGGGGCTGCTGTGATCCAAGTAGCCAACGCGATCACTGAGCTGCTGCTATCAAGGGTACTGACTCTGGGAAACGTGCAGGTCAGAGTGGATGGCTTTGCTGCAATGGGATTCCCTAACTGTGGTGGGGCGATAGATGGAACCCATATCCCGATCTTGGGACCGGAGCACCAAGGCAGCCAGTACATAAACCGCAAGGGGTACTTTTCAATGGTGCTGCAAGCACTGGTGGATCACAAGGGACGTTTCACCAATATCAACGTGGGATGGCCAGGAAAGGTACATGATGCTCGTGTCTTCAGGAACTCTGGTCTGTTTCAAAAGCTGCAGGAAGGGACTTTCTTCCCAGACCAGAAAATAACCGTTGGGGATGTTGAGATGCCTATAGTTATCCTTGGGGACCCAGCCTACCCCTTAATGCCATGGCTCATGAAGCCATACACCGGCAGCCTGGACAGCAGTCAGGAGCTGTTCAATTACAGGCTGAGCAAGTGCAGAATGGTGGTAGAATGTGCATTTGGACGTTTAAAAGTGCGCTGGCACAGTTTACTGACTCGGTTAGACCTCAGCCAAACCAACATTCCCATTGCTATTACTGCTTGCTGTGTGCTCCACAATCTCTGTGAGAGTAAGGGGAAGACGTTTATGGTGGGGTGGGAGGTTGAGGCAAATTGCCTGGCCACTGATTACGCGCAGCCAAACACCAGGGCGGTTAGAAGAGCGCAGCAGGGCGTGCTGCGCATCAGAGAAGCTTTGAAAACCAGTTTCATGACTGGCCAGGCTACGGTGTGACAGTTCTTTGTTTCTCCTTGATGAAAACCTGCTCCCTTCGTTCACTCTACTTCCCTGTAAGCAACCCACCCTCCCCTCCCCTCCCCTCTTTGATCACCGCTTGCAGAGGCAATAAAGTCATTGTTGTTTCAAATTCATGCATTCTTTATTAATTCGTCACACAAATGGGGGGATAACTGCCAAGGTAGCCCGGGAGGGGTGGGGGAGGAGGGAAGGACAAGGCCACACTGCACTTCAAAACTTTCAGAAGGCCAGCCTTCTGTTGCTTGGGCAGTCCTCTGGGGTGGAGTGGTTGGGTGCCCGGAGGGCCCCCCCCGCCCCCCGCGCGTTCTTTGGCGTCTGGGTGAGGAGGCTGTGGAACTTGGGGAGGAGGGCGGTTGGTTACACAGGGGCTGCAGCGGCGGTCTGTGCTCCTGCTGCCTTTCCCGCAGCTCAACCATACGCCGGAGCATATGAGTTTTATCCTCCAGTAGCCTCAGCATTGCTTCCTGCCTCCTCTCATCACACTGACACCACCTCTCAGCTTGCTCCCGCCACCGCTCCTCACGTTCATTTAGTGCTTTCCTGCACTCTGACAGTGTCTGCCTCCACGCATTCTTTACAAGGTCGCATTTTGCCTCTTATATTGAGGGCCTGCCGGTTTGGTGTGAGAGATCACACACGCAGGGCCAGGCAACAGAATTCGGCTTGCAGGCAGCCATGGTAAGCCACAGTCTTTTGGCTTCTTTAACATTCATAACATGTGGGGATGGTTTCAAACAGCAGCACCCTCATTTCCCATACCAAGCACCCGTTGGGTTGGCCATTTAAAATGGGTTGGCCTTTTAAAAGGAGGGGCTGCGGTTTTCGGGTTAACGTGCAGCACAAACCCAACTAACCCCCCGCCCCCCCCACACACACACAATTCTGTGGGATGATCGCTTCACCCCTCCCCCCACCGCATGGCTAACAGCAGGGATGATTTCTGTTCAGCCACAGGCAAACAGCCCCGCAGGAACAGCCACCTCTGAATGTCCCCTTAATAAAATTCCCCTATTTCAACCAGGTGACCATGAATGATATCACTCTCCTGAGGATAACACAGTGAGATAAAGAGGATTTCTGCCCTATCCCCAGACACGTTAGCAGACTTTTCCAGTAGCTGTACTGGCCGCGAATGCATCCCAAGTCTTCAGGGCAAATTAATCATTAAACACGCTTGCTTTTAAACCATGTATTATATTTACAAAGGTACACTCACCTGAGGTCCCTTCTCCACCTTCAAGGTCCTGGAGCCCACCTTGGGAGGGTTAGGAGGGTACTGGCTCCAGGGTGATAAACAGTTCCTGGCTGTCAGGGAAAACGGTTTCTCCGCTTGCTTGCGGTTTCTCCTCCTCATCTTCCTCGTCCCCAAAATCTGCATCCCTGTTGCGTGAGAATCCATTGATGGAGTCCACGCACAGGGCTGGGGTAGTTGTAAGGGCACCCCCTAGAATGGCATGCAGCTCATCATAGAAGCGGCATGTCTGGGGCTCTGACCCGGAGCGTCCGTTTGCCTCTCTGATTATTTGGTAGGCTTGCCTGAGCTCCTTAAGTTTCACGCGGCACTGCGGTGGGTCCCTGTTATAGCCTCTGTCCTTCATGCCCTTGGAGATTTTTTCAAATATTTGGGCATTTCGTCTTTTGGAACGGAGTTCTGATAGCACGGATTACTCTCCCCATACAGCGATCAGATACAGTACCTCCCGTTCGGTCCATGCTGGAGCTCTTTTGCCATTCTGGGACTGCATGGTCACCTGTGCTGATGAGCTCTGCGTGGTCACCTGTGCTGATCAGCTCGCCACACTGGCCAAACAGGAAATGAAATTCAAAAGTTTGTGGGGCTTTTCCTGTCTACCTGGCCAGTGCATCTGAGTTGAGAGTGCTGTCCAGAGCGGTCACAATGGAGCACTCTGGGATAGCTCCCGGAGGCCAATACCGTCGAATTGCATCCACACTACCCCAAATTCGACCCAGCAATGTCGATTTCAGCGCTACTCCGCTCGTCAGGGAGGAGTACAGAAATCAATTTTAAGAGCCCTTTAAGTCGACAAAAATGGCTTTGTCGTGTGGACAGGTGCAGGGTTAAATCGATTTAACGCTGCTAAATTCGACCTAAACTTGTAGTGTAGACTAGGGCTAAGAGAGATTGAAACCAATAACTTGAAGCAATTGCTTTTGATATTCTAAACTTGTCCATTCAAACTGCAGGGACCACGCTTGTCAAAGTGCCTTAAAGACAAAGGTATCCTTGGAGGTGGGAGGAACCCGCTCGGTACTAAAGAACTGAGAGTTGATCATAAGTCAGTGTAATAAGAAATCTTGGTAATTACATCGTTCCTTGGTGTAACTGCTGAGCCTCAGCCCTAGTCTGTGATAACTGCTGGCCAGACAGTATTGTGTGTCGTACACACCTAGACCAGTGGTTGTGTCTACACTTGCATGGTGAACGATCTGTCGATTGCACACTGACGTGGTTCTGGGGGAATTAACTGTAGGTTGGTTAAGAATAACCCAGTGTCCTGGTTTGAGAAATCCTGTTCAAGTTAAACACTGCCCTGAAAAGACGCAAGCGTTCAGTCCGTAAGCGAACGCTGCCCGGACTCCGTCAAAGGGGTATTGCCTATCACACTTACCCTACCAGCATGCCTCGTCTGTTAGATTTCAGCTTTAAAATCTAACTGGCTCCTCGGCAAAAACAGAAAAATTGACGCCCTTTCTCGCTTACCCTGCCCCACACCACGGGGACTCAGGCACCCGGCCGGGCTGTGGGCAGGCACAGGGATCCCCCATTTTGCCAGGACTCAGGCAAAAGCCAGGGACCTCTCTGAATCCTCTCCCCCTGCTCGCCCTATGGGAGCCCTGGCAAAGAGGAAGGGCCAGGGGCAGAATAAGGGTGGCCACCCCAGGCCTCCTGCCCCCCTGCAACCTCCCCCCCTGCCTCTCTCTCTCAGTGCCCCAGACCATGAGCTCTTGTCCCCTCCCCTCTCCCTGGGGGCCGACAAGGGAGATTCAGCCAGTGCTCTCCCTGCGAGGGGCACCTCTTGTGAGGCCAGACAGACTCACTACACCTAACACACTGTTGTCATGATCTGTAGCTAAAAGGTGGCATCACTGGAAAACTAATACCTCAGCACTTGTTAATACTCTTGTGTGAGGGGTGCACGGGCTGGGTACAAGGAGTTGTGGATACGTGATCGAATTATGGTCTAATGGTTTTGCCTAGACCAGTGGTTCTCAACCTATGTGCTCCCCCAAACCTCCCACAGTCCCCTATGCCCAGCACCCCCTGCCCAGAGACTCCTCTACAGAGCGGGGCCTAAAACCTGGGAGTGCTGCAGCACCCCCACAAACCCCTAGTTCCCAGCGCCCCCCAGCCCCTCACTGCCCAGAGCGCCCCCCTCCCCACAAACCTGCCCAGAGACCCACTCTCCTTCACTCTCCCCCCCCACACACACACACACACTGCGGCACTCACCAGCAGGGCTAGCTCTAGCTTTTTTGCCGCCTCAAGCAAAAAAAAAAAAGGGCGCCCGCTCACAGCCAGGCAAGAGGGGCTCCCCCCTCTGGCCTTGGGGTGCCTCTCCTGGCCAGGCAGGCAGAGCCCCCGGGGGCTGCAGGAGGTGCTGGCTCAGCCGCTCCTTTAAAGGCGGCTTGGCCGGGCTGGGCTCAGGGCAGCGCGGGAGGCGGAGGCCGGTGCAGGCAGCGGGGAGTGGCGCGTCCCGGGGAGCCCAGCAGCACGGTGACCAGCGGGGATTGCTAGTTCCTGTCCCCCCGGGCCAGGGTCCGTGCCCCTGCAGGGCTGGGCTGGGACTGGCGGAGCGCGGGGAGCCGGCCGGGAGCTCTGGAGCTGCGGACCGGGCTGCCAAAAAAAAAAAAAGAACCACGGCAGGGCGGCCGGGATGTGACGCCCCAAGATTGGCCGGAATGCCGCCCCTTACAATGTGCCGCCCCAGGCACGTGCTTCCTCGTCTGGTGCCTGGAGCCGGCCCTGCTCACCAACCCCCGGCTGGCAGAAACGCTCCAGCAGGCAGCCAGACGCTGTCTCCCCCTCAGCCAACCCCACCCCCTTTCAGATCAGAGCGGCAAATTTTGAATTTTTTTTAGCACACAGTTGGGCCGCAGGCAGGCCTAGACAATGAAGGGCTATTTAATTAGAAAGTAAGCAATGCTAGCAAGCTAACAAGCAGGGTAGAGGACAGTGGAGCATCTACACACCAGCAGTAGAGAGAAACTTTGTCTGGGCTACAAAGACAGGGTGTCTGAACCTGACATGATAAGCAATCGAATCAACTGATTGTACCCAACGTTACTGTGGTAGAAAAGTGTATCGAGGAAGGACATTTATGAAAGCTAATGACAGGCTGGTAATTAAAATGATTGTGAAATGTCTGTATTAGCACCATATGAGAAATCATAGATACTCACTGTTATGATGCTTTACAGTCTGTGATTAGAAGTTGTTTAAACCAGGCAGGTCAGGAGAGTTGATAAACAGGTTCTCTCCCAGCCAGGAGGGAAGACAGTCTGTCTGCAGTGAAACTAAGCAAGGTGTCAGCAAAATGGGAGCCAATTTACATACAAAGCAGCAGGGTCCTTCAGCCAAGGAGGTTGAAGTCTCTGGGAACTGATAATATAGGTGAGAAACCTGCTTAGGCAAAGCTCTTTCACCTAGAAAGACAAGAGAAACCAGCCCCTTGCACTGCGGTGGAAGGTCCTGATGGAGAGTCAGCCATGGCTGGAAAGAAATCTACCTTGAACCAAGGCTGATGAGTTAAGGCTGATCCACTAGACAGCGTATTTTTACTGTCTGTCCGTTGATAACCCTTTGTAACTTTATTCCTTCTCCTATGTCCTTTTGTTAATACATTTGTTTTAGTTTTACAGGAAACCAGCTCAGTGCTGTGCTTGAAGGGAAGGGCGTAATCGTAACGTTACTAAGCTGTAATGTGCTTTTGTCTCTGTAAAGGAGCAAACAAATTGGATTATTTCTCTGCGTGCTCCAGGGGGCTGGACACCTCAGGGCAGGCGGCTTTGGGGAAATGCTGGGCCTGGAAGTGTGCTGGGGTCACCTCTGCAGACCAGGGTGCTGCCCTAGGGCTTCACAGCACACAGGGACCTGCATGCCTGTCAGCTGGCTGTTGGTGTCTGGGCAGTGAGCCACAGCAGCAGAGCATTTCAGGTCCAGGACTAGAGGGCAGGCAGTGACACAACCCTCCACTGGGCTGGGTTGCACCCAAAACACGACAGCCTTTGTCAGCATCCCAGGCAGGCTCCTGAGGGCAGTAGGGAGGCTGCTGAGTGAGGTGCGACTGAGCCCTGGCCCAGTCCAGGGTTAGATGCTGTAAGATGTGAGGACTCCCACCGCCACCTCCTCCGAGCACACGGAGCCGGGGCTGAGACTGTCCTCTCCAGCGGGGTCCTGATTCCATCATCCCCACTCCCTGCCGGGGGAATCCATCCCATGGCAGAGCCGCTCTCTCACTGGGCTCCCAGGGGCATTAAACCTGCAGTCACAAGTCAATACAAAAACTCAGTTGCATCCAGGAACAAAACATCAACAAGCTGGGATCTGGGGGCAGCTGCTGGAGGTTGGTACCTGCAGCCTGGGGAATTTTAGGTTAATTCTCTTAGTTCTCCAGGCTTCCCTGCTTCTTTCGACAGGCATCCCCTACTGCAGGTGTCTTCATGGGGAAGGGCTCCCAGCATCCTTTGACTCTCCCTCTGGCCTCGTCACAGGGTGCTGCAGGGCCCGTTCTTCCCCTGGCATCTCCCCCACTCTGTCTGTTTGGGCCTTGAGGAGCTGAGCCAGGATGAAGCCAACAGATTCTACAGAATTTGCTTTAAAACAATCTATAGAATGGAGCAGTGATTGTGTGACCCTTCTGCCAGGTGCAGCCAGCAGCAACCAGGGCTGGGTTCAATATCTGGGGGTTCCTCTCCATCGATACACCACAGAACCAGCTCAAGCCCCCACCCAGTGATCTGGGACAATTACACACCACCCTGGGTGCCTCTGCGAGGCAATACTTCCCCTCTCGCAAGCACAGAGTCTGAGTGTAGAAAAGAAACTTTTACTAACAGGAGGGAAGTAACTCAGCATTAATTTGGGGAAACACCACAAACAGGGCTCATAAACATAAACCATGAGCAAAAGACCCACCCTCAAATAAGTTGGGCAGTGTCCTTTTCCCCTCAGATTCTTAAATCCAGAAACCCAAAAGTCCCTTTCACGTGCCCAGCCCTTCTTTGCACAGTTGCTGTCCTTGGTCAGTGTGGACCCAGAGTTCAGAGGTGCATCTGCAGAGTTCACCTCCCTCCTGGGTGGAGGGGGGTAAAAAGGCACCTTACACGCTTCGCTGCTTGGGCACTCGCTCACCACACCTCTCTGCCGGCCGCCCTGCTGGCCGCTCGTTCACCAGCTGCCTGCCAGTCACCTGCCTTTCAGCTGTGACTTCTGCACATCAGTTTCTTCATAATTTTCAGCTCTTTTCAGGCTGAGCAGAAACACAGTCCTACCACAACTGTTTTCAGCTCTGATTGAGCATTTAAAATAACAGAGGCTCCTAATGGAGCCTATTTAGCTCTTTCTTTGAACAATGGGGGGAACAGGTTAAACCAGTCAAGGGAGAACACTTGGGGAAGGATCCACACCTTCTGGGTGGGACACCTGTCCTCTCCCCTCTTACTTTCACTGGGCTCTGGCATTCAAGCCCCTGGCTTAATGAGGTCCTTTTAGCTGAGGTGACCCCCTCATTTGGAACAGGTTAAGCACAGTTCTGCTTCCCTCTATTCATACAATAATGCCAACAACTTTGGTAACAGCATTTCACTACCCCTGCATTGAGTACTAAAGTGATTTGTAACCCAGCACCAGCCAAAGTGGATCACTGTGAGCAACACCGCTCTAGCTGCTGGATATCTAGGCAGAGTAGGTATGTTCATGTAAATACAGTTTGCTCCGGAAGTCTCTCCCCCTCCCAGCTAGCTGTCAGGGGAGAACTCATTCAGTTCATTTAGACCCTTACAATTGTGATGACTTTTATATGCTTCTGAACCATCCTGCAGGCTTCTACCACAGGAGTAAAATTCTGTCGGAAACTCAGCTGAGTGGGGAAAGCCCGACACTATTTTTGTAGGATTCCCCCCTGGGAGACATGTCTTCCTGTCTGCTCCTTTCTTTGGATTAGAGGAAGTTCAGCATTTCCCATGTTCCCTGGACTGTGAACCACTCATGAACCTCTGTGTCACAAAGAGCGTCCTGTGGCACCTTATAGACTAACAGACGTATTGGAGCATAAGCTTTCGTGGGTGAATACCCACTTCGTCAGACGCATGTCTGTATTCACCCACGAAAGCTTATGCTTCAATACATCTGTTAGTCTATAAGGTGCCACAGGACGCTCTGTTGCTGTTTACAGATCCAGACTAACACGGGGACCCCTCTGATAGCTGTGTCACAGACTCCCAAGTGCAGCCTCGGCCCATCGGACCCCGTGTGCTCTTTTCTGGGGGCCCTGCCTGGCCCCCTGGGGCCTAGAATCAGAGACTTTCTCCAGTGGCTCAGCCCTAGTGCTCATGTGTGGGGGAGGATCCACAAACTGTCCCGGAATGGGGCAGATTAATGTATTTAGGGACTGGTGCTGCTTCCCTCCAGTCTCCTCAGCGTCACAGGATTGGGCCATATACTGCAGACTTGGGTCTGCCAGCATCACAGTGATGACTGCCTCGCCTGAGGAGGGACAGCAGATGAAGCCGATGGAATCGAGTTTAAACATCTCATTGACTGGCCGCCTCTTCTTACAGCTTCCTTGTTTTCATGGCCGCGCTCCCCGCCCACCAGCAGAAGGGTGAGTGCGGAATGAGGCTCCCACCCTACGCCGACCTGTTCCTAGCATATAGCAGCATTATTCCACCCACTCAGCCATTTCAAACTGAAACCACACCCCAGGCCGGCAGGATTTGCATACATTGCACACTCGTCCCCCGGGCCAGAGAGCCAGCCAGTAACTAGGGCACCGAGTTTCATCTGGCAGGATTTCAGCCTGGCCACCGGCTCTGTGCTCAGACAAGCCCCCATCACGAGTGACGTGTAACAGCTGCTGTGCTTTGGGGAGCTCGAGCTGCTCCCCAGCCCACGGCTGACGTGTGAGTGCAGCACGCGCTTGCCCTGGGCAGATCCATGCCTGGCTGCTCCCATGAGAACCTCTAGCAGGAAGTGAAGAGAGAGAGAAACCTCTGCAGCCTCGCCCTGTGGCTGCGACCGTGTCTGGTTAGCAGCGCTATCGCGGGGGAGACGGGTCTAGGAGCCTGGCACTGAGGTGGCACTTCCCAATTTCCAGCCCAGCTTCTCAGGCACTTAGAATTGTTGGGGAAAATCCCTGTCTGGCTTGAAATGTCTCCTGCCTGTTCCCAGCTTAGTGGGGGAACTTGGGGTCAAATTCCACCAGGCTGGTTTCTCGGGTCTCTCTCCGGCTGCGTCTAAGCTACGCCTCTGGGCAGTAAAGGGCTTTA
This sequence comes from Platysternon megacephalum, assembly GCA_003942145.1. NCBI lineage: Eukaryota > Metazoa > Chordata > Testudines > Platysternidae > Platysternon > Platysternon megacephalum. The sequence goes on along the minus strand of QXTE01000198.1, from coordinate 993,452 downwards.
GTTCAGCTTGCAACTTTGTTCAGATTTTTCCTACACTGGTGATTTCAGCCTCCTCACCGACAAAAACCACCCGCGGGTGGAGTTCAGTGAGAGCAGGGGGCAGTCTCCTCAGGGCAAGAACCACACAGGGATGCCGTTTTCCCCAACCCCAGGACATTCAGAGCCCAGGTTACATGTGACTAATCCAGCCACGCGCAAGTAAGAGAGGCCCAGGAAAGGCCCCCAGGTTTCTGTGGGACACTTGCCGAGTCCCTGATTTTCGATGATGGGGGAAGGAAGATCACCTGCCCCGGGGCTCCTCCGGTGCGAAGGAGACGTGTCACAGGGCGTGGATGGAAGCTCAGGGAGGCCAGTGCCGCCTCCCCACCCAGTCCCGTCCATGAGAACGAGGGGCCAAGAGATCCCGGGAAGGGGCAGGGCATTCCCAGAAAGAACAGGGATTAGCCCGTCACCCAGCGGGGGCAGCCTGGGGGTTTCCAGCCAGGCCGAGCCCGGGGGCATGGGCTGACGCGGGCTGTGAAGGAGGGCAGCGTGTGTGGCTCCAGTCTGTGAGCTCGGAGCGAATGCAACCCCAGGCTGCGGGGGAGAGGGGTCCCTCCCCCTGCGGTCCCAGCCCCACCCAGGGCAGAGTTTGAAGCCTGGCTTGGCTCAGTTCCGGGCACTCCGACCCAGCCCCTGGCTGCACCAGGGAGTCAGGGGGCATCTTCCTCCCCCTGGGGTGAGCTGCTGCCTGTGTCTGGTGAGGGGGAGGGGGGCGGGTACAGAGCGGAGCAGCCCTCCCCACCCGTCAGACCATTCCCATCTGCCCACACAGGGTGCGGCTCTCTCCACAAACTGCCTCGGCTCCCTGCACGGCCGGTTTTCTCCCTGCCACGCCCTGGGGTCCCTATTCCGTTGCCATGGTCCAAGGAGACCAGGCCCTGGTGCGGCTGCCCTGCCGTGGAGGGACGACTTGGGGTTCACGCCCTTTTGGACAGCCTGGGTACGCCCCTGCCATGGCCCCCGGGCTCTGGATACGCTCACCGTGGTGGAGTCACAGGGGAACGGCAGGCGGTGTCGATAACTGTGCCCCTCTGCTGCCAATGGCCTCAGGTTTCGTCCCCTCCCTCCAGACCATGGCAGAGAAGCAATGGCCTGAAGGACGGCCTCAGTCGTGCTACCCTGGGCCTCGGGCCACGGTGCAGTGCTGTGCAGCCCTGGGTATCCCTCCGCAAGGCACCACGCTGGGCTGACCTGGGCTGCAGTGCAGAGATCTGAGCTCTCAGAGGGTTGCAGGGAGGTTAGCGATGCTGAGAGCAGAGCAGAGGGGCGCCCCGACAGCAGCGCAGCTCGCGAGGAGACCTGGCGGGGCTGGTCCTGATCCATCAGCACGGCTGAAAGGAAGGTTTTGCCTGGAAGACATCGGGGCTTGGCAGGGCTCTCTGGGGCTGGCAGCTCTGGGGGCAGCCTGGGGCCTAGCTGAAGGAGCTGCAGAAGCTGGCAGGGGCGGCTGCAGAGAAGCGCCCAGGCGCTAAGATCCTGGCGTGCTGCTTGTGAAGGAAGGAGCTTTGCTTGTGCTCAGCTGTGATCTCCACTGACGGGTTCGTTTCCTGCTCTCTGCTGTGCTGGGGTGAGGGCAGCAAAGCCAGACGTGACTGAGCTCCCCCATTGCAGCAAGCCGGGGGTAACTCCTCGAGCGGGTCAGTACCCCAGACCGCTCGGGTGCCGGCAGCGTGCCAGGCGTATCACGCCGCCAAGGCAACCACTGTACTTAGGCCTCGTAGGTGCCGGCCTGCTGCTCCCAGTAACCTCTCAGAGGCTCAGACACGCGGCTCAGGGAACGGGCATTTCCTGGGGCTGCAGGGAAGCGGAAGGTTCCACATGGCCGAGGCACAGAGGTGTAACCAGTTAGTTACAGCACCGGCGGGTCTTGGTTGGCCCCTGGGGCAGCCCGGTCGAGAGTCTCTATCAGATTGTGGGTTTCCATTCCAGGCTCAGTTAGTGTCTCTCCTTGGGGCCCCTCTGCACTGGCTTCTTGTCCAGCCACTGCTGCCCCCCGCAAGCCCCGTACAGGCCAGCACCCAGTTGAGATGTCCGGCCATCACAGCCTCTGCACACGGTTCCTGGGGAATCTTATCTGCCTCCAGCTTCCCTGCAGCTCCTGGCTGGCCATGTGGCCACCACCACTTCCCAAACAGAGCCAGCCGCTCCCTGGCTCAGGGCCTTTACCCCTACCTGGCCAGGAGGAAGGGAGGGAGCTGATGGGAGCTGTAGGCCCCTGCTTAGCAGATCCACCACATGCCTCTGGTTGGCCCCTCCTGCCCCCACACCGTGTAAATCTCAGCCAGGCTTGGCCTGGGCACTCAGATGAGCTCCCAGGAGCAGCATGAAGCCCGGAGCCACGGGCTGAGCTGGGTCGATGTCGGGCCGGACGGGAGAAGCCATACTCCGGGTGAGTGAGGGCAGCCGCCCCCACACCCATGGCAGGGTTTGCTCCCAGCTCACAGTGATTTAAACTCTCTTTGTTCCTGCTGCACCTGGCGTTTGTCACCAACACAATGACCATCTAGGACACACGAAGCCTTGTGTCCTGCAGGGGGGACAGCCAGGTGGGAGGATCTGAGCAATGTATGGGATGTATGTGGGGTCTGGCCCCTCTCCTTCTCCCCTGTCCTGCTGGAGGTGGTCAGGGTCTCCTTCGGGACCATCTCCGGGGTGGAAGCCAGGCGAGGGCAGGTGCCCTGGGCAGCCTGCAGAGTCAGCAGAGGGGTGAGGATCAGGCCATGATGACCTGGCACGTTTTGTCCCCTAGAACAATAGCGCATTGGTAACAGGATATCCCTCAACAAACCCACTGGAGCAGCTCACAGCTGCTCGCAGCCTCAGCCCCACATGGCTGCCGGGGGGTGGCAGGGCTGGGGCCCCCTCCTGCTTGGAGGGCTCGTGACCAAGGGGGATCAGGGATAAATGCCAAGCAACAGCTTCCACTCAGCAGCCTGCCCCAGCTCAACCTCCCGCCCCAGCAGGGCAGGGGCAGCACAGCAGACCAAGCCCAGCGTGTGTTGTGAGGTAGCCTGGGGAGCAGGTGAGGCGTGCGCTGAGTCAGTCCCAAGGGGGAAAGGGGCCCCCTGTCCCCCGCAGCCTGGGGTTGCATTTGCTCCGAGCTCACAGACTGGAGCCACGCACGCTGCCCTCCTTCACAGCCCGCTTCAGCCCGTGCCCCCGGGCTCGGCCTGGCCGGAAACCCCCGGGCTCGGCCTGGCCGGAAACCCCCAGGCTGCCCCCGCTGGGTGAAGGGCTAATCCCTGTTCTTTCTGGGAATGCCCTGCCCCTTCCCGGGATCTCTTGGCCCCTCGTTCTCATGGACGGGACTGGGTGGGGAGGCGGCCCTGCCCCCCGTGCCTTGGGGTCGGTGATTTGCCACAAGGCAGGTGAAGGGAGGTCACCTGTCCTGGGCTACTGAGGCGAAACGAGCCCTGGCCAGAAACAGGGTGCTGAAGCCAGGGACCCCATCTTGGGGAGGCGCCCAGCGGAGCCCTGGTGACAAGTGAAGGTCCAGGGCCTCGCACGGAAGGGACAGCGTGACGCTCCGAGGCAAAGTGGGTCTGTGACCCCTGGGATCTGCTGGCCCCCTGGGAGTCACATGACCACCATTTCGGGCACCAGCAGGGCAGCCCAGCCCAGAGTCCCGTGGCCCTGCCCAAGGCAGGGGGCCGCCTGCGTGGAATCCGAACGGCTCCCCCAGCTTTGGGAGAGGGAGGGAGGGAGGGCAGCACAAACTGCATCTCTAGCAGCCACGCGCCCCATGGCTGGAGGGCTCGCTGGTCCAAACCAGGCTTCCCGGCCACACACAAAGGCGGGGTGAGGTCGGAACTGGCAAGAGAGACCGGTTCAGTCTGGCCCTGCGCCCCGAACCCCTCCAACAAGAGCCTGCTCTGGCCCTGGTGAAAGGGGATGCTGAATGCATGGGGGACAGGTTGTTTGTTTAAACAAATCCCAGCTCCCGGTGACCCATCACCCCTCTAGTGCATGGTGCCCCCCTGGCCCCTCCAGCCTGTCCCTGCACTGGGGCGTTGCTGGCCATGTCACACCAGCCCTGCCATGTTGCATGGGCTGGGCAGAGTCCGTCTCTGGTGTGGTCCCTTTGACAGAGGGGCAGACGGTGTGTTTGGTGTGTGTGCAGGTCCCCGGGCTGTGCAAGCAGACGGGGAACTGGCCGGAGCAGTGCTGCAGTAAGTGCTTGTTAGCACAACATTGCACCCACATTTGGCCCCTCTCAGCTGTCTGGGAAAGGGCTGGCGCTGGCTCTGAGCTCCGACAGCAGCATGGACTGGGGCTGACTCACCGTGCTGTGTCAGCTACTCCCGAATCATTCCTGAGCGTCAGCAGCACCCGCCAGAGAGGGCAAGTGGGTCACCCGCCCTGCGCAATCAGCAGGCCCCGTGCCCATCCTGTGTGGGTGGCAAGGGCTGGAGGGAGGGGCAGGTGTGAGGTGTGGGGCTCATTTGGGAACACAGACGCCTGTAACAGGTTCCCTTCCTGGTCGGGATTCCCCTCCCGGGGGAGCTGCTTAGTCACAGCATGAGGCTGTGCTCCTGGCTCATCCCTTGGGCTGGGGGGCAGCTCCCATCAGCCTTCACCCCGGCACAGGGCCTGGAGAGCCCTGACTCTCGACCGGGCTGCCCCAGGGGCCAACCAAGACCCGCCGGTGCTGTAACTAACTGGTTACGCCTCTGTGCCTCGGCCACGTGGAACCTTCCCCTTCCCTGCAGCCCCAGGAAATGCCCGTTCCCTGAGCCACGTGTCTGAGAGGTTATTGGGAGCACCAGCCCGGCACCTATGAGACCTAGCTACAGGGCTTGCTTTAGGGGCGCGGTACTCCTGGCACGTTCCCAGCACTGCAGGGACCTGGGGTACCCATGCGCCATTGCCTCCCAACAGACCAGGCTCTGGTGCTGATCCTCACCCCGGGGAACGAGGAAATGGCCATGCAGGCAGGGAAGTGGACAGGAAGGGGCCCTGCTCACTGAGTCCTGAGGGGCCCAGAGTCCTCAGCACTTCAGGACCTGCCCTCCTTGACTGACCAGCCAGGCTGCTCCAGAGCAGCCCCCCACGGTGAGGCCTGGTCACCTGAGCCAGGGTGATGCAGAGCAGAGGGAGGAGTCCTGGTCCCTGCCAGCTCCCCCACCACCATCCTCCTGAGAGCCACTCGCCACCAGGGATTCAACCCAGACCCAGACACATGGAGCAAGTGCCTGTCCCCAAAGGCCTGATCCCCTGGGCCCTGCTTGGAAGGAGACAGACCCCACGGGGGAGAGAGCCCCCAGCTCACAGCCTGTCAGACACTCTCACAGCAGAGCAACTGGAGAGGGGCAGGCTGGGAAAATGCCCCTGGCTCACCCCAAACCTTTGCCTGTTCCCCAGCCAGACCCAGCGCCAGGCTCTGCACAGTGTGCGGGGGGGTCAGGCCGGGCTGCCCAGTGCTGCCAGGGACGTGGCCGGCTCTGCTAGCGTCTGCCCCCCAGGTTGGGGCCCGCGGTGTGAGGCCAAGCAGCCTCAGGGCAGGGGCAGGGCTGGAGACATAAACAGGGTGAGCAGAGGGGTGAAAGTCCTGGCAGCAGAGCAGCAAGCGACGGGGGGGGCTGATCCCTGCAGCTCCTTGGAGAGCCCCTCAGTGGCCCTTTCCAGATGCTCTGTGGGGTCCTGTGCAAATAGCCCTGCTATGGGGGATTTGGGCCTGGAGCAATTTGGGAGCTTGCAGTGACTGAATCCAGGGGCTGGGCTGCTGCAGTGGTTAGTCCCTGGTCCCCCAGCCAGGCAGCCACACGGTCGAAGCACTCGCACACACAGTTTGTTACGCAGGGACAGGCTTTACTCAGCCCTTCACAGGGTGCTGCTCTGAGGCAGAGCCGGACAGCGGCTGGGCACACGCTCGCTCCCCCGCCACACCCACCCAGCTTCCTGCATGGAGGCGCCGGTGACGTCACGTGGCAGATGTAGTCCGAGGGCAGCTGGAGCAGCCAAAGGGGCTGGGCAGAGTGAGGGGAGCAGGGGGAGGTCCCTGGAAGTGGGGCCTTTGCAGGCTGATCCGTTCTCGGCAATTGTCTTGTGTAGGTCACGGGGGCGGAGGCAGCAGGTCCCCTCCGGCGCCTGGGTTCAGGCAGACGGGCGTTAGGGAGACCCTGGGAAGTAGCACGAAGCTGTCAGAGCCCTGCTCCCATATCACTGCTCCCCACACGCCCAGGCCTCCCTGCGCTCACCAGCGCCAGGACTGGTGGGTGCATATAAACCGGAGTGACTCCAGTGGGGCAGGGGCTGGCTAATGGGGCTGGGGTCCTGGCCCTTCATTGTGTGCCCCAGATTCCTCCCACCTGCTCNTGGGCCCCCCCCCCCCCCCCCCCCCCAGGCCCTGGCAGCCAAGGCAGGCGTTAAACTCACCTCCAGACACTCTCATGCACTGGTGGCCACACCCGTTGCTGCAGCACTTCTGTCCTTTGGGACAGGACCCGCCAATGCCACATAACTCCGCGCAGTGCCCGGCGCCCAGCGGCTCTGGGCAGCTCCCACGGCGCCCTGGGACACAGAAGGGTCATGTGGCCATGAGATGCTCCGCTGCCCCAGCTAAAGGCTCCCGGCTCGCTGTGGGGACGAGGGGGGAGCTGAGGGAAACGGGCTAGAGCAGGACTGAAGAGAGACTCCAGCCAGGGATCCCTGGGCGTCGCTCATCCCTCTGCTCCCCCGCAGAGCCACTCTCCCCCCTGCAGCCGCTGGGGGAGAGGGGCCTGGCCAGGTGAGGGAGGGCAGCTTAACCCCCCCGGCTGCTCGTCAGCACCACTGAGTGGCAATGCCGGCGCTTCTCCCACTGCCTCCGTGCGCCAGGGAGCGTCGCCCTCAGCCATTCGTAGTGACGTGGGACCCAAAAACCTCACTGGTCCAATGGGGCAAACGTCTGAACGGCCCCTGCTTCCCAAAGACTGCGCTGCCAGCCAGGGCCTGGAAAACCAGCGCCCGAGAGGGGGCTCTGGCTGGAGGAGACTTTGTGTTCCCAACGGGATGGCCCATCTCAGCCTGCGCCAAAGGTCTGGTCTGACTCTCAGCCGGGGTGTGGGGCCTGAGGGAGCAGGCCAACCACGGGGCCGGTTCGCGTTAATGATCCCTGCAGACCAGAGTTGGCAACAGAGGTCCCTCTCCTGTGCCATCTGGAGCCCAGGGTGCAGCCCGGACAGGGCCATTGGGCTCCTCCACCAGTGCAGTCCTCAGAACGACAGAGTCCAGAGCTTGTGGCTGGCCTGTGTTGGCTGGAAATGGCTTGGACTACCCAGTCCCCTGCGTCTGAGCCAGGCACTTCCCAGAAGACGAGCCACCGTAGGGCCTGGGAGCTTGTGGACAGAGCAGGAAGGTCATCCAGTCCATCCCCTGCGGTGAGGCAGGACCAAATACACCTAGACCAGCCCTGACCGGTGTTTGTCCAACCTGCTCTTAAAACCCCGCAGTGATGCGGGTTTCACAATGCCCCTCAGTCACCTGTTCCAGAGCTTAACTAGCCTGAGAGTTAGAAATCTTGTCCTAATATCTAAGCTAAATCTCCCATCCTGAAAACTAAGCTGGTTCCTCCTTCTCCTACCTTCCATGAATAGTTGATTCCCCCTCCTCTTTACAACCTTTTACAGATTTGAGGGCTTCTTATTCCCCTCTGTCGTCTCATTTCTGGACTAAAGATGCCCAGTTCTTTCAACCATTCCTCATAGGCAGAGGCGGATTAGGGTTTTGTGGGGACCTGGGCCAGAGCAAGTGGGGGCCCCTCCCCACCCCTTCTGCCTGTAGTCCTCCTTGCCCCCCCCCATGCACCTGCTGGGGAAATGGGGTCGGGGCGTGGGGGCTTTCCCCGCTCCCCAGCAGGAGTGCCAGGTGGGCAGACAGAGTGGGGCAAGACCCCATGCCCCGACCCCGCTCCCCGGCAGAAGCACCGGGCAGGCGGAGCGGGATGGGGGGGCGGGGCCTCCCATTTTTCCAGGGCCCCCCAATTGCCCGGGGCCCCTGGGCACAGGCCCCATTGGCTCAGTAGCTAATCTGCCAATGTTCATAGATCAGGTTTTCTAAACCTCTTATCATTTTCATTGCTCTCCTCTGGACTCTTCGATTTCTCCACGTCTTTCCNAAGTCATTCTGGGTTGTATTAACAGGCGTGTCGTACGTAAGACAGGGGACGTCATTGTCCTGCTCTGCTCAGCACTGGGGCGAGCTCAGCTGGATACTGCGTCCAGGTCTGGGTGCTGCACTTTAGGAAAGCATCAGAGGGGTAGCCGTCTTAGTCTGGATCTGTAAAAGCAGCAAAGAATCCTGTGGCACCTTATAGACTAACAGACGTTTTGCAGCATGAGCTTTCGTGGGTGAATACCCACTTCTTCGGATGTCTTGCATCCGAAGAAGTGGGTATTCACCCACGAAAGCTCATGCTGCAAAACGTCTGTTAGTCTATAAGGTGCCACAGGATTCTTTGCTGCTTTTACAGATCCAGACTAAGACGGCTACCCCTCTGATGCTTTCCTAAAGTGCAGCACCCAGACCTGGACGCAGTATCCAGCTGAGCTCGCCCCAGTGCTGAGCAGAGCAGGACAATGACGTCCCCTGTCTTACGTACGACACGCCTGTTAATACAACCCAGAATGACTTGTGCCGGTTTTTCAGTAGTATCACCTTGTTGACTCATATTCAATTTGTGATTGACTGTGCGGGGAGGGATAGCTCAGTGGTTTGAGCATTGGCCTGTTAAACCCAGGGTTGTGAGTTTAATCCTTGAGGGGGCCACTTAGGGATCTGGGGTAAAATCAGTACTTGGTCCTGCTAGTGAAGGCAGGGGGCTGGACTCAATGACCTTTCAGGGTCCCTTCCAGTTCTATGAGATAGGTATATCTCCATTTATTATTATCCCTTTCTGCATACTGTTGCCTAGCCAGTTATTCCCCCCGTGGTATGTGTGTGTTTCCCCAGTGCAGAACTTGGCACCTGCCTTGACTGAATTTCATAAATTCTCTCCAATTTATCAAGAGCATTCACCGTGGGAGTCGTCTAATCTGACATCTGTGTCACCATCTGTGACGAAGCGGGAATGTTCTGTGTGGGTGCCTCAGTTTCCCCTATGCAGTTCTTAAGTATCTAGGTGGTGGGATAAGGGTGTATGGTTGTTGCAGAGCGAAGGGCCAGTGCACATAAATGCCTGACACTGTGTCTCCTGGCAACGGATGACCTGGGCCCCTCCTCTGCAAAGGTGCCAACGGAAGGTGTTGGAGACAAAGAGATCAGGTGACCTAGCCCAGGAAAGAGACAAAGCCCAGAGGAGGCGGGGCTGGAGGGGTTTTTTTCAGTTTGGAGCTGGCTGGGGAAACGGAGGGGTGCCCAGACGATGTTCTGGCCCCCCCGGGGCCCCAAGATGGACCTAGCTGAGGGGGTCCTGTTGTCTGTACCTGCAAGCTCTGTTTTAGACCATGTTCCTGTCATCTAATAAACCTCTGTTTTACTGGCTGGCTGAGAGTCACGTCTGACTGCGGAGTGGGGGGTGCAGGACCCTCTGGCTTCCCCAGGACCCCGCCTGGGCGGACTCGCTGTGGGAAGCGCACGGAGGGGCATATGCTGAATGCTCCCAGGAGAGACCCAGGAGGTGAAGCCGTGTGAGCTTCTTGCCCTGCAGACAGTCTGCTCCGAGGGAGAGGAGGCTCCCCAGAGTCCTGACTGGCTTTGTGGGGAGCACTGGCTCAGTGGTTTGAGCATTGGCCTGCTAAACCCAGGGTTGTGAGTTCAATCCTTGAGGGGGCCATTTAGGGATCTGGGGCAAAAATTGGTCCTGCTAGTGAAGGCAGGGGGCTGGACTTGATGACCTTTCGAGGTCCCTTCCAGTTCTAGGAGATTGGTATATCTCCAATTATTATTTATTTATTTATTTATTTAGTTCCAGAGCATCGCCCGGGGACTCCGTGACACCATCTCCCTCTGTAGCTGTTTCCTCTGTGCTCAGCCCTGCAGTAGCTGAGCTCTCTACATAGAGCTGAGAACTAGGACCTCTCTGCCCCCCTGGCCTGAGCCTGGGGCACCCGCCCCCCTCAGTGCCTGTCACTCAGCATCTCGGGAACTCGCAGTGTCCAGCTGGTCTGTAATTCTCTCTGCTGCTCCGAGGGAATCTCATCCCCTCACCCTGTCTTTGCTGGGGTCAGTCCCATCCCTGTGCCAGTGGCTCTGACAACGGAGACGTTTCTATTGGTCCCTGCGTCAGGTCACTGATGAGACAAACCAGCGAAGGTGTCAGGTATTTCCAAGCACCCACTGCCCTTGCCCCCTCCAGGCCAGGTCTCCCCTCCATGCCCTCGTCCCTTCTCTGCCTGCTGCCCGCACTCACCTCCAGATGCAGGCGGCAGCTGGGCCCAGAGGGCCAGGAGCCCCAGGAGGAGGAAGATGGCCCCTGACTTCATGGTGCTGCTGGGAGCCGGGTCCAGTGCCCAGCGCTGAGCGGGGCTGAGATTTAAACCCAGTGGGGCCGGGTCAGAACGGGGGGAGGAGGCCGCAGTGACCTATCGGCTCCTGCCAGGCTCCAGCTCCCAGCACGCGCTGTCTGACAATAAATCAGTCCCCCCGGATGGAACGAGGAAACAACCCGGATCCCGGGGTTTGGGAAACCCCCTCAAAGGAACCTGGAGAAACAGGGAGGCCCAAGGTCCCGGTCAGATCCAGGGACTGATGGGAGAACATGCCCACCGCATCCCAGGGGACAGTCTCTGCTCAGTGCCCAAGACAAGGAGAAACCCTGGCGCACGCACATGTGTGTGTGTGTGTGTGTGTGTGTGTGTGTGTGTGCGCACGCTGGGGGGGGGGGTGCGCACGCTGGTGGGTGTGGGTGTGTACGCGCACTGGCGTGGGAGTGTGTGTGTGTGTGCGCGCGCGCTGGCGTGTGTGTGCGCGCGCTCGTGTGTGTGTGTGTGTATGTGTATATGTGTGCACTGGCGTGTGTGTGTGTGTGTGCGCGCTGGGGTGTGTGTGTGTGTGTGTGTGCGCGCTGGGGTGGGTGTGTGCGCGCGCTGGCGTGTGTGTGTGTATGTGTACGCGCACTGGCGTGTGTGTGTGTGTGTGCGTACTCGTAATTCCTTCCTGATCCTAGGTCTGGAGACAGCCCGGCCCATGGAGGAGTGCGAGTCACCCTTTACTCCAGACACGGGGTGGGAGCCAGGTCACGGCCGGTCCCCGCTGAGTCCCCAGACGGGATTGGCTCTAGGCAAAGGCCCGAGGTGGATGCCATTCCCAGCAGTGCCCATGTGACCCCTGACAGACCCTCATCTAGGCCATCACCTCTCCATAGCTGCTGGTCCCCCCCATGCTGCCCAGGGTTCAGATCTCTAGCTGAGACCCTCGGCAGCTGCTCTTCTCTGCACCTTCTCCAGAATTTGCGCTTCCCTAGGGAGCTGACAAGCCCGGAGCTGCATGCAGGCGTCCAGGAGGGACCTGTCCCTGGCCTTGGGCAGGGTTTCAGTACCATGCCTGGTGTGGCGTACAACATGCTAGGTGTGGAGGATGTTTGCATTGGCGCAGGCTGCGGCCATGCACTGAGGCGACTCCAGCAGGGTTGAGCATCGCAGGGCGTGTGACGCCCTGGTACCAGCAGGGCAGACAGCCTATTCCATGTCACCACGCCTTCGTGACACCATGTCGCCTGCTACCCAGAATCCTCTTGGCCTTCTCAGCCCCACTGCACAACGTGCCCCATCTCCATGCCCTGCTCACATGAACGCTGGGCTCCCCAGCTCACCTCCTCATCAGCCTCACTTTGCACCAGGCTGTCTCCCCACAGGGCTTACAGACAGCCCCCAAACCTGAAGCAAATACTCACCAGCAACCACACACCACACAACAAAAACACTAACCCGGGAACCTATCCTTGCAACAAAGCCCGTTGCCAACTCTGTCCACATATCTATTCAAGTGACACCATCACAGGACCTAATCACATCAGCCATGCCATCAGAGGCTCGTTCACCTGCACATCTACCAATGTGTCATGTGCCAGCAATGCCCCTCTGCCACGTACATTGGCCAAACCGGACAGTCTCTACGTAAAAGAATAAATGGACACAAATCAGACGTCAAGAATTATAACATTAAAAAACCAGTTGGGGAACACTTCAACCTCCCTGGCCACTCGATTACAGACCTAAAAGTCGCAATATTACAACAAAAAAACTTCAAAAACAGACTCCAATGAGAGACCGCTGAATTGGAATTAATTTGCAAATTGGACACCATCAAATTAAGTTTGAATAAAGACTGGGAGTGGATGGGCCATTACACAAGGTAAAACTATTTCTCCATGCTTATCTCCCCCCCGCCCCCTACAGTTCCTTATATCTCCTTGTCAAGTGCTGGGAATGGGCCATTTTCATTACCACCACAAAGACTTATTTTTCTCTCCTGCTGACAGCTGATCACTCTCCTTATAATGTGTATGGTAAGATCCATTGTTTCATATGTGTGTATATATATATCTCTATCTTCCTTCTGTATTTTCCACTACATGCATCCGATGAAGTGAGCTGTAGCCCACGAAAGCTTATGCTACAATAAATTTGTTAGTCTCTAAGGTGCCACAAGTACTCCTATTCTTTTTGCGGATACAGACTAACACGGCTATTACTCTGAAACCTGTTTCTCCAGGTTCCTTCGAGGAGATTTCCCAAACCCTGGGATCCGGGTTATTTCCTCGTTCCATCCGGGGGGACTGATTTATTGTCAGACAGCGTGTGCTGGGAGCTGGAGCCTGGCAGGAGCCGATAGGTCACTGCGGCCTCCTCCCCCCTTCTGACCCGGCCCCACTGGGTTTAAATCCCAGCCCCGCTCAGCGCTGGGCACTGGACCTGGCTCCCAGCAGCACCATGGAGTCAGGCAGCATCTTCCTGCTCCTGGGGCTCCTGGCCCTCTGGGCCGAGCTGCAGGCTGTAGCTGGTCAGGGAGATAAACGTGAGTAAGGGAAGTTGCCCATGGCTCAGATGAGGGTCACGGGAGCCCTCTCTTCACAACTTGCAGTGCAAGAATTTCCCTTAAATGAGCTTTCCCTGGGGCCGTCACTCCCAGGGCTCAGAGTCTGTGCTGGAGGTAGAAGTGGATGTTTCTCTCCTAGGACACCCACTTTCCCCAGAAGAGCTCTCAGCTCAGGAGTGAACGGCCACACCGGGCAGGCCATCGCCTCGGCCCAGAGAGCACGGGGGGCATATGTTCAGGGCCATCCACTGCAGATCTCTGCTCTCATCACAACCCATCTCCTCTCCCCAGGTGATATTTGCCGACTCCCGCCCGAGCAGGGCCCTTGCAAGGGAAAGATCCCGCGCTTCTTCTACAACCCAGCCTCCAGGACGTGCGAAAGCTTCATCTACGGCGGCTGCAAGGGCAACAAGAACAACTTTAAGACGAAGGCAGAGTGTGTGCGTGCCTGCAAGCCTCCTGGTGCGTGGAACAGAGCCCAGCCTCTCCCTCGGCGGGGGGGTGCTGCCCAGCTCCACACCATAAATTGGGGGGGAGGTTACACTGGAGCTGGTCTCCAGCATTCAAGGAGCCCTGGTATCTCTCATGGTGGGAGGTCTGGTCAAATAAAAGGACCCCTGAGTTCCAGCCCTGCTGTGGCTGGGGAGGGACCTGGGGGTCCCAAATCACAGGGCTCTGAGCCATGGCATGTTAGCCAGGAAGTCCTGAGTTCCAGTCCCAGCTGTACCTGTATCATGGTGGCCCTGGGCTGCCTCCCGAAGGAGCTAACGGACACATGGGGCAGCCAGGGACCCAGTGCCCCAGCCACGAGCTGTGCAGGCGAGATTTCACTGCCGGCATCTGACTCCAGATCTGGCCCGAGCGGACTGTTCTACTGGGTTTGTGCTGGAGGCTTCACTTCCACCCGGAACTGCTGACAGCAGAGACTAAACACCCGGCCCCTCGGACCCAGCCTCCCACTCTGTCCGTTGTGCAGTGTGGTCTGGCTGAGCCGGGTAGCAATCGCACAGCTCTGAGCGAGAGCTGGCTGTGCCGTGCCAGCTGTCCTCACATACCTGCATGCAGCACTCGCGCTGATAGCACAGGGGAAGAGGGCTGCAGGGGCATGGGAACAAAGTCCAGGGCAATGAAGGGCCAGGACCCAGCCCATGAGGCTGCCAGACCTGATCCCGACTCCCAGGCCCCCCAGCCCAGAGCTGTCTCAGGAAGCTAGAAGTGTCTGGGGTCCTGGACCTCTGCCCAAGGAGCTGCCCCTTCAAGGTCCTATGGCAGAGGCTGGGATTCCCTTTGACTGGTGCAGCTAAGTTACAAGGCTGGTGTCTCCACGCTGTGCCCATTCTGCATTGCAGAGAGACCCGGGGTTTGCCCCAAGACCACAGGCCCCGGCATTTGCCTGCATGGCTGCAACAGCGACTCTGACTGTAAAGGAGGACAGAAGTGCTGCTTTAATGGCTGTGGCTACAGCTGCATGACGGTGGCTCCATCAGGTGAGTCCCCTCTTCCAGCCACAGTGACACCCTGAGGCTCAGCAGCTGCCGTGAGATGTTCTGCTGCCCCGTCCCATCTGGCACGCGCACCTGTCTGCCTGTGACGGCGTCACTCTCACCAGCTGCCCTGCTGTCACACCGAGCACAGGGGACCAGGGCTCTGACGGCTTCGTCCTATTTCCCAGGGTCTCCCTAGCTCCCATCTGCCCGAACCCGGACTCCAGAGGGGACGAGCTGCCTCAGCCGCACAGACCAATTGCCAAGATCGGATCAGCCCGAAGATAAAGTCCCGACCCCCAGGGACTCTCCCCCATCCCCGGTGCTGTTGCCAGGGGAACAGGTCGTGGTTTCCTGGGATTCCTTCTCTTCCTCAATAAACATTTCCTGACATCCCTGCACCTCGGTATCTGCTTCCATTCTCCAGGTCAGGCCTCACCCACCCCCCCCCCGCCCCCACCCCCACCCACCCCGGGCCTGTCAGGCCTAGGGTGACCAGACAGCAAATGTAAAAAATCGGGACGGGGGTGGGGGGGTAATAGGAGCCTATATAAGAAAAAGACCCAAAAATCGGGACTGTCCCTATAAAATCGGGACATCTGGTCACCCTAGTCAGGCCGGAGCCAAGGCAGGGCTGCAATCCAGAGACTGAGAGACGCTGACCGCCTAGGGGTGCTCCCGGGGGTGTTGTGTTTAAGCCCCCAGAGGCTGGGCTCGCCCTGTGTCCTGGAGGAAGAGGGTGTTAAGCACCACCAGCCTCTGGGGGGGAGTCAGAGCCTAGAGGGGAGGGCACCTCACACACCCAGACACATTACTGGGGTGGGGACGCACAGCCCCTCAGCACCTCGGGGGCAGCAGGACTGTCTCCACAGGACCCCAGACAGCACCTCTGGGAGGGGTTCAGGGGACACACTCCAGAGTGGCTGAGGAACAGGCATTTGGGGTGAAAGGGTCGGGGGAGGATTTTCCCAGCCAGCCCCTCCCCAGTAGCTCTGGGGGGGAGTGGCTTGGGGGAGGCAGACCCAGCTCAGAGCCTGTCAGCCCGCTCTCCCCAACGGGCTTGGTCCCCCTCCCCAGCAAGACCCAGTCCTGGGGATCCAGCCCTATCATTGCCATGGGAGTCAGGCACCCCCTCCAGGTGTCCTGGTGGTGAGTGACTCCCGGAAGGACAGATGGGGGGCCAGCCGGGCTCCTCCCTGCGCTCTGCATCGCCATGGCCGGTGTGGGCAGGTCGGGCCGGTCCCCTCAGGTGACCAGGCCTCCGGCCCTGCAGGGCTGCTCTGGACCCGCCTGGCTGGTTTCTCAGGGAGGACGGCTCTGGGGGCTCTGGGCCCGTGTCAGGCTCTGGCAGTTCACAAGGGCAGCAAGCCCAGTGTGTCCATAGCTGGTTCCCTCCTTGCTCTGGGCCACGGCCATCTCCTCGGGCCCCTAAAAGTCCGGTCGGCGGCGCAGCAGGGCCCCAGGGCTAAGGCAGACTCCCTAAATGCCATGGCTCTGCATGGTTCCTGGAAGTGGCCGCTAGGCCCCGTCAGCCCCTAGGCACAGGGAGGCTCCGCGCGCTGTGCCCGCCCCGAGTGCCGGCTCCACAGCTCCCATTGGCCAGCAACCATGACCAATGGGAGCCGAAGGGGCAGTCCCTGCGGGCGTGAGGAGCTTCCCTGGCCTCCCATGCACCTAGGGGCCACAGGGACCTGGGAGCTGCGGTAAGTGCTGCCAGGGTCCTGCAGCCCCAAACCCCCTTCCCCAGCCCTGAGTCCCCTCCTGCCCCCCAAACCCCTCATTCCCGGCCCAACCCCCTTCCCCAGCCCTGAGCCCCCTCCTACCCCCCAAACCCCGTATCCCTGGCCCCAACCCCCTTCCCCAGCCCAGAGTCCCCTCCTGCCCCCCAAACCCCTCATCCCCGGCCCAACCCCCTTCCCCAGCCCTGAGCCCCCTCCTGCCCCCCAACCCCCGTATCCCTGGCCCCAACCCCCTTCTCCAGCCCAGAGTCCTCTCCTGCACCCCAACCCCCTCATCCCTGGCCCCACCCCGGAGCCCTTACCTCCCCACGCACCCCAACCCCCTGCCCTAGGCTGGAGCCCACTCCCACACTTCAAACTCCTCATTCCTGGCCCCACCCCAGAGCCTGCACCCCATCCTGGAGCCCCCTCCTGCACGCCAAACCCCTCATCCCTGGCACCGGAGCACTCATGCACATCCACACACCCCAATCCCCTGCCCCATCCCTGAGCCCCCTCCTGTACCCCAAACCCCTCCTCCCCAGAGCCCACACCCCCAGCCGGAGCCCTCACCCTTCTCCCACACCCCAATCCCCTGCCCCAGCCCAACTGAGGGAGAGGGGATGGAGCAAGCGGGGGACGGGGCCTCAGAGAAGGGGTGGGTCAGAGGTGGGGCCTCGGGAAGGGGCAGGGCAGGGGTGTTTGGTTTTGTACAATTAGAAAGTTGGCAACCCTACCATTCCCACAGGGAGCCGGGAGCCTTTAGCTGGGGCAGCTGAGTGTCAGGACAGGTACCTCTCAGCCACGGGGCCCTTCGGTCCCAGGGAGCCGGGGGAGAGGCCCAAAGCCACTTGGCCCTGGGCTCTGCGAGGAATTGTGCAGTGGAGACAATTCTTGTGGTGAAGGAGAGAGGTTCTGCGGTAACAAGTCCAGCCAGACCAGCACACGAAAATCTCTGGACCTGAGCCTGGCCCTGTAGTGCCCCACGCCGCAGTGGGACCTTCGCCCCCACGGCCTGAGAGGAGAGCAACTGGGGGAGGGGCAGAATGTGCCGATAGCTGAGCAGCGGAAGAAATTGGGGTCACAGGAAAGAGCCCGGACCTAGGCCCATAAATCCATCCTGGATGATTCGACTCCCCCAGGGGCTCAGGGTCCTAGCTGTAGCAGAGAGAGGACAATGCTCTCCTGGTTGGGACCCTCTCATTCCCTGGGGTAGAGAAGGGGGCCCTATAGTTGAGGGTCTGTGGGGCTGAACCAGATGTTCCCCAGGTTTCGCACTCGTGTGACTCCAGTGGAGATTTCCACCAGACCCTACAGTCACAGTGCTGCTGAGCACAGGGAGCCCCGGGGCTTCGCGGAGTAATGATACAAGACCAGGGCTCTGACGGCTTCGTCCTATTTCCCAGGGTCTCCCTAACTCCCGTCTGCCCGAACCCGGACTCCAGAGGGGACGAGCTGCCTCAGCCCCACAGACCCGCACAGGACAATTGTCAAGATCGGATCAGCCCAAAAACAAAGCCCCCACCCCAGGAGCGCCGCCAGCTTTTTTGCCGCCCTAGGCGGCGGAAGGTCCGGCCCCCGAAATGCCGACGACGACCGGGGCGCCGGCGCCCCCCAAATGTTAGCGCCCTAGGCCCTGCCCGACCCCCAGGGACTCTCCCCATCCCCGGTGCTGTTGCCAGGGGAACAGGTCGTGGTTTCCTGGGATTCCTTCTCTTCCTCAATAAACATTTCCTGACATCCCTGCACCTCCGCGTCTGCTTCCATTCTCCAGGTCAGGCCTCACCCAGCCTGTGCAGCCCCCACCACCCACCCCGCCCCCCCCAGGGCCTCTCAGGCCAGATCCGAGGCAGATGCTTCGGTTCAGGGCTGCAATCCAGAGACCGAGAGACGCTGAGTTGCCTGGTGGGAAACTTTCCCAGTAGTCACAGACAAGCTCTGGGATGTGCATGGGGAGCTCTGGGAGCAGCGACAGGGAGCAGACCAATCTTTACACTAGTGCCCCTGTTTTCACAATTACACAGGTTTTGTGCCTAATTTGGCCTGTGCAGCTGCACACCTGGCTGTCTAGTGCAAGTCACACATTTGCACATACAGTCACGTGAACTGGGCTCCCAAGTGCATATCTGTGTACAAGCAGCTTTGGGAATGTGTCCCACTGCCTGCTCTGGCTGAGGCTGTTTGTGAAGCGGCAGCTTCTCGGGGAGATCAGGATCTCCCAACGTTCCCGTCTTTATTTGGCTGCCTTTGTGTGACTGTTTTAATGAAACCCTTGCAGGAAGGCTGGGTCCTGCAGGCCGGCTCCCCAGGGGTCTCAGAGACTCACAATGGCTTCTGGTCTCAGAACGCTCAGCATGTTTTGGGCACTCGAACCACTAAAGAACAGTTCGAATTCCGGACAGATGCGTCATGGCACACTAAACCAGTGGCAGAGAGACAAGGTTCTGTGGCTCCCAGCTACACTCACACCCTGATCAGGTGTCTTCTCCCTAACACCGCCATCTTCCCATCCTCCTTTGGCCTTTGGGCTTTCATGCCTCAGAGGGTATCCTGACTGGGCTCTGGGGATAGAATGTACTGGGCACGGGAAGGGGTGAGGGGTCATATTATTGCAGATCAAATTTGCCACTAGAAATTGTCCTGCAAGGACTAATGTTGGGCCCACTTCTGCAAATACCTCTGTGTTTGGCTTTTGGCCCGTGACCAGACCCATTGAAGTTAAGCATCTGAGCGTGTGCAGGATCAGCACCGTCTGTGTTCCTGGCCACTAACTGAGGAACTGGCGGAAAGGGCGTCTCATGGTACCTGAAATTAGGCCCAACAGAGAAGAGAAGCTCCTGTGCTGTTCGGCAGGGGAAGGGGAGAGCACAGGCCAGGGACGCAGAGACTTATGAAACCACAGACAGAAGTTCACAGCGATATCCCGGCAGGGGTTATTTTTATTATCCACATTTATTGAAGAGAGGCTTTCATTTCTAAAAGAAAGAGACCAGGCCGACTCCCAGTGCCCGTCACGTGGCAAAGAACACGCTGCGTCAAGCAGACAGGGAGGTGGCTCGGGCACCCAGCTACACGCAGAATGGTGGGCAAAGCAGCAGAGAGAAACACACAGCTCCCTTAACAACAGCATTACAGGGGAGGGGACGTTTTACTCCAAGGAAGAGAACGGTGAAAACAAGAAGGGTTTTTACAAAGCCCAGCTCTTTGTGTTCCCTGGTGTAGAACACACGCACGGCCTAACCCCCCAAGGACACTAGCCCAGCACCTGCATAATTGTGTCTCTAATCTGCAGGCCCCATTACGATGCCTGTCCATGCAACGTGCGGATTAGCCTCCATGGGTGGCCATTTGAACACCCAGTTGGCCAAATACACAGCTTGAAGGTGTGTCCTCAACACGTGTTCATGGAAATCAGGCAGCCTACGACTGTGCCCAGCACTGGGCTGGTGACGTGGAGAATCAGCCCCTACAACCCTACACACAATTTCTTCCCCTACATTCTAATAGTTACAGTGACACATTTACTAAGTGCTGTACCGGCCTGAACTGCTGAGTCCTCACAGTCCCCATGAGGTAGGTCCCCCCGTTTCCACACCTGGGGAAACCTACACACAGATATACAATGTCTTACCCAAGCCAAACGGTTACACATGGCAGAGCTGAGGTTACAAACATAGCAGAGCACAGAGGGAATATACCCAGACCCAATCCTGGGTTCCATCCACTAGGCCATCCTGGCTCTCTTTTTGCATGTTTAGTAAAGACATGACTTATTCACACACTGATAACCCTGGATTCAGGTGCCAAGCGTAAAGTGCCTGTTTGCTCACTCCACAATCCTTGCTCAGGAGCGGAGCTCAGTTTTGATGTGCACAGCTGGGTAACTGAGTCATACGTATGGTTTCCAACACGTTACCTCAAGTCCACACTGTCCCCAGGAGAATGGAGCGGCAGAGGCCCGTCCAACCATCTCCTGGGCTACATCCTGGAGAGCAGCTTAGAATGGAAATGAGTGTTAAGAGCTAGTGGAGTGAGTTGGTAGCAGGCCAATGCTCAGTGGAATTNAGTTCTTCTTCACGCAGCGCACAGTCAACTTGTGGAACTCCTTACCTGAGGAGGTTGTGAAGGCTAGGACTATAACAATGTTTAAAAGGGGACTGGATAAATTCATGGTGGCTAAGTCCATAAATGGCTATTAGCCAGGATGGGTAAGAATGGTGTCCCTAGCCTCTGTTCGTCAGAGGGTGGAGATGGATGGCAGGAGAGAGATCACTTGATCATTGCCTGTTAGGTTCACTCCCTCTGGGGCACCTGGCATTGGCCACTGTCGGTAGACAGGATACTGGGCTAGATGGACCTTTGGTCTGACCCGGTATGGCCGTTCTTATGTTCTAGATCTTCCAGACTTGTCAAGGCATTTCAGGGGGACAATGTGGCACCTGGTGCTGGTTCCAGCCTCCACAGATGGTGCTGAGGCTTGTTAGTATAGATTAAACTAGCAGAATTTGTCCAACACAGAACCCAGCTGCTGCTCCATAAATTCTGACATGTTCAGGTTGCACTGGTTAAAAAACAGTTCACTAGACAGTGTGAGAAACCATGTTAAGCTCTACACATCTGGGCTTCTACGTGATAGCTTCCACTGACCAGGATACTGCAGCGTTAGAGTGGCCTGCTACACTGCTATCGAATGGCGACGTACAACATAGCCAGTGTCGGGTGACTATTGAAGATCCTTTGGCATGAGTGCTAATAAAGTGATGCCTTTACTGAGAACATAGAGAGTCACAGCAGTGAGAGATGGAAAACACCCGTTAGCTCATTCAGCCCATTAACTCCATGGGGCACCAGCAGAGGATGTATCAAATTTTAAAATGTTTATTAACGCTAACGTTAAAATTCTCTAATACACAGGTTAAGGAAAGAGTGTCTATACATCCGGGTATAAGGCTTAAATTATCCAAAAGTACAAAGTTTGGTTTAAAAGCCATAAAATACATATAGCACATAATCTGCAATATCCCAAACTAGGGTTCATAAATTTAACAGTACAGTTTAGATATTAGCAGCCAAATATTCAGGTACATCCCTCATAAAAGGTTATACTAACAGTAGTTTGTGGAAAGCAAATATAGCAATGAGTGTATACTGTCCCTCAGTAACTGAGAATGTAGGATAGGTTGTCCCTCAGTAAATACAATCCATTAGAGAAGAGAGTCACAGCAGTTAGAGATGGGAAACGCCAGTTAGTTTATTCAGCCCATTCACTCCATGGAGAATATATAAGATACGAAACCAAGGCTGTGATTACTCTTAGCCAGAAGGTCTGGCTGACCTCGGGGCAGGGGGAGCCACATTAGAAGGAGAATTTGTGAGTAAATGAGTTTTCCTTCAGCTTGGAATTCCGGCTCCCAGATGAAGATACTGGTCCCAGGCCCAGCCTGAAGGTGTCCAGAGGGAATGGCTCTGGGTGCACCATGCGATGGGACAGGTACCCGAGAGGAACTGGCCTGAACCTGAACACTGCTAGGAGTGGAGAACATCAATGCCAGGGGCTGGCTAACCCATCAGGAAAGATTTAATAAGAAAGAAAATATATCTCAAGAAAAAATGACCTGAAAGCTGAATCAAAGTGCTCAGACACTAGGGTGATGAGCTTAGAGTAAGAGCCTAGAGAGAGAACCCCAACGTCCCCTTGCACCCTACTCAGGCCAGGGAGCAAAGATCCCTGAATGTTGATTTCCTTCACCCAGAGAGAGTGATCCCTGAGCAGTAACCTTGTCATTCGATGAGGCAGCATGTTCCCAGGCAATCACTAGTAATAGAGAAGGGAGAGCTGGAAAAAGTCAAACAGGAAAGAGAGGCTCTGGTTGCCAGGAATGTATTTGCCGGCTGATCTGATATCAGAAGGTTTTCATGTCCGGATCAATCAGGTTTGAGGAAACTTCCCTCAATACTCTGCACCCTCAGACCCATCATCAGCCTCACCAAAGTCACCAGCCCCATCAGCGCCACCATCCTGCAGGTCAGAATCGACATCTCCCCCGTCTAAGTCACCAGCCCCATCAGATCCACCATCCTGCAAGTAAGAATCAACATCTCCCCCGTCTAAGTCACCAGCCCCATCAGATCCACCATCCCGCAGGTAAGAATCGACATCTCCCCCGTCAAAGTCACCATCCACATAAGAGCGAGTATCCCTCACATTAGAATCATCATCTCCCCCGTCAAAGTCATCAGCCCCATCAGATCCACCATCCCGCAGGTAAGAATCGACATCTCCCCCGTCAAAGTCATCAGCCCCATCAGATCCACCATCCTCCAGGTAAGAATCAACATCTCCCCCATCAAAGTCACCATCCACATAAGAGCGAGTATCCCTCACATTAGAATCATCATCTCCCCCGTCAAAGTCATCAGCCACAGCAAAGTCACCATCCTGCAGGTCAGAATCATCATCATCTCTCCCACCATACACAGGTCTTTCATCAGATTCAGGTTCTCCACTGGATCTAGGTTTTACAACAGACACAGGGTTTTCACTGGATACAGGTTCTGCACCAGACACAGGTTTTGTTACCCCCAACACAAGTTTTTCCTTCAGCTCATCTTCTTCTGATATGGGTTTCCCTGGGTCATCGCCAGGGAGAGGAGAAGCTGTGCCAGGGATCCCTGAAAATGGGAGAGAAAACAGGAGAGTCAGAGACCCAAATATGCCTCAGTCATATATGGCTGCTCCCAATCCACCCTATGCACTTTCTTCACACTGCAGCAACCTGTCTATAGGTTATGGGCATTGCCCCTTACCTTGGATAGTCTGTAGGTACCTCTACATATGGTATCTCATTCTATTCTGTTCTGCTCTATTTCGGTTCTTATACTGCACCCATCCCTGTGGTATCTGAGCACCTTCCAGAGGTGCAGTAAGTGACACGACTGGTGTCTCTCAATAGGGTTCTCGCTCGGTTTCACCTTCCCTCTCCCATGAGGACATTGTGTATGGGGGAGGGTTGTTTTAATTTTTTGTTATTATCTATTTTCTATCTGCTGTTCTCTGTGTTTTTATTACTGAAGGCAGATCAAACAGGCGAGCTTTGTATTTGAAATAGAAAATGATGAGCTTCAAGGTGAATCTTAAATCCTGCACGTGTTCATTCCAGTCATGGACTGGCCCCTGAGAAAAGCTCTGTCTCCTGTACACATCAGCTTTACCCTTGTAGTGGACTGCGCCATTGTACCCGAGGAGCAGAGGTGTCAACCCCAGGCCTCATCCCAGCGCTTTTGGCAATTGTTTAGGTGTCTCAGGCACACACTATTTTGTACCGTAAAAACCCAAGACCTTGGTGTCACGGAGTCCCTGGGCGATGCTCTGGAACTGCTCCCCACAAAGCCAGTCAGGACTTTGGGGAGCCTCCTCTCCCTCGGAGCAGACTGTTTTCAGGGCAAGAAGCTCACAGGTCTTCACCTCCTGGGGCTCTCCTTGGAGTATTCAGCATATGCCCCTCCGTGGGCTTCCCACAGCGAGTCCGCCAAGGCGGGGTCCTGGGGAAGCCAGAGGGTCCTGCACCCCCACTTCGCAGTCAGACGTGACTCTCAGCCAGCCAGTAAAACAGAGGTTTATTAGATGACAGGAGCATGGTCTAAAACAGGTCTTGCAGGTACAGCCAACAGGACCCCCTCAGTTAGGTCCATCTTGGGGCCCCAGGGGGGCCAGAGCCCCGTCTGGGCACCCCTCCGTTTCCCCAGCCAGCTCGAAACTGAAACCCCCTCCAGCCCCTCCTCCTCTGGGCGTTGTCCCTTTCCCGGGCTAGGAGGTCACCTGACCTCTTTGTCTCCAACACCTTCAGTTGGCACCTTTGCAGAGGAGGGCCCCAGGCCATCAGTTGCCAGGAGACAAAATGTCAGGCATTTATGTGCACTGGCCCTTCCCTCTGCAACCACCATACACCCTTATCCCACCACCTAGAGACTTAAGAACTGCATGGGGGAAACTGAGACACCCACACAGTATTCAGAGGAAACATTAACAACATTCCCACTTCGTCACACTTGGATTTCACTCAATAGTCTATGGAAAGCTAGTGTAATGAGTAGAGAACGTTTGACGTGCTCGGGGAACCCTGTGATGCTAAGCACAAAGGGTGGCAGAAATCTTCTGATTCTGGTAGGTACATTTTGGCTCACCAAAGAATGCCATGTGAGGTCTCAAATGAAAGCCAGTGTCACGTTAGTCATCAATATCATCGTGAAATGTATGTACAGATACTAGGGAGTTACGTATCTACAGTACACTGAAGCCTGTGTATGAAGGTTGCCCACCAGCAGAGGTGAAAAACAGGTTTTCTGTCAGACAAGGCATGTTTATTCATCTCTCTGTTCACATTAAGGAGTATTGTCTCATTCACAATGAACCTCCTACCTCCAGTCTGTACTGAATGCAAATGAAGGGATTGTAAGCTAGAACTATCAGGAAGAGAAACACAATGGGCAAGAGACCTTTATCTTGGGGTGCACTTTGAAGGCTTGCTCGACTTTTAGGGGGCAGAGAAGATACCCAGGCACACTTCCCTGAGGAAGAAAAGGACAGCACTTTTGCTTCATGAAAAAGGGCTCTCAGCCAGGCTTGGCTGAAAATGCTGAAGAGAACTTTGGGTGTGATAAACTCCTTGAGACGGGTCCTGAGTTGACTCTTACGAGCTGGGCTGGGCTGGTCCTTTGGAAATAGCAGACCTGGTAATTGTGTGACTGTCCAGTGGAACAGTCCATGAACTCAGGGGTTGTTGTGTGCCTATCGCTGCCTGTGCAGAGAGAGCGAGACCTGTGGGGGCCCGGAAGGCAGGACTTGTGCTGCCAGAGGCTGGTGGACTCAGGGAACTGATCCACAGCAGGCAGAGACAAGATTGCTTCACACTAAGGGCAGGGAATGGTGAGGTGTCTCCCAATCCTGGGGACCCCTGGGGAGCGTCACAGAGATGTGCTGCTGCATCCTCTCATACTATGCATACAAAACGATGGGGTCTGAATTAGCTGTTACTTCTCAAGAAAGAGATTGTGGATAGTTCTCAGAAAACATCTGCTCAGCCTGACGCAGCAGTCAAAAAAGCGAACAGAATCCTAGAGCCATGAGGAAAGGGATAGAAAATATCCTATTGCCGCTATATAAAGTCATGGTCGGCCCACACCTAGAATGCGGTGTGCAGCTCTGGTTGTCCCATCTCCCAAAAGATATATGAGAATTGGAAAAAGTACAGAGAAACTACAACAATGATTAGATTAAGTATGGAACAGCTTCCGTATGAGTACACAGGACTGTTCAGCTTAGAAAAAAGACAACTAAGGGGGCCTGTGATAGAGCTCTATGAAATCATGACTGGTGTGGAGAAAGTGGAGTGTTCTTTACCCTTTTACAGAACATACAAACCAGGGGTCACCCCGGGAGGTGGGTTTCTTCATTGTTGGCTGGACTCTTGGGAGTTTGAAGGAGGGAGGGAAGATTTCTTCAGTAAAGGAGGCACTAGCTGTTTCAGTCAGGAGAGGCACCAGTTACTTGTGCCCCTTTTTTATTAACCAGGAAGAACAAGCATCAAACTCCCAGGTCTTTGCTTGAGTCTCCTTCAGGGTGTCCAGTGCTCGTGGCATCAATGAGCTGAGCTCATGGAGGCAGGCTGTTTCTCGGCTGGCACAAGGGGATCAGATCCTTGCAGACCAACAAGACTTCCTGGATGTTGGGGATCTTTTCTCCTCCTGCCTTCTGTGCGAGTTAGCAAGGCCCTTCCTAGCAGGTGGCTGAACTGCTTCAGAGGAAACGAAAAGAGGCCCAAACATCTGACCCGTTTGTAGTTCACCTACCCCCATTCCCAACTGGCACCAAAACCCGTTCCACTACCACCATCCCACTCCTCCTATAGGCACAGAGCAAAATGTCAAAAGCTTCAGTCTCACTGGAACTCAGGATCCCTTGATCTGTCTCTAGACCCATATCCTGCCTCCATCAGTGGCCAATATCTGACGCATCCGAGAAAGGGAGAACCCCCCAGCACAGTTCTCCTGACCAATTGTGCATTGTTGTTTCTTGGAGTAAAATCCCCTCCTGACAGCACAGTGACCAGCTTCTGTCTTGAAGCATGAGATTTGATTTCCTGATCTCAGCAAGTATAACTACAAATGCTGGTAACAGTTACAAAACTCTCCAAACTCTCCAGGAATAAGAAGCAAAAGGCTCACTCTTTAAAATGTCCGCTGGCCCAAGGGCGGAGAGTTATACGGGCCTGTGGTGCCCATGCTCCAGGAATATTCAGGGCCCGGCTCCACCAATGTTCAGGGCCAGGTCTCTCTCCCAGCCCCGCCTGCCGCCCCCACGCGCCTCCCAGCCCCACCTGCCGCCCCCAGGCAATTTAAAAGGGTCCGGGGGCCCCGGCCACCGCTGCCACCACTGGCAGTGCAGCGGGGCTAAGGCGGCTTCCTGCCCGCCCTCACTCCGCCCCACTCCCAGAAGCAGCCCGCACATCCCTGTGGCCCGGGGGGGCGGGGGTGTCTCCGCGTGCTGCCCCCGCCCCGAGCACCGATTCCGCAGCTCCCATTGGTCAAGAACTGTGGCCAATGGAAGCTGCGGGGGCGGTGCCTGAGGGTAGGGGTGAGCGGAGACCCCCTGGTCCCCCCACCTAGGAGCCGCTGCCAGAGGGGTGTGTGGGTCGCTTTTGGGAGCCGCCCGAGATAAGCGCCGTACCCCTCACCTTCTTCCACATCCCTGCCCCAGCCCAGAGCCCACATCCAGCATCCAAACTCCCTCCCAGAGCCCGCACCCAAATTCCCTCCCAAACCCCTCCAGCACCCAAACTCCCGCCCAGAGCCCTCCAGCACCCAAAACTCCCTCCCAAACCCCTCCAGCATCCAAACTCCCTCCCAGAGCCCTCCAGCACCCAAAACTCCCTCCCAGAGCCTTAAGCAGGTGTGTGGGGCGGGGAGGAAATGGGACTTGGACCCATTCTGAGCACCACCAAAACTCATACAAACCTGCTGCCCCTGCTCTGGCCTGTAGTGACACTTATAGGAGAAGCTTTGACCTCAGCCCCGAGTCCTCTTTTCTATCCCTCCTCTCACTTCTACCCCTCCTCTCACTTCTCATTCTCTACTCCAAGTCCCCCCACTGCTCAGAAAGGGGGCCACTCAGGGCATCATGAAATCACAGCATTCCTGGCCTCCGAAGGTAGGGTAGGGCAGACTAGAGATTCTGACACAGAACGTAGTGTCTCCCCTTCTGCAAGGTTCGAATATGGCTGACCAAGAACTGCTGTGTTGTTGGCAAGGGGAGATGCATGCTGCAGCTGGGAGAATGGGTTGCGTCTCATCTGGAAGACAGTGACAATCAGTGGTGATGGGATTCCATGTCTGACCATGTGTAGTACTCATGTCACCCTGCACGTCACTAAGAAGTCTCAAAGGTGGTGACTCTCCTAGATCCAGCCAGTCTCCCATGGTCAGTGTCTGCATGAGGTTTCTTGTCCAGATCATTTCCCAACACAGAGTGGATTATCATGAAGGCACTGACGCTAGGCAGCTATATAACAGGTACTTCTTGTCCCCTGAACGCTGCCTAGGCGTAACTGCCGCGTATTCATGACCACACCCCTGTTACTGCTGCGCTGGCATCCTGTGGGACATTCCTGTCGCTGATTCATCCCCACGAAGGAGCCGTGCAATCAGTGAGTCTCACAGGTGTCACATGGCAGCCAAATAACAACTCCATGTGGAATGAGAGAGGATCCTGAAGAAATGGGCCAAACGAGCACTGATGATAGACCTCTGCCCCCCTCTCTGAATCCCTATTCTCAGCCCCGAGGCCCTGCTCCAGGCCAGGATGTTTCCTTCACTAGTCAGCTCTGCTCCAAGCCAGCCATTGCCCCACACAGGCCAGCTGGGGTATCGTGTACTCAGCCCATAGGAAACCTCATGTTCCCAGACCTAAGACACAGAGCAGGATAATGCTGGGTCAGGGGCTGCTGGCCCCTCCCTGACACTAGGAGGGGTTGTTCGGTGGCCCTCTCCCAGGGCCAAAAGAAAGGGGGAGGGCCAACGAGAAATCAGGACCCTGAGACTGACAGTCCCCAGGGCTAATGGGGAGAGACCAACACTCCAGGTCAGCCTGATTGATAGGGCAGGCAGTCCAATGAGGGAATCAAGAGGCCAGGGCCAGAGGGGCAGAGCTAAGGGGAGAGCAGGAGCCCGGCTGGGCTGGGAGCAGGGCCAGAGCTGGGGCCGGGGCCAAAGGAGCAGCCCTGGGAGCTGAGCTGGAGGCAGGGTGTGAGTGGGGCAGGGGCTGGGGCCGTGTGGAGCCGGGCGCGTGAGTGGCTGGGGAGTCCAGGAGCCCCGGGTCCCGGGCCCAGTGCAAGGAGGCCCCAGGCACGAGGCCTTGCATGCCGGGCTGGGAGGGGCTCATGACCCCGATGGGGGCGAGGCTGGGGGGACGGGTCCTGCCCCCTAGCGCCTGCGGGTGTGTTGGCACAGCCAGAGCAGGGTTCGAGCCCCGGTGTCACGGCAGCGCAGCCAGGGCCTGGACACGGGTGTGGGCCCTGTGAGGAGCAGGCTGGGAACGTCCCTGTGCCCCCGAGACGGCTGGGTGTGGTGCCCCGGGCCCACAGAGCGGGGTGACATGTTTCCCTTTCACCTTCCCCTTTTCCCGTGTTCTCATTAGTTGCGGGTTAACAAATCGTATTTGCTCTGAACTCAGTGCGGTGAGCAGTGGGGCAGGGAAGTGTCCGTTGCAGAGACAGTGCCCTGGAGTGGGGACACCCTAGCCCCTGTCCTACGTGACCACGACAAGACTGCGGGCCCAGCCCCCCAGGAATCCTGGGCCCAGCCGTGTCGGGGTTACGAGGAGGGAGGAAGGGAGTCCTCGAGGGCAGGCCGGCCTGCGGGCGAAGGGAGTGGGAACGAGGACTCAGATCCGTTCGCTAGCCCATTTCACCGGGGTAGTGCATACGCCAGGAAAGTTCCCCACAATAGCGGGACCATTCCCCCCCTTACATCTCGATCTTCAACGGGAATCCATTGCCATAGCGGGACGTGGACAGAAGTCTCAATGGTCAGTGGGCCATGGAGTTTATTTCCTCTTGTCCTGAAGGGACTTTAAAAGCTAGAATTCAGTGAGTCAGGAACCATGGACAGTCCAGATTAAGGTGCTCAGGGAAGGGGCTGTGGGGAAGATGGGTTATGGTATTTTGGAAAGGATGGATTCCAAAGAGCGTTACCACCAGAGTGTCTCTCTTCGATGGGAATTTCTACATCCTTTCATGTAGGGGGCATGTTGGGGCCAGGAGAGGGCATGGCCAGAGACCTCTGTGCTCCAGCAATCCGTAGAAGACAAATGGATCTGCTCTAAGCAATGACGGGGAGAGCATAGGACCAACCCTAGGATCAGGGAGCTGTGACTGGCTCCCTGTAGTCAGTCCTCTCAGCTGTGCCCACCAGAAGCCAGGCGCACATGAGAATCTGGCCCCACACGTTTTCAGTCCTTTAGATGGTATTTGGATGTGAGTAAGAAATGGGGTTTCACTGTGTATGTTTACTGGCCCGCTGCCCATACAGCCCCAGCTACACTGCTATTTTCAGCACCCGAGCTCAGTCAGAGCTAGCGCAGGTACATCTACCCGAGTTGGAAATTACACCTCCAGCTCCACTGACCGGTGGCATTAACTTCAGCCCAGCCCACAAACACAACAACCCCCACTCAATAACCCGACGCAGGTCAGCCTTCCTCAAAACCAGCTCGTCCCTCAGGCAGCCAGTATATCAACCAGGCAGCCGGCCTCACTGACATGTCTGAGTTCTGAGCAGCCTGGGAAGACATTGTTGGGAAAGGTTATTCAGAGAAGCAGCAGATGGTGCTATGAATCCATCATTACAAGGCAACATATTACGTGCTGGACTTCCACCTGGGCTAAAAAAACAAGATGGGCATGGAGCCTTGCTCTGTGTTAACAAACCCTGCCAAGAAGAGAGCACCTTCGAAGCAGGTCTGTGTGTCCTGGGCAATCAGGAGCACCCAGCAGCCCAAAAAAGGCTGTTCCTGATGGGCTTCCCTGCCGAGTTTCACGTTTGAGACGAGAAACAGAGTTCAGAGCAGAAACAGCCTTGGGGACCCACGTGAAGTACCAAGGGTAGAGCCTCCCCTCTTCACTCCCCATCTGTACCTGGGTTCCTCAACCTCAGACAACCCTGTTCCCTCTCGCTGATGCTCTAGTGCAGAGTTTTATATATTCTTATATTGATAATAAAAGCCTCCAGCTAAAACAGTCCAGAGCCTGCCAGCCTGAGCCCTCGGATGCCTGGCCCTCAGTGCCTGTCACTCAGCATCTCGGGAACTCGCAGTGTCCAGCTGGTCTGTAATTCTGTCTGCTGCTCCGAGGGAATCTCATCCCCTCACCCTGTCTTTGCTGGGGTCAGTCCCATCCCTGTGCCAGTGGCTCTGACAACGGAGACGGGTTTCTATTGGTCCCTGCGTCAGGTCACTGATGAGACAAACCAGCTAAGGTGTCAGGTATTTCCAAGCACCCACTGCCCTTGCCCCCTCCAGGCCAGGTCTCCCCTCCATGCCCTCGTCCCTTCTCTGCCTGTACTCACTTTTTGTTGGTGCACCCTGTAGCGCTGTCCAGAGGGTAAAGAGCCCCAGGAGAAGAAAGAGGCCCCTTGACTTCATGGTGCTGCCAAGAGCTGGGTCTGAGTGCCCAGAGCTGAGCCAGCTGCAATTTAAAGTCACACCCACGTGGAGCTGGTTCAAGTGTGGGAGGAAGCAGCTCACAGGTGATCTATAAGGGCCGCCCATATTTTAGCCTAATTCCACGTTCTAAGGAGCCAGCTCCGGGTATCTGTCCCTGCCCACACAGAATAAGGATATGAACAGGACCTTGTCGTGTTTAGAAATTGCCTTGGAAGACAAAGCAAAGAAACCTAAGGAGGAAAGCGGAGGGACTGAGATTCACCAATGCCCAGGGACATCGGCAACTTCAGAAAACTGGTGATGTCGGATATACCCAGGGCAGACAGAGAAAACCTCCCAACTCAATTAACTGGCCAACAAGAGGGTGGGGGAGAGAATGGGGGGTGAAGCATGTCAGGAGGTCCTCACGATCAGCCTGCACAGGACACAAATGCACCAGGCACGAGGAGGAAATGAGATACCAAGCCCAGAAATGGCTGAAGTTTGAAAGCTGCAGCTTGGCTGGGCAATAGTTCTTATTCCCCCGACCCCCGAGGAGCAAGGTATGCAGGGGGAATTGGTTGGAACTGGACATTATTTCTATACCTCTGAACCAGTATGTGGCTCTTCACAGGAAACCTAGAAAGACAAGGTCCCTGCCTCAGAGTGCTTCCAGCCAGACTCAGTGAGAGAGACAGCAATTCAGGGTGGGAGGCTGCTGAGGAAATCTGTGTGGGAAGGCTCCTTGCAAGAAGCAGGTTTTAAGTACAGGTTTACTTCACTCTTCCCGGCTGTGGCTCAATTCTGATGCCAGCACTGAGTGATCCGCCTTCTTCTATTGCATTTCCAGTATTCCACACCTTGCAGCTTCATGGCTTTCATCTCAAACAGTCAGTTGTTTATCCTGCATTGTTGTTATTAATCGTTGTTAGACTGAAAACACCATTGAGTTAATTGCTCCATCTAGGTGGCTGGTGCCCTGGGAGGTGAGAACTGCAGCAAATAACAGCTCACTCTGGACACACCCAGCTATTGATCTGAAATATCAAACTACCCCAGCAATAGTACACAGTGATCAGGTTTCAATGTACTGAGGCTTCACAGCCCGAAGCCACACTACTGAGGCATGGTGTTAGATCTCAGAGCTAAGTATGACCAGGACAGGTCAATGCTTAGATGAGAGACCTCCAAGAGAAACCCAGGTGCTGCAGGCAGTGGTGGCACAGGTGATACTCTTGCTTCTGAGGCAGTTCAGAACCCATGCTCCATCCTTAGAGGTCCCTGGACCCTTTTCTCAAGAGCAGGGGTGTTTGCCTTGGTTTCTTGGCCAGATTCCAATGCAGGAAATCACAGTCTGGCTCCCTAAATCCCCACCTGGATTTCCAGATGAATCAAAGATTTGTTGTGCAGTGTCACTGGTGAATAGAAAGTTGTACAGATTTCTAACCCAGACATGGCTGCATATAGCTCCTGGGGGAAGTGACATCTGTCTAAGTTCCTATACAGGCCTAAACTGTCCGTCAAGTACGTTGTATGACAAATAGTATAGGAATTCAGGGACTGGTGGTAATAATTAGGCAATCATTTCCATAACCTGGAACCCAAATCCAATTCCTCCTGCCTGCCCCAGGGCACTTTCACAAGTTAGCAATGCAGCAAACAAAGACACTGGGCCAAATTCAGCCCTGAGCAGATGTGACTCACTGATTTCAATGACGTGGCACACACTTACACCAGGGCTGCATTTGGCCGCTCGGTGGACAGTCCCACAAAGGAGTCCAAAGGCCCTTCTCTGGGAGGGCACAGTCCTGCAGCGCTAGGAGCCAGTCACAGGCTTCTTGTGTTTGGCGACAATTCACCATATGTGTTGTTTTAAGGGTTGAGAGCCATTGAGCTATGTGGGTGACAGACGTCATGTCATAACTCACAGTTTGCACCCTGACTGCTAGCGTTTCTATTCGCTGAGATGTTAACAAGGATGTCCCATAATAACACTATATCTAATGGGACTTACTGAGCTGCAGGTGGATGCAATACCCTGTGTTTTCCCAGCAATGCACCATCTCCGCAATTACCTAAAGGAAGCTGGTGTGGTGCTGTGCAGCTGCCCAGGTGCATTTGACCTTTATGTGGGGGGAGGAATAGCTCAGTGGTTTGAGCGTTGGCCTGCTAAACCCAGGGTTGTGAGTTCAATCCTTGAGGGGGCCACTTAGGGATCTGGGGCAAAATTGGTCCTGCTAGTGAAGGCAGGGGGCTGGACTCGATGACCTTTCGGGGTCCCTTCCAGCTCTATGAGATAGGTATATCTCCATATATTATTATTATATTATATCAGATGCTGGCGACTGCAGCAGGCAGGACACCCTGCCAGAGCAACAGTCCAATAGGACATGACCATGCCTGTGCCATGCCTGCAGAGGGTGTATCATGGTGAGTGGAACTGGCGTCAGAGGGCCCATGTTCCCCAGCGGGTCTGTGATGGCAGGACACCAGTGGAACGGGGAATGGGGGAGTTGGGCTGGAAGCGGCTCGCCCACGTGGACAGAGCAGTGTGCGGGGTTTGCTGAAGCTCCATCTGGCCAACTCGACCTGCGCTCAGCCTCACGCTTTGCTAGGGAACCGTGGTGGCAGAGCTGAGCTGTGAGTTCTCTGCAGGGCAGCGGCTGGAGGCGTGAGCCGGGGAACTCCGACTACGCCCCCCTGGAGCCCTGGAGTTTCCCCTTCATCTTGGTCTCTAGTGAAAAACCTGTGTCGCGCCACAATTTCGTTCTGCTCTGGGAAGCCATAGTTCCCCAGGCTCCTCAGGCTGCTGGGAAGCTTGAGGTAGTGGGGAGCTGCAGCACGTGCAGCCCTCTACGCCCTGTTCCCCAGCAAGGTACGGTCATGGTTCTGTAGTGGTGGATGGTGAGCACCATAGACCCCCTGGGGGAATACACCCCGACAAGCTGTGAAGCTGATCAAGGTGCAGGTTGTAATAAGTGGGCCTACAAACTTACCCGGATTGTGAGCTCAACTGTACAAACTGAGTGTATGTTCATAAAGTGTCACAATAACCTAACGACAAATGTTGATGGGAAAAGGTGCAAAAGTGAGACAGAAGGATGGAATTAGTCCAGACAAAAAGGCCTCCTGCGAGAACTCAAGGGCTGTGTTAAGATTGTGCCCGGTAAACAAGAAAAGTGTGGAACCGGAAATCAGTGAACCAAAATTGGCATGTCGAAGACTAGGCCTAATTGGTGGACAAGTAATGAAAGGATGGACTATTCCACACACCGCTCCCCTTTTCGGTCCCCAAAGAGACTTTGAGGGGAGAAGCTGGCTACTGCAATGCTAGTTGACAGACAGACAGAAAAAGGGGATGACGTACGTTTCACCATTGTGGCTACCACCTCCACCGTCTCCTGGGATCCTGCGTGACACCATTGGACCTTCTTCATCCTAAACCTGAGCGTTGTCCTGACCAGACTGAGCCAAAGAGAGAAGGAGCCAGATGACACAGGCACCTCTGCTGGCTTCAGCTAAATCCCCAACACCACCTGGGGTCACATACATACCCCCTGTGTCCTTTTCCTTCCCCACCTTCTTACTTCTCTTTCCTAGCTCCCTTCTTTTTCTTTCTGCCTGGCTTAGCTGGGCAAGGCTGCATATTTTGCAACACTGCCGAAAGCCTGTGACCAGACAGGCAGCTAAAACAATGCCCTAAACAGCCCAACACTGGTACAAGTTTGCCAGGCTCTGAGTGGCTGATAAGACTGCGTGCTGGGCCTGGGTTTTTCCAGCAGCAGGGCTGCACATGAGATCCCACACCAGAGACAGAAGCTGCATTTTCCATCTTTGCTGTTCATGGTTTTCCCCTTTTGTGGGGGGTTTTGTTTTGCCTTCTAGGAAACGGGATTGGAGTTTAACAGCAACTATAACAACAGCAGCGCCAGCCCATCTCAACTACCGTCTCCTTTCCCCAAAGGACACTTATTGCCCGTCATTGATACCAGCTAAGAGACTGTCAGACAAGTCGGTTTCCCTTCTAAAAGCTCTCTCCTGCTACAGGGGAAGGGAACAAAGGATGTGGTGAAAATGGAAACCTTATTCAATACGTTGCATTTCAAAGGCTTTAACTGTTTTTCCTCCTTTTCTGTATCTTTAATAAAAGGTTAATAATGTGTTTTCCCTGCTACTAAGGAGGTTGAGGTCTCTGGATACCAAACCCCAAACCTTGTTTGAAACTGTTTAATGTTGGACCGTGACTGGGTCATGTTAACACTGTTAACGCTTTGGGCCCATATATTTCATCTAACTTAATCCAACCTGCAGCACCAGAATTGTATCGCTGCAGTGCAAGAGGCAAAAGGAGGCGTCCCATGAACAATGGACACACTTTTAAAAGCATATGGGGAGGTTTACAAAGGCAACAGATGCCTTGAAGGAAAGCTGCAACTGGAAATGGGCCCCACTGGGGAACCTGTGTGCTTAGAATCATAGGTTTAGAAAGGACCAGAAGGATCATCTAATCTAACCCCCTGCCGAGATGCAGGATCTGTTGTGTCTTAACCATCCAACACAGATGGTTCCAGCCTCCCTTTGAAAACCTCCCATGAAGGAGCTTCCATGACCTCCCCACGCATCTGTCCCATTGTCCAACTGTTCTTACAGCTGGGAAGTTTTTCCTGAGATTTAATCTAAATCTTCTGTGCTGCAGTTTGACCCATTGCCTCCTGTCCTGCCCTCTGTGGCCAGAGAGAACAGCTTTTCTCCATCTTTTCTATGGCAGCCTTTCAAGTATCTGAAGACCGCTATCATATCCCCCCTTAATCTCCTTTTTTCCATACTAAACATACCCAGTTCCTTCAGCCTTTGCTCCTATGGCTGCATTCCATCCCTCTGATCATTAGCCTCTAAGGTGCCACAAGGACTCCTCATTCTTTTTGCTGATACAGACTAACACGGCTACCACTCTGAAATTTGATCATCTTTGTCGCTCACCTCTGGATCCTTTCCAGTTTCTCTACATCCTTTCTATACATTGGTGACCAAAACTGGACACAGTTCTCCAGCTGAGGCCTAACCAGTGCGGAGTAGAGTGGTACTATCACCTCCTGGGAGTTGCATGCTACCCTCTGTTAATGCAACCTACAATTGCATTTGCTTTTTTTGCAACAGCCTCGCATTGCTGACTCATGTTGAGGTTGTGACCCACCACAACTCCCAGATCCTTCTCAGCCGTGCTGCTTATCCCCTATTCTGTGTTTGTGCGTTTGGTTTTTCTTCCCTAAGTGGAGCACCTGACACTTCTCTTTGCTGAATGTCATTTTGTTGTCTACAGCCCAGTTCTCCAATTTATCAAGATCCCTCTGAATATTAGCTTTATCCTCCGAGGTACTGGCAACTCCCCTAGCTTTCCGTCATCTGCAAACTTGATCAGTGCGCTCTTTCTACCTACATCCAGGTCATTAATAAAGATGTTAAACAACGCTGGACCCAGAACAGATCCCTGTAGAACCCCATTGGAGACCTCCCTCCAGTCCGACATCATTCTGCGTGTAAGCAGAGTCAGGATGAGCTCTACCCTGACATCTGGTGGTGAATTATGGCGAGTGTGGAGAAGAACTTCAGGGGCTGACCTTGTTTGCATAGGCACACCCACTCCGCCTAGCATGAGCCTACAGCAGCACAGCAGCCCAAATCACAGTTTGTACCCAGTCCCTCTCCCTTTGAGCACAATGGGAAAACTCCCACTAACTACAATGGGAGCAGGGTCAGGCT
Organism: Platysternon megacephalum; assembly: GCA_003942145.1. Classification (NCBI taxonomy): domain Eukaryota; kingdom Metazoa; phylum Chordata; order Testudines; family Platysternidae; genus Platysternon; species Platysternon megacephalum. The sequence continues at coordinate 956,799 of QXTE01000198.1, read as the reverse complement.
CAGGCTCCTCAGCATGATCTGTGTTTGCAGGTTCCTATTTGTTCTGTGTCTACCTCTCAGCTTCTCTCATGTTAATCCCCAACTCCCCCCTCCCCCCCCATGTTCCACACAAGTTTGGTGTCCCCGGGCGTGGGGCTGGTAGTGGAGCCCCGGGCGGCAGCCGGGACCCCAGGTGTGGGGCTGGCAGCAGAGCCCCAAACATTGGTGGAACCGGGCCCACGTTCTGAATATTGGTGGCGCACGGGCACCATGGACCCATATAACTCGCCGTATGCCCCTAGCAGACAGAGACTTTGGTATCCCAGGAGCTGCCCACCCAACCAAGGGGAAAGGTGGGAGCTGAATTAAAGGAAAAAAACGGATACTATTCATATTTTTGGGAGGTCAGTGCCCTGCCGGATACAGTCAGTGCCTGGCAAATTGAAGGCCGGCTCGGCGAGATACGGCATTCCAGACACTGTATTCACTACACCAGATCCCAGTTCGCCTTGGAAGAATTCAGGAACTTTGCACACAAATGGGAGTTTAACCAGCACGTCTCCTCCCCAGCATTCCCCCCAGAGTAATGCGAAGGTGAACTCAGCTGTAAAAAGAGCTAAGAGACTGTCACACAAGCTGCTTCTTCTGGGTCCGACCCCTTGTTAACATTTTTGACACAGGGGAGCGAAAAGAGTCTAACGTAGGCACCGGTAGGGCAAATGACCCAAACCCTGGCACCAGTGTGGGAAGACTTGTTGCAGCCAGAAGGCTGGAGATTCCACCGAGGGGAGGGGGCCAGCAGGCAGTAGCGTTCCACAGATCAGCCAAAGACCTGCCGGCCCTGGAGACGGGCACTGTGGTGAGAAGCCAGCCATTAGTGGGACAGCAGCAGGAGCAGACTGAAGGGGTGCAGCGGCCCCCAGGGGGTGCGAGGTGACTACACAAGAGATCTGAAGGAACAGGAGGCACTTACCAGCCAGCAGCAGACACAACACCCGAAACAGCCCCCAGAGATCCCGAGCCCATCGCTGAAAGCAGAGACAAGCAGCCGGAGGCCAGTCCCGCAGCGAGGGAGGAGATGCATGCCACAGGGATAGTGGTTTGCTGGACTCGGAGGCAGGTGACGGGGAGACAGAGAGAGGTCGCTCCCGTGCGAGCTCAGACTGTGAAACCAGCTGGGTGTGTGGTAAAGGCGGCTCTGTGATAGCAGCCTCTGGCCGAAGGGACACGGGGTCGGGGCTGGGCGTCAGGGCTTTGTTTTTAATGGGTATCTTTGTAAAGGAGGGAAGCGGTATCATGATCAGTGAAACTGGAGTCAGAGGGCCCATGTCCCCTGGAGGGGCTGTTGTTGATGGTATCTCATGAGCCCCTGGAACGCCAGGAGTCAGGCTGGAAGCTGCTGAGCCGCATGGACAGGGCCGTGCACGGGACTTTATTAAAGTTCCACTTGTTCATATTACCCTGCACTCAGCTTCACTCTTTGCTAACGAACACAGCACCCTTCAGCCGTGCTGATGGATCAGGACCAGCCCCACCAGGTCTCCTCGCGAGCTGCGCTGCTGTCGGGGCGCCCCTCTGCCCTGCTCTCAGCATCGCTAACCTCCCTGCAACCCTCTGAGAGCTCAGATCTCTGCACTGCAGCCCAGGCCAGCCCAGCGCGGTGCCTTGCGGAGGGATACCCAGGGCTGCACAGCACTGCACCGTGGCCCGAGGCCCAGGGCAGCACGACTGAGGCCGTCCTTCAGGCCATTGCTTCTCTGCCATGGTCTGGAGGGAGGGGACGAAACCTGAGGCCATTGGCAGCAGAGGGGCACAGTTATCGACACCGCCTGCCGTTCCCCTGTGACTCCACCACGGTGAGCGTATCCAGAGCCCGGGGGCCATGGCAGGGGCGTACCCAGGCTGTCCAAAAGGGCGTGAACCCCAAGTCGTCCCTCCACGGCAGGGCAGCCGCACCAGGGCCTGGTCTCCTTGGACCATGGCAACGGAATAGGGACCCCAGGGCGTGGCAGGGAGAAAACCGGCCGTGCAGGGAGCCGAGGCAGTTTGTGGAGAGAGCCGCACCCTGTGTGGGCAGATGGGAATGGTCTGACGGGTGGGGAGGGCTGCTCCGCTCTGTACCCGCCTCCCTCCCCCTCACCAGACACAGGCAGCAGCTCGCCCCAGGGGGAGGAAGATGCCCCCTGACTCCCTGGTGCAGCCAGGAGCTGGGTCAGAGTGCCCGGAACTGAGCCAAGCCAGGCTTCAAACTCTGCCCTGGGTGGGGCTGGGACCGCAGGGGGAGGGACCCCTGTCCCCCGCAGCCTGGGGTTGCATTCGCTCCGAGCTCACAGACTGGAGCCACACACGCTGCCCTCCTTCACAGCCCGCTTCAGCCCATGCCCCCGGGCTCGGCCTGGCCGGAAACCCCCAGGCTGCCCCCGCTGGGTGACGGGCTAATCCCTGTTCTTTCTGGGAATGCCCTGCCCCTTCCCGGGATCTCTTGGCCCCTCGTTCTCATGGACGGGACTCGGTGGGGAGGCGGCACTGGCCTCCCTGAGCTTCCATCCACGCCCTGTGACACGTCTCCTTCGCACCGGAGGAGCCCCGGTGTGACGAAGTGGGAATGTTGTTAATGTTTCCTCTGAATACTGTGTGGGTGCCTCAGTTTCCCCCATGCAGTTCTTAAGTATCTAGGTGGTGGGATAAGGGTGTATGGTTGTTGCAGAGCGACGGGCCAGTGCACAGAAATGCCTGACACTTTGTCTCCTGGCAACTGATGGCCTGGGCCCCTCCTCTGCAAAGGTGCCAACTGAAGGTGTTGGAGACAAAGAGATCAGGTGACCTCCTAGCCCGGGAAAGGGACAAAGCCCAGAGGAGGAGGGGCTGGAGGGGGTTTTCAGTTTCGAGCTGGCTGGGGAAACGGAGGGGTGCCCAGACGGGGCTCTAGCCCCCCTGGGGCCTCAAGATGGACCTAACTGAGGGGGTCCTGTTGTCTGTACCTGCAAGACCTGTTTTAGACCGTGTTCCTGTCATCTAATAAACCTCTGTGTTACTGGCTGGCTGAGAGTCACGTCTGACTGCGAAGTGGGGGGTGCTTGCAGGACCTCTGGCTTCCCCAGGACCCCGCCTGGGCGGACTCGCTGTGGGAAGCACACGGAGGGGCATATGCTGAATGCTCCAAGGAGAGACCCAGGAGGTGAAGACCTGTGAGCTTCTTGCCCTGAAAACAGTCTGCTCCGAGGGAGAGGAGGCTCCCCAAAGTCCTGACTGGCTTTGTGGGGAGCAGTTCCAGAGCATCGCCCAGGGACTCCGTGACAACTGGTGGCAGCGGTGGGATGTACTGCACCCCGTGAAAGGCGCTTCTTGCAGTAAGTGACTGGGAAGCAGTAAAACAAAGGGGGGATAATGAGGACCAGGCGTGCTGAAGGCTCAGAGAAGGATGGTTTCAGGGGGCAGTTAACCTCTGGGAGTGTGTGACCAGCGAGAAGGACTGTAGGAGGAACGGGGTCCCCCTGAGGACTGCAGCGAGCAGTCTCAGGGGCGGAGGAGCCTGCCGCTCGACCCTGGGAGAGAGAAGGACTTTTGCTGTAACAGGGTTCCCCTGGGGATTGCAGCGAGCGGTCCCAGGGGCGGAGGAGTCTGAAGCTCGACCCTGGCAAAGAGGTGGTGACCACGAGAAGGGCTGGCACACTAGGGGTTCTTCCTGGAAACCATGGGGGCGCTGAGAGCACACAGGCCTGTGAGTCCAGAGCAACTTGGGAACAGCGAAGTGATGGCCTATCCCCATCTCCTTAAGAAGGACATTGTGATCCTGTGCAAAAAGAGAGGGTTACGCATTGGGAAGTTCACCAAGGCCCAGTTAATCGTGCAGCTGGAGGACGAGAACCGCTCTAAGGAGCAGATTCCTGACCCAGATGGGGCTACAAGAGGATCTGGAAGCAGCAGGAGCAGTAGCCAGGCATCCCCAAGAGTCTGGTCCCCAACCAGACGGGGGTCTTCACGATCGGGTTCCCCATCAGGGGATCAGAGATGGATGGGATTGGAGCTGAGTCCGAGAGAGCGAGAGGACCGTGAGAGAGAGCAAGAGCCCGAGGAAAAGCTGCAGGAGAAGCAGCAGCAGCATGGACTGGCGATGGTGGAGCGCAGAGGCATAGGGGGCTCCCCAGGGGTGAGTGGGGATAGACCCCGGGCTGCCAGTTCCGCAGGGATCCTCGATACTAAATTGCTGCCCCTGGTTAAGGAGGGGGGGGATGTGAATGCCCACCGCACGGCCTTCAAGCAGGCTGGCGATTTGAACCAGGGGGACCCTGCGGAAAAGCCCCGGTATCTAGCTCCCTTGCTGGGTCCCAAGGCCATAGACGCTGTCAGCCAAATTGGTGGGGTGGTGGACAGGCTCCCACTCCTGGCCCCGGCCTATATGTCTGCGTGGAGTCTCCTGGGCTCAGGCCCCTCGGACCCCCAGTGGGAGCGGAAGGTGGGGGTCAATGGGGGGACATGCCTGGGGTGGCGAGACCCTGGGACAGAGAGAACTGTTGTCAGGCCCCGGGTGGTGCAGCCGCAGATGCTGAGGGGCTGGGTGACCTGGGTGAAGGTCCCCGGGATAAAGGCCCTCGCCCTGCCTATGGCCCAGATCCCTGTGCAGACACAGGAGAGGTCAGGCTGGCTGGTCGTTGGGGTTCTCCAGGATATCGGCTGTGAGGTCCTGTTGGGGGGTGACTGTGTCTCTTTGGGACAGGATCCAGGCCCCGCTCCTGTAACGGCCGAGGATTTGAATTTGAATCCAGGGAACCAATTGGCTAAGATGGAAATGGTCAGTGAAAATGCAAATGACCTGGCTGGCAGGAGGGAGGGGCTGCTGGGCTCAGGATACCTGCCTGCCTGTAACCAGACCCCTGGGGCTGAGTGTGTCGAAATGATCCCCGCCCCCCTGCACACTGGAGAGGGGGCTCACGCTGGCTCTGATGCTGTGAGGAGAGCAGAGAGCTCGCTGCCTGCCCCCACTGGGACAGCCAGGGCAGTGCTGAGCATGGTGGGAGCTGAGACCCCAGCTGAGTGGGGGGACACCCAGGCAGGGCAGGTCGGCTGCCAACCAGGTTTGCCTGGTCCAGACGTGCTGCTGGGAAGTGATTACACAGCAGGGAGGAAGCTACCAGGGACAGGGCTCAGGGGGGCTGTGACCCCAGGCCCAGCCAGCGAGAGGGAGCAGGTCCCACTCCCTTCCCCAGCAGCTGATTTCCAGACCGAGCTGCGGAAGGATCCCTCCTGGGAGAAGCTGAGGGAACTTGCTGGCCACAGCGCTGCAAACCCCCTTGGGGAAGGCTGCAGGGACAGAGTCCTGTGGGAGAAGGGATTCCTGTACCAGGAATGGGCTCCCCAAGGGGAAGTAGAACTGGGGGGAATCGGGAGGCAGCTGGTGGTGCCCCAGGAATCCACAGGGTTCTTCCCTTTCGAGCTGCTGTATGGGAGGAGAGTGAGGGGACCCCTGGACCTGAAAAGGGAGGATTGGGAGGAGAAGGGGGAAGACCCCCTGGTGGATCTCTTCCCTGAGGTGGGAGCCAATCTCCCCATCAGGTGTTCCCCGTTCAGAGTCACTGGGAAAGCAGCCCAGAACCTGGAGAGAGAGGTCAAGGACATGCTGGCTTTAGATGTGATCCAGCCGTTCAACAGCCCATGGGCCTCACCCGAGGGGCTGGTCCCCAAGGAAGACAGGATGGTCTGGTTTTGTGGGGACTACCGGAAGCTTAAAGCCATCACCGGGTCCGATGCCTACCCCATGCCTAGGCCTGGGGAGATTCTAGACAAGCTGAGGGGGATGGAGAACTTGGCCCTGGCGTACATCGATGACACATGTGTCTTTAGCCAGACCTGGGAGGAACGTGTGTCCCAGGTGAAGAGGGTGCTGGGCTGCCTCAAGGAGGCAGGACTGACGGTAAAAGCCGAAAAGTGCAAAGTGGAGATGATGGGGAATCCATGGGAATGTTGCTGGGTTCGAACTTCCCCAGGTCACTGGCTAAAGTGACCCCGCTCAGTTCGGTCTCGAAGGGGGGAGAGATGTGACGAAGTGGGAATGTTGTTAATGTTTCCTCTGAATACTGTGTGGGTGCCTCAGTTTCCCCTATGCAGTTCTTAAGTATCTAGGTGGTGGGATAAGGGTGTATGGTTGTTGCAGAGCGACAGGCCAGTGCACATAAATGCCTGACACTTTGTCTCCTGGCAACTGATGGCCTGGGCCCCTCCTCTGCAAAGGTGCCAACTGAAGGTGTTGGAGACAAAGAGGTCAGGTGACCTCCTAGCCCGGGAAAGGGACAAAGCCCAGAGGAGGAGGGGCTGGAGGGGGTTTTCAGTTTCGAGCTGGCTGGGGAAACGGAGGGGTGCCCAGACGGGGCTCTAGCCCCCCTGGGGCCCCAAGATGGACCTAACTGAGGGGGTCCTGTTGTCTGTACCTGCAAGACCTGTTTTAGACCGTGTTCCTGTCATCTAATAAACCTCTGTGTTACTGGCTGGCTGAGAGTCACGTCTGACTGCGAAGTGGGGGGTGCTTGCAGGACCTCTGGCTTCCCCAGGACCCCGCCTGGGCGGACTCGCTGTGGGAAGCGCACGGAGGGGCATATGCTGAATGCTCCAAGGAGAGACCCAGGAGGTGAAGACCTGTGAGCTTCTTGCCCTGAAAACAGTCTGCTCCGAGGGAGAGGAGGCTCCCCAAAGTCCTGACTGGCTTTGTGGGGAGCAGTTCCAGAGCATCGCCCAGGGACTCCGTGACACCCGGGGCAGGTGATCTTCCTTCCCCCATCATCGAAAATCAGGGACTCGGCAAGTGTCCCACAGAAACCTGGGGGCCTTTCCTGGGCCTCTCTTACTTGCGCATGGCTGGATTAGTCACATGTAACCTGGGCTCTGAATGTCCTGGGGTTGGGGAAAACGGCATCCCTGTGTGGTTCTTGCCCTGAGGAGACTGCCCCCTGCTCTCACTGAACTCCGCCCGCGGGTGGTTTTTGTCGGTGAGGAGGCTGAAATCACCAGTGTAGGAAAAATCTGAACAAAGTTGCAAGCTGAACTAAAGCCCTTTACTGCCCAGAGGCGTAGCTTAGACGCAGCCGGAGAGAGACCCGAGAAACCAGCCTGGTGGAATTTGACCCCAAGTTCCCCCACTAAGCTGGGAACAGGCAGGAGACATTTCAAGCCAGACAGGGATTTTCCCCAACAATTCTAAGTGCCTGAGAAGCTGGGCTGGAAATTGGGAAGTGCCACCTCAGTGCCAGGCTCCTAGACCCGTCTCCCCCGCGATAGCGCTGCTAACCAGACACGGTCGCAGCCACAGGGCGAGGCTGCAGAGGTTTCTCTCTCTCTTCACTTCCTGCTAGAGGTTCTCATGGGAGCAGCCAGGCATGGATCTGCCCAGGGCAAGCGCGTGCTGCACTCACACGTCAGCCGTGGGCTGGGGAGCAGCTCGAGCTCCCCAAAGCACAGCAGCTGTTACACGTCACTCGTGATGGGGGCTTGTCTGAGCACAGAGCCGGTGGCCAGGCTGAAATCCTGCCAGATGAAACTCGGTGCCCTAGTTACTGGCTGGCTCTCTGGCCCGGGGGATGAGTGTGCAATGTATGCAAATCCTGCCGGCCTGGGGTGTGGTTTCAGTTTGAAATGGCTGAGTGGGTGGAATAATGCTGCTATATGCTAGGAACAGGTCGGCGTAGGGTGGGAGCCTCATTCCGCACTCACCCTTCTGCTGGTGGGCGGGGAGCGCGGCCATGAAAACAAGGAAGCTGTAAGAAGAGGCGGCCAGTCAATGAGATGTTTAAACTCGATTCCATCGGCTTCATCTGCTGTCCCTCCTCAGGCGAGGCAGTCGTCCCTGGCCTCTAGTTCATGAGGAGGAGTGGGGACGAGAACACCAAGCTGCCCTGATTTCCCAAAGGACAAGACCCCTGACTTTGGCTGGATGAAAGCTGGGTGATGCTGGAGGGATTGCGAGCCCCTTGTCCCACAGCAGCCTGTGCTTTGGACCCATGTCCTTGGCTGGGTCCTTTACCGGTGACAAGTGGCAGCGCTGCTCATTGAAAAGGTTTTTAAGAAAGCATCAATGCAGCCTCTGCCCAGGAAGTCGTTGCTTGACTGACAGTTTGGCCAGTTCTCGCCCGGGGTCACATCTTCTGTTTCAGACCCAGATTGCCGTGAGAAAACTCTCACTGGCGTCTCCATGCTGCCGATGTCGGGCATCGACCCTGCTCCAGCACAGAGCCCACGCTGGTCACGGATCAGCTCCTGCCAAGACGCGGAGCTCAGGAGTCTGTGCTGGCATGATTGGACCTGTGGAGTCTGGGGGGGCTCGCGTCGGGCTTTGCTCTTGACTCTCTGATCTCAGCGGTTAGTCATGGGCGATCAGCCCTCTTCCAATGCGGGGTGCTGCCGGAGAGCGTGCTGTAGCCCCCTGCCCAGCCGGTGTCTGAGGCCAGCAGGAGGGTTCGGAGGAGACCTGGGGCACAGTGTTTTCAGGGGCCTGACAGCACCCAATTGAAGGTCTCCATTTTGCCCAACATGGACAGTGCAGTTCAGTGCAGCAGCCCTTGTCCCGTTGAGCTTGGGGCCCGATGAGAGGAGCTGGCTGAGGCCCAGCCCAGACAGGACTGGAGGGAGGGGTGGGAGCTGGCAGAGGTGATGTCAGTCCCTTTGATTGAGGGGTGCATCTGCCATTACTTACCAGGGGGGTGATTCTAGGCCCCCAGCAGCGTTGCGATGATCCCATCACCGCTGTAACCCAGTCAGCCTTACACCAGCCGTGCCTGGCCAGGAGATTGGGACACTGCTCTCCAGGCCTGGGGCACCTGAAGGTCAGACTATTGCCGTGTGCTCTGCATGGGGCTGCCCCTTACGGCCAGCCAGAGTCTGGCGCTGGTGCAGAACGCGGCACTCGCTTACTGAGTGGGGCACTTCTCTGGGAGCACATGACCCCATGTGCCGGGATCGGCACTGGCTGCCCGTTGGTCTTTGCAGCCCTAAATAGCCGGGGACTGGCCTTACCTCGGGGATCACCTCTGTCCCCAGGCTGGACCAGCCCAGCTGCTGTCGGGGGGAGGGGTGCTGATCCCCGGGTTACAGGACAGAGTGTGGGGGCTGGCAGGCTATTCTCGGTGAGGGCTCCAGGGCTCCTCCCTGATCCAAAATCGGCTGAATTCGACGACCTTCCGGGCATGCTGCAAAGCCCATAGCTTTGCCAGGGAAGGGAGCGGGCAGGTTCTGTGCGTGTTGTGAGCACGGGGTTCTCTCTTGGCTGCTGAGTGAATGTTTTACTTAGATCCGTATGCGATGCCGCCAGGAGCTGAGCCTTTGTTACTGGCAGTTTCAATAAGTGTTTGGGAACCCCGGGATTTTGCCAGGGCATCTTTTGTTATTGTTTAAATTTACATCAATAAAGACAACACTTATCATTTCAGAGTCTCACCTGGGTGCAGACAGATACCAGGAACTGGCTTCCCACACAAGGAAATAAACTGGGACTGGACTGTGCCAAACCCATATAGGTCACTGAGCCACCGCCCCGCCTCGTGACCCGGCCCCCACCAGGTTAGTGTTTGAATGTGGGCACGGCTCAGCGCTGGGCACTGGACCCGGCTCCCGGCAGCACCATGAAGGCAGGGGGCATCTTCCTCCTCCTGGGGCTCCTGGGCCTCTGGGCTGAGCCACCACCTGCACCTGCGAGTTTCCAGGGGCAGCCACTGCTCACAGGCCGTGCAGCCCTCAGCGTCACGCCCTGCCCTGCACGTCAGCACTGCCCGATCCCGCCTCTCCCAGGGCCCAGACGTCAGCGTCTCTGCCGCAGCTGGCAGGGGTGTTTCTCTCCTGGCCAGGACCCTCGTTCCTGCTTGGGTCGAGCTCTGTCCCAGCCCGGTTCTGTCCTGCCCCGAGTGTCTGAGAGAGCCTCACCCAGGCCATTGCCTTCCCATAGCTGTTGTTCCCCACACTGCGTATGTAACCCCCACACCTCCGGGGGGAGGGGTTCTGTCCCATCTAGTGGCACCGAGACCCTGGAGAGAGAGAAGAGAATTAATGAGTCTGTTCTACAGCCTTAGCTAAGGGCCGTCTGGCTTTTAGCCCATGCGGTAGAGGCTCATGTACTAAGCTCCAGAGGCCCCGGGTGCGATCCCACCCGCCGACGACTGGAGTCTGTCCGTGTTACACATCGGATCCATATCTCCAGCCTGGGCTCGGAGCTAATCCCCTCCGTAGGCGCACTCAGTTTAACAGCTCTTCTCTGCACCATCTCCTCCCTTGGGCAGGGTTTCAGTACCATGCCTGGTGTGGAGGATGTTTGCATTGGCGCAGGCTGCGGCCGTGCACGGAGGCGACTCCAGCAGGGCTGAGCAGCACAGGGCATGTGACGCCCTGGTACCAGCAGGGCTGACAGCCTGTTCCATGTCACCACGCCTTCGTGACACCATGTCGCCTGCTACCCAGAATCCTCTTGGCCTTCTCAGCCCCACTGCACAACGTGCCCCATCTCCATGCCCTGCTCACCTGAACGCTGGGCTCCCCAGCTCACCTCCCCATCAGCCTCACTTTGCACCAGGCTGTCTCCCCACAGGGTGCTCTGGACCTCCCTGTTTCTCCAGGTTCCTTCGAGGGGGTTTCCCAAACCAGGCTCCTCCTTGCGCTCTGCATCGCCATGGCCGGTGTGGGCAGGTCGGGCCGGTCCCCTCAGGTGACCAGGCCTCCGGCCCTGCAGGGCTGCTCTGGACCCGCCTGGCTGGTTTCTCAGGGAGGACGGCTCTGGGGGCTCTGGGCCCGTGTCAGGCTCTGGCAGTTCACAAGGGCAGCAACACAAGCCCAGTGTGTCCATAGCTGGTTCCCCCCTTGCTCTGGGCCACGGCCATCTCCTCGTTCCCCTGGGCAGGTCCCCCGTGCTGGGAAATGGAGGGGCTGGGCCATGGCCCCACAGTCCCTCTGGTCAGCCCCTGCCAGACAGATGCAGACAGGCTGCAGGGCAGGGGCAGCTGAGCAGTAGCCAGGGTCCAATGGGCACTGGTGGGAACCGAATCCCCCGCGGGGACTTTTTCCAGAGCCGGTCCCGTCTCCTGGGCCCCACGGGGGCTGGCAGAACCAGCTACTGGGGACGCAGCGGGGAACGGGCCGTGACCTGGCTCCCAGCCCGTGTCTGGGGTTAAAGGGTGACGCGCACTCCCCCATGGACCAAGCTGTCTGTACTCCTGGGGCCAGGAAGGAATTACACATGCGTACCCCCGGAGCCACTGGCAGGGGCCAGGGATTTCCCTTCCCTTGGGGCACTGAGCAGGGTCTGTCCCCTAGGACGGGGTGGGCATGTGCCCCCATCAGTCGCTGGGGCCTGGACCTCCCTGTTTCTCCAGGTTCCTTCGAGGGGATTTCCCAAACCCCGGGATCCGGGTTGTTTCCTCGTTCCATCCGGGGGGACTGATTTATTGTCAGACAGCGTGTGCTGGGAGCTGGAGCGTGGCAGGAGCCGATAGGTCACTGCGGCCTCCTCCCCCCGCTCTGACCCGGCCCCACCGGGTTTAAATCCCAGCCCCGCTCAGCGCTGGGCACTGGACCCGGCTCCCGGCAGCACCATGAAGTCAGGGGCCATCTTCCTCCTCCTGGGGCTCCTGGCCCTCTGGGCCCAGCTGCCGCCTGCGGCTGGGGGTAAGTGTGGGCAGCAGGCAGTGAAGGGGGAAGGGACCGGGGGACGGAGGAGAAACCCTCGTTTTCTGCTTCCCAGCTCAGAGCGGCTTTGCTCTGCCTTTCAGACACTTCTCTCTCTGCTCTGCCCCTCAGACCTTTGTAGACTCCCTGCTGACCCCGGGCCCTGTTATGCCATGATCCCTCGCTGGTTCTACGACTGGCAGGCCAAGAAGTGTGAGAAATTCACGTATGGAGGTTGTGATGGGAACGAGAACAACTTTGAGACTGGGACAGAATGTCTGGGGAAGTGCGGCGGGCACGGTGAGGCTCAGGGCTGGGCCGGCCCTGGTCCTGCAGGACAGGTTGGGAAGGTGGCCGGGCCACTGGGGCTGATCTCCACTCCCTGACCTGAGGGCCCTGAGCTCTCTCGTGCTGTGAGGGCCCCTAGACCTGCTTTGGCCAGGCCGCAGATGGGAAGAGCCCTGCTGGGGGGCGTGTTCTGAACACGAGCGCTCGGCCCAAACCTGTGCAGGGTAAGATCACGTTGTTTATAACTAAACCTACCCCGAGCCCTGGTCCCGCCTGTGACACGGGGCTGCCCATAGGCCAGGGCACCCCCCGCACTCACTGGGAGATGGGAGGAGAAATCAGTCACTGACTGACCATGGCCTGAATGATCCAATGTCCTCAGGGGCTCGGGGACTTTGCTGAAGCAGGAAGAGGGTGTTGGTCATTTCTGGGCTGAAATGTTTCCACAATGAAGGGGTGAGTCTCTTCAGGGCTAATCCTGATCTCTCTCGGGTTTCACACTCACGTCCCTAGGGACTGCAGTGGAGTCACCCCGTTTACACTGAACTCTGCAGTCACAGAGCTGCTGAGTGCAGGGAGGTTCTCAGACTGATTTATTATCAGACAGCGCGTGCTGGGCGCTGGTGCATGGCAGAGCCAAGAGGTCACAGGGAGCCACCTCTCCCCACACCTGACCTGGCCCCACCTGGGCTATTGTTTAAATCCCAGCCTGGCTCAGCTGGGCAGGGCACTCAGACCTGGCTCCCGGCAGCACCATGAAGTCAGGGGCCATCTTCCTTTCCAGGGACTCCAGACGTCCATTTCTGTGTCCATGTGCAATCCTTTGCGCCATTCCTCTAGCGCTCGGAGGGGCACTGCCAGCTCTGCGGGGGCAGGAGGGAATCTTCCTTCCTCTGGAACGCCCTTGCCCCAGGGTGCTGAGTCTCTGCTGAAGCTGGACACAGATATTTTTCCCTGATGATTTCTCACTTTGGGTGGTAAAGGCTCCATCACATCACACCGAGATGCCCACAGGACAAGCCTCTGCTCCTGTGCCCTCATGCCCACCCACTTCATCTGGGTGTGGGGGAGACAGATCCTTGGCAGAAGTCTCTGCTTCTGAGTCCCTTGTCTCTCTGTCCTGTACCCGCAGATATCTGCAGACTCCCCACTGAAGTGGGCCCCTGTACTGCTGCCATTCCTCGCTGGGTCTACAACTGGCACTCTAAGAAGTGTGAAGAATTCTCTTACGGTGGCTGCAATGGGAACAAGAACAACTTTGAGACTAAAGTAGATTGTCTCCAGGCCTGTGCAGGCCAGGGTAAGACCCATGACAACCTGGGCAGATGCTGCTACTTATACAGGGAAATGCTGGGAAACACCAGGGCCCGAAGGCTGCTCTCTAGTAAATGGTGCCCCTCATGTATGTCCCCTACCTATTCCTACGGTGCCTGGGTGTAGTCTAGGTGTGTTTCAGGGCTGCTGCAGTTGGTATGGGGCATAGAATCCTAGGACTGGAAGGAACTTTGAGGAGTCGTCTAGTCCAGTCCCCTGCACTCCTGGCAGGACTAAGTATTATCTAGACATGGATATCTAGACATGGAACATGCGCGTGCATATCTGATGTGTGGAGACGGTGAATGTGTGTGCACCTGTGGTGGAAAGGGCAGCCCTCACTGAAAATGCCATGGTCAGGACAGGCTGAAAAATGGCGACAGATCCTCCCAAAACTGGAGGTTAACACTGAAGTCAGATTCACCAACCAGTCACAAACTGTGCTCCTGATCCCCCACACTGGTTATCAAGAAGCTAAAAAAGAAATCACACAGCCCCCTTTACTGCATTCCTGTTCTCTGGCTCCCAATCAGCACCTAGGTGCAGTAAGGTGAGGAGTTATTTCAAAACTCTGCTCACTCTACAAAATGTTCTTCTGACCCCCAAAGGGCCAGTCACATTGCCAGGTCAATATTAGGTTGGATCTTACCCAAAATCCCAGGCTGCCAGCTAATCCTTTAGCATCTAAAACTAAAGGTTTATTAGAAAAGAAAAGAACAAGAGAGCTGTTAAATGATCAAAGCAATCAGATCCATACTTATAATTTCAGAGTCCATATATCAGGTTCTTAGCAGCATTGGTGAGTTTGCTGACTTGTAGAGACCCTCTGGAACATCCACAGCTTGGATGGGTCATTCAGTCCTTTTTCCGAGCTTCGGTGTGTAGAGAAGTTACTCCAGAGGTGAGAAGCAGGGTTGAAAACAAAAATGGAGAAGATGCAGCTGCCATTTTATATTCTTTGTCATGTGGCTCATACATCCTGCATCCCTACAAGCACATGGGCATGGAAAAGCAATTGCAGTCCCCTGTCCACAGACATGTCCCTACATGTCCTGCTGACTCATAGGTGTAACCCCTGCCTTCTCTCCATGAGTTCATTGTATAGCTGGCTGGATAGTGCTGATGCCAATCTGTCTGGGGGGTGTCACGCAGAAACACAGCACAAGTTTGAAATACAAATATACCACACATATTTATAACTCACAATACAAATATGATGCATACATATAAACATGATTATCATATTTAGCCAATCATAACTTTTCCACTGATACCTTACATGGCATATCTTGTAAGATTCATTGCAATTTTGTAATACTGGTATCAATAACATTATAAATGGTCACCCCTGTTCCATACAGCGTCACACACTGCATACATGGCCCATCTCTCACAGTCCCATAGCTGCAGACTGAAGGGAGCCCATCCCACTCCTGCAGCACTGGCTGTCCTCCCCCCTCCGCTCACCCTCCAGAGCTGGAAGAGTCTCAGTTCCTCTCTGCCTGCAGCTCTAGCAGTGAAAGTGACTAGCCAAGGAAATGGAAATATACCTGCTGGGGGTGTAAGGTGCCCCCGGCAGTGGGGGGGTCAATGCACCCTGATGCCATGGTGCTGCTGAGGGTCAGCTCCGAGTTCCCAGCACTGAGCCAGGCTGGAATTTAAACCTTCTTCAAGGCAGGACTGGTTAAGGAGTGGGGGAGGTGCCTCACAATGCCATGGTACAAGGGCTCTGACGGCTTCGTCCTATTTCCCAGGGTCTCCCTAACTCCCGTCTGCCAGGACCCGGACTCCTCAGGGGACGAGCTGCCTCAGCCCCACAGACCCGCACAGGACAATTGCCAAGATCGGATCAGCCCGAAGACAAAGCCCCCACCCCAGGGACTCTCCCCATCCCCGGTGCTGTTGCCAGGGGAACAGGTCGTGGTTTCCTGGGATTCCTTCTCTTCCTCAATAAACATTTCCTGACATCCCTGGCGTCTGCTTCCATTCTCCAGGTCAGGCCACTCCCAGCCTGTGCAGCCCCCACCACCCCCCCCGCCCCCCCTGGGCCTGTCAGGCCGGATCCGAGGCAGATGCTTCGGTTCAGGGCTGCAATCCAGAGACCGAGAGACGCTGAGTTGCCTGGTGGGAAACTTTCCCAGTAATCACAGACAAACTCTGGGATGTGCATGGGGAGCTCTGGGAGCAGCGACAGGGAGCAGACCAATCTTTACACTAGTGCCCCTGTTTTCACAATTACACATGTAAGCAGAGTCAGGATGAGCTCTACCCTGACATCTGGTGGTGAATTGTGGCGAGTTGTGGAAAAGAACTTCAGGGGCTGATCTTGTTTGCATAGGCACACCCACCCCACCTAGCATGAGCCCACAGAGCCCAAATGGTCACTTTGGCTGCTGTGGGATCCCCAGCTTCTCTGTTATTGGGGCAGGAAGAATAAAGTGTTGTTACCCTGATTATGTGAATCAAGGACAGTGGAACTGTTTATGACAGAGGGACTCGCCATCAACTAAGTAGCACTCGCTAGACAAGGGGCCTGAAACACCAAGTGCACCTTCTCTACTGTGGAATATCAGAGCTAGTTTTGATTTCATTAGGAGTCTAGTTATAGGCTGCTGAGCGGAATTCACTTTGGGCCAATGGTGCACCAGCACTGGGGCTCTCCTACTACAAGCTGAAATTACTAAGGGTAAGTCTACACTACGGGATTACTCCGAACTTATGGAATTCAATTTTTTGCAACCGATTGTATAAATTTGATTGCACGCGGCCACAGTAAGCAGATTAATTCGGCGGTGCGCGTCCAGGGCAGCCAGTACATAAACCGCAAGGGGTACTTTTCAATGGTGCTGCAAGCAATGGTGGATCACAAGGGAAGTTTCACCAACATCAACGTGGGATGGCCGGGAAGGGTTCATGACGCTCGCGTCTTCAGGAACACTAGTCTGTTTAAACGGCTGCAGCAAGGCATTTACTTCCCAGACCGGAAAATAACCATTGGGGATGTTGAGATGCCTATCGTTATCCTTGGGGACCCAGCCTACCCCTTAATGCCATGGCTCATGAAGCCATACACAGGCAGCCTGGACAGTAGTCAGGAGCTGTTCAACTACAGGCTGAGCAAGTGCAGAATGGTGGTAGAATGTGCCTTTGGACGTTTAAAGGGTCGCTGGCTGTGACGAAGTGGGAATGTTTTGTGGTGTTATGTGAATACTGAGGGGGAAGGTTGCAGGGAAGCTGAGCTGGGACTGTCTGCATGGGGGAAGGGAGATACCTGAGCATGTAACATGAGAACCCAGGAGGGGAGTTGGAGACCAGGTAACACCTTTGACGGGGAGTTCGGACAAAGGAACAGGCTGGGGGAGGAGCCGGGGGGAAGGGAGAAAGGAGACGCCTGGAAGGAGTTTTTGGGTTTTTGGAAGCTGGCTAGGAATGAAGAGGGGACTCTGACGGGGCTGGGGCTTCCCAGCGGGGAGAGTGGCCTCCCTGGGGCCCCCAGATGGACCTAACTAAAGGGAATCCTGTTGTCTGTACTGGCAAGACCTGTTTTGGACTGTGTTCCTGTCGTCTCAATAAACCTTCTGTTTTACTGGCTGGCTGAGAGTTACGATGAATCGCAGGAACCCCAGGGGTGCAGGGCCCGGACTCCCCCACACTCCGTGACACTGGCGCTCGTTACTGACTCGCTCAGACCTCAGCCAAACCAACATTCCCATTGCTATTGCTGCTTGCTGTGTGCTCCACAATCTCTGTGAGAATAAGGGGGAGACCTTTATGGCGGGGTGGGAGGCTGAGGCAAACCGCCTGGCCGCTGATTACGCGCAGCCAGACACCAGGGCGATTAGAAGAGCACACCGGGAAGCGGTGCACATCAGAGAAGCTTTGAAAACAAGTTTCATTGCTGGACAGGCTCCTGTGTGAAAGTTCTGTTTGTTTGGCCCTGATGAAAACCCGCCCCCTTGATTGACTCATTCCCTATAAGCAACCCACCCTCCCCCCTTCGATCCCAGCTTGCTTTGAAAAAAATAAAGTCAGTATCATTTAGAACTCATGCATTTTTTATTAACGGGTAATAAACATAGGGAGAGAAATAACAAGGTAGTCCGGGTGGGGGTTGGGAGGAGGATAGGAGGGAAGGAACAGGTCACTAAAAAAATTCAAAATAATGACAGCCTTTTGCGTGGGCTGTCGACTGGGGGGGAGCGGCAGGGTGCACGGAGCATCCCCCCCCGCGTTCTTACACGTCTGGGTGAGGAGGCTATGGAACTTGGGGAGGGGGGAGGGCGGTTATACAGGGGCTGCAGCGGCACTCTGTGATCCTGCTGCTGCCGTTCCTGAAGCTCCACCAGACGCCGGAGCATGTCTGTTTGCTCACGCAGCAGCCCCAGCGTTGCATCCCGCCACTTCTCGTCTAGAGCGTCCCTTCTCTCCTCCCGTTGGTCCCTCTTGTCCTCACGATCACTGGCATCTTTCCTGAACTTTGAGACCGTTTCCTTCCATTCATTCAAATGAGCTCTCTCATCACGTGTGGATTGCATTATTTCTGAGAACATGTCGTCTCGCGTGCGCTTCTTTCGCCGCCTTATCTGGGAGAGCCTTCGGGACGGAGGAGGGAGGCTTGAAAAATTTGCAGCTGCAGGAGGAGGGGAAGAAAGGGAGAGAAGAATTTAAAAAGATACATTTTATAGAACAATGCTTAT
Organism: Platysternon megacephalum; assembly: GCA_003942145.1. Classification (NCBI taxonomy): domain Eukaryota; kingdom Metazoa; phylum Chordata; order Testudines; family Platysternidae; genus Platysternon; species Platysternon megacephalum. The sequence goes on along the minus strand of QXTE01000198.1, from coordinate 938,887 downwards.
ACTCTTTCATGGTGAACAACACTATTCACATTACATAGCACATGTGATTTCAGTACAAGGTCGCATTTTGCATCTTATATTGAGTGCCTGCGGCTTTGGTGTTAGAGATCACAGACGCAGGGCCGGGCAACAGAATTCGGCTTGTATGCAGCCATGGTAAGCCATTGTCTTTCGGCTTCTGCATTAAAGCAGCGCCCTCCTTTCCCATAGCAAGCAAAGCCCATTAAGTGCTGCGGTTTTCGTGTTACCATGCAGCAGCAGAAAACAAAATAAACCCACCCACTCCCCACCACCCATTCAATTCTGTGGGATGATCGCTTTACCCCTCCCCCCACCGCGTGGCTGGTATCAGGGAAGACCCCTGCTAGCCAAACGCGAAAACCTCAGCGCCATTGTCCACCCACTCCCCCCCGCCCGCTTGGCTAACTGCAGGGAAGGATTTCTTTTCAGCTACAGGCAAACAGCCCAGTAGGAACGGGGCCACCTCTGTCCCCTTAATTACATTCCCGTATTTCAACCAGGTTACCCTGAACGATATCACTCTCCTGAGGATAACACAGCAAGATAAAGAACGGATGTTGCTTGAATGCCAGCAAACACCGGGACCATACGCTGCCAAGCTTTGTCATGCAATGATACCAGATTACTTGCTGCTAGCATGGCGTGGTCAAGTGTCCTACCATGGAGGACGGAATAAGGCTGCCCTGCCCAGAAACCTTCTGGAAAAGCTGTTGGAGTACCTCCAGGAGAGTTTCATGGAGATGTCCCTGGAGGATTTCCGCTCCATCCCCAGACACGTTAACAGACTTTTCCAGTAGCTGTACTGGCCGCAAATGCATCCCAAGTCCCCAGGGCAAATTAATCATTAAAAAATGCTTGTTTTAAACCATGTTTGATATTTTAAAAGGTACACTCACCAGAGGTCCCTTCCAGGGGGTCTGCAATACCGCCTTGGGAGGGTTGGGAGGGTACTTCAGTCAGGGTGAGAAACAGATCCTGGCTGTTGGGGAGAACGGAGTGCTGTGTGCTCTCCGCAAGCTCGTCCTCCTCCTCCTCCTCCTCTTCCCCGTCCGCAGAATCCTCATGCAAGGATGAGATTAACCCCTCCTCGGAATCCACGGTCAGGGGTGGGGTAGTGGTGGCAGCGCCCCCTAGAATTGCATGCAGCTCCTCGTAGAAGCGGCATGTCTGCGGCTCTGCCCCGGACCGTCCGTTTGCTTCCTTGGTTTTCTGGTAGGCTTGTCGGAGCTCCTTCACTTTAACACGGCACTGATATGAGTCCCTATTGTGGCCTCTCTCCATCATGCCCTTGGAGATCTTCTCAAAAGTTTTGGCATTTCGTCTCTTGGACCGTAGTTCTGCTAGCACTGAATCCTCTCCCCATATAGCGATCAGATCCAGTACCTCGCGTGTGGTCCATGCTGGTGCTCTTTTTCGGTTCTCGGACTGCATGGCTACCTGGGCTGTTCAGCTCTGTGTGGTCACCTGTGCTCACCAGGCTGGGCTAACAGGAAATGAAATTCAAACGTTCGCGGAGCTTTTCCTGTCCACCTGGCCAGAGCATCCGAGTTTAGATTTCTGTCCAGAGCGGTCACAATGGTGCACTGTGGGATAGCTCCCGGAGGCCAATACCATCGCATGCCGTCCACACTAACCCTAATTCGAACCGGCAATACCGATATCAGCGCTACTCCCCTCGTCGGAGAGGAGTACAGAAACCGATCATAAGAGCCCTTTAAATCGAATGAAATGGCCTCGTTGTGTGGACGGGTGTAAGGTTAATTTGCTATAACGCTGCTAAATTCGAACTAAAATCGTAGTGTAGACCAGGCCTAAAGAGCTAAAATCACTAAGAACTGAAATCACTGAGTGCTGTGGGGGGGGCTGAAGATATGTTGCTGAGTGGCTGGTGGAGCGGAGCTGTTTGTGGGATGGCTGGAGCGGCTCACGGGACGGCTGGTGGAGCAGAGCGGCTGGAGCGACGCGCCTCGTGGTGAAGGTTGCAGCAGAACCCCACGGAGAGGTGGGGCAGTCGGCCTTGGACCACATAAGGTGCCCCTTAACACCCCCGCGCCCCCCCCCCCCAGGCTAGGAGGTAAAACTCTGCAGATAAACTTTTGAACTCTGGGGCTGCACTGACCAGGGACAGAGACTTTTGGGGTGTTGGACTTTTGGGACTTTGAGTGATTTTTTTGGGTTGCTGGACTTAAGACCCTGAGGGGAAAAGGACACTGCCAAACTTACTTGGGGGTGGGTCTTTTGCTCATGGTTTGTGTTTATGAATCCTGTTTGTGGTGTTTCCCCAACATAATGCCGCATTCNCAGGGCTGCAATCCAGAGACCGAGAGACGCTGAGTTGCCTGGTGGGAAACTTTCCCAGTAGTCACAGACAAGCTCTGGGATGTGCATGGGGAGCTCTGGGAGCAGCGACAGGGAGCAGACCAATCTTTACACTAGTGCCCCTGTTTTCACAATTACACAGGTTTTGTGCCTAATTTGGCCTGTGCAGCTGCACACCTGGCTGTCTAGTGCAAGTCACACATTTGCACATACAGTCACGTGAACTGGGCTCCCAAGTGCATATCTGTGTACAAGCAGCTTTGGGAATGTGTCCCACTGCCTGCTCTGGCTGAGGCTGTTTGTGAAGCGGCAGCTTCTCGGGGAGATCAGGATCTCCCAACGTTCCCGTCTTTATTTGGCTGCCTTTGTGTGACTGTTTTAATGAAACCCTTGCAGGAAGGCTGGGTCCTGCAGGCCGGCTCCCCAGGGGTCTCAGAGACTCACAATGGCTTCTGGTCTCAGAACGCTCAGCATGTTTTGGGCACTCGAACCACTAAAGAACAGTTCGAATTCCGGACAGATGCGTCATGGCACACTAAACCAGTGGCAGAGAGACAAGGTTCTGTGGCTCCCAGCTACACTCACACCCTGATCAGGTGTCTTCTCCCTAACACCGCCATCTTCCCATCCTCCTTTGGCCTTTGGGCTTTCATGCCTCAGAGGGTATCCTGACTGGGCTCTGGGGATAGAATGTACTGGGCACGGGAAGGGGTGAGGGGTCATATTATTGCAGATCAAATTTGCCACTAGAAATTGTCCTGCAAGGACTAATGTTGGGCCCACTTCTGCAAATACCTCTGTGTTTGGCTTTTGGCCCGTGACCAGACCCATTGAAGTTAAGCATCTGAGCGTGTGCAGGATCAGCACCGTCTGTGTTCCTGGCCACTAACTGAGGAACTGGCGGAAAGGGCGTCTCATGGTACCTGAAATTAGGCCCAACAGAGAAGAGAAGCTCCTGTGCTGTTCGGCAGGGGAAGGGGAGAGCACAGGCCAGGGACGCAGAGACTTATGAAACCACAGACAGAAGTTCACAGCGATATCCCGGCAGGGGTTATTTTTATTATCCACATTTATTGAAGAGAGGCTTTCATTTCTAAAAGAAAGAGACCAGGCCGACTCCCAGTGCCCGTCACGTGGCAAAGAACACGCTGCGTCAAGCAGACAGGGAGGTGGCTCGGGCACCCAGCTACACGCAGAATGGTGGGCAAAGCAGCAGAGAGAAACACACAGCTCCCTTAACAACAGCATTACAGGGGAGGGGACGTTTTACTCCAAGGAAGAGAACGGTGAAAACAAGAAGGGTTTTTACAAAGCCCAGCTCTTTGTGTTCCCTGGTGTAGAACACACGCACGGCCTAACCCCCCAAGGACACTAGCCCAGCACCTGCATAATTGTGTCTCTAATCTGCAGGCCCCATTACGATGCCTGTCCATGCAACGTGCGGATTAGCCTCCATGGGTGGCCATTTGAACACCCAGTTGGCCAAATACACAGCTTGAAGGTGTGTCCTCAACACGTGTTCATGGAAATCAGGCAGCCTACGACTGTGCCCAGCACTGGGCTGGTGACGTGGAGAATCAGCCCCTACAACCCTACACACAATTTCTTCCCCTACATTCTAATAGTTACAGTGACACATTTACTAAGTGCTGTACCGGCCTGAACTGCTGAGTCCTCATGAGGAAGGTGTCCAGAGGGAATGGCTCTGGGTGCACCATGCGATGGGACAGGTACCCAAGAAGAACTGGCCTGAACCTGAACACTGCTAGGAGTGGAGAACATCAATGCCAGGGGCTGGCTAACCCATCAGGAAAGATTTAATAAGAAAGAAAATATATCTCAAGAAAAAATGACCTGAAAGCTGAATCAAAGTGCTCAGACACTAGGGTGATGAGCTTAGAGTAAGAGCCTAGAGAGAGAACCCCAACGTCCCCTTGCACCCTACTCAGGCCAGGGAGCAAAGATCCCTGAATGTTGATTTCCTTCACCCAGAGAGAGTGATCCCTGAGCAGTAACCTTGTCATTCGATGAGGCAGCATGTTCCCAGGCAATCACTAGTAATAGAGAAGGGAGAGCTGGAAAAAGTCAAACAGGAAAGAGAGGCTCTGGTTGCCAGGAATGTATTTGGAGGCTGATCTGATAACAAAAAGTTTCCAAACCATCAGCTGTTTAGAGCCACCATCCCAGAGGTCAGAATCATCACCTCACTTATCACAGTCTTCAGCCCCTTCAGAGCCTCCATCCCTCAGGGAAGAATCGTCATCAGCCCCGGCAAAGTCACCCTCGCTCAGGTCAGCGTCTTCATCTCCCCCGGCAAAGTCGCCCTCGCTCAGGTCAGCGTCTTCATCTCCCCCGGCAAAGTCGCCCTCGCTCAGGTCAGCGTCTTCATCAGCCCCGGCAAAGTCGCCCTCGCTCAGGTCAGCGTCTTCATCTCCCCCGGCAAAGTCGCCCTCGCTCAGGTCAGCGTCTTCATCTCCCCCGGCAAAGTCGCCCTCGCTCAGGTCAGCGTCTTCATCTCCCCCGGCAAAGTCGCCCTCGCTCAGGTCAGCGTCTTCATCTCCCCCGGCAAAGTCGCCCTCGCTCAGGTCGGCGTCTTCATCTCCCCCGGCAAAGTCGCCCTCGCTCAGGTCGGCGTCTTCATCTCCCCCGGCAAAGTCGCCCTCGCTCAGGTCGGCGTCTTCATCTCCCCCGGCAAAGTCGCCCTCGCTCAGGTCGGCGTCTTCATCTCCCCCGGCAAAGTCGCCCTCGCTCAGGTCGGCGTCTTCATCTCCCCCGGCAAAGTCGCCCTCGCTCAGGTCGGCGTCTTCATCTCCCCCGGCAAAGTAATTAGCCCCAGCCAAGTCAGCATTCCTCACATCAGACCCATCTCCTGCGGCAAAGTCATTAGCCCCATCCGAGCTGTAATCCCTCAGGTTGGAGTCTTCATCCCTCCCATCATAGTTATCATCATCTCCACCAGACACAGGTTTTTCATCAGACACAGGTATTTCACTGGGTACAGGTTCTGTGTCAGACACGGGTTTTCCACTTGACTCAGGTTCTGCTCCAGACACTGGTTTTGTTACCCCCAACACAAGTTTTTCCTTCAGCTCATCTTCTTCTGATACGTGCTTCCCTGGGTCATCACCAGGGAGAGGAGAAGCTGGGCCAGGGATCCCTGAAAATGGGAGAGAAAACAGGAGAGTCAGAGACCCAAATATGCCTCAGTCACATATGACTGCTCCCAATCCACCCTTCGCACTTTCTTCACACTGCAGCAACCTGTCTATAGGTTATGGGCATTGCCCCTTACCTTGGATAGTCTCTATGTAGCTGTACATATGGTACCTGATTCTATTCTATTCAGGTTCTTATACTGCACCCATCCCTGTGGTATCTGAGCAACTTCCAGAAGTGCAGTAAGTGATGTGACTGAAGCCCGTTGCTCAAGCTCTGTCTGTCTCTCAGTCTGACCTCCTTGGTCAGACGCCAGGTAAGAGCCCGGACTGCTTCCAGCAGCCAACTCTTATTCCCCCACCTCACACCTCTCCAGTCCTTTGTTCTCGAGCTGAGGGATTGTGCTCAGCTTTCCTCATGAGAGGTGGGGAAATCTATAGCCCTCTGCATCGTTGGTGGCTAGGTGTCTATGACTTGGTGACTCGATTTTCCATTGTCTTCTTAGGTACTCCACTGACATGGGGACTGAGGCCCAGACAGCGAGGTGACCTTCATATCTATGTTTTTTAGCCTGCCCTGAGAGCAAACAGTCCTTTTCCCCTTACTTGGTAACAATGCAGCGTATAGGGGAAATTGAGGCACACACCGGATTCATAAAAATATTACAGAAAATATCCACTTTGTCACACTGAAGTATTGATGAGACCAGGTCCTCATCTGTCAAGATGGCATGGAGTCTCCTAGCCCAGTGGTCCCCAACCTTTTTCGTCTGGCGGGTGCCAAAAAAAAAAAAAAACGAGCGCTGCCGGCGGAGCAAAAAAAAAAACGACAACTGCTACGCGGGCGCAATGGCGCCCGCGGGCACCGCGTTGGGGACCCCTGTCCTAGCCCATCAGAGACAGCAGAAAGTGTGACCTGGAGACGCTGCCCTGTGAGAGCTTAACATCAAGGAATCTTAACTCCTAAACTACAGACTGACTTGACTTGACTTGAGTGTGTATCTTCAACCAGAAGAGGATGAATGGGGGCCGCAAACTCCAAATTACTTCCCCCTGCTAACTGTGCCTGCTAACCAACATGACTGCTGTCTTGCTAGGTTTCCGTTTCAATCAGTTGTTCTTCTTTGATGAGCTGACCTCAACCAAGCAGTGGGCCAGCGTAGTGACGGTGCTGTTGTTGTATGTTGTGAAGGATAAGATAGAGCGATATGTCACCTGCATTATGTTGGCCTCTGAGTGATGTCTCATCAGTTCTTCTAGAGGCTGCATGGAGATGCTGAATAGGAAGGGAGACAGAATTGATCTTTCAGGCACTTCACAAGTGAGGGTCTAGTGACAGAGGTGCGACTTCCATCACCATCCTTTGGGTGCCTCCTTCCAAGAAAACTCAGAGCATTTTTCTGCCTCCTTCTGAGCCCCTGCCTCCACCTGCAAACAGGTCAGAAGTATCTCATGACTGACTCTGACAAATACTGCAGAGAAGTCCAGGAGAATAAGAATGGATGCCTGCCCTCTATCTATCCGCAGCAGCAGATCATCATCAGTGCCACAAATACTGTTTCTGTTCCATGTCCTGGGTTGAATCCACACCGTGCTGGGGCTAGGATATTGGCTTGGGCTAGGCAAGCTTGTAAGCAGCTTTCAGCTAACGTCTCTGAGCTTGTGTAAGAATGGTGGGTTTGAAACCAGGCAGTAGTTAGCTAGGTCCAGTATCATCCGGGGTGGGTTTCTTCATTGTTGGCTGGACTCTTGGGAGTTTGAAGGGGGGAGGGAAGATTTCTTCAGTAAAGGAGGTGTGACGAAGTGAGAATGTTTTGTTGTGTTCTTTGAATACTGAGGGGGAAGGTTGCAGGGGAGCTGGGCTGGGACTGCCTGCATTGGGGAAGGGAGATACCTGAGCATGTAACATGAGAACCCAGGAGGGGGGTTGGAGGCCAGGTAACACCTTTGACTGGGAATCTGGACAAAGGACAAAGGCTGGGGGAGGAGCCAGGGGGAAGGGAGACAGGAGACGCCTGGAAGGAGTTTTTCAGTTTTGGAAGCTGACTGGAAATGGAGAGGGGTGGCCCCACGGGGCTTGGGCTTCCCCACGGGCCTGGGGCCTCCCTGGGCCCCCCAGATGGGCCTAACTAAAGGGGGTCCTGTTGTCTGTACCGGCAAGACCTGTTTTGGACTGTGTTCCTGTCGTCTCAATAAACCTTCTGTTTTACTGGCTGGCTGAGAGTCATGGTGAATCGCAGGAAGCCGGGGGTGCAGGGCCCTGACTCCCCCACACTCCGTGACAACTGGTGGTAGCGGTGGGATCTACTGCACCCTGTGGACGGTGCTTCCTGCAGTAAGTGACTGGGGAGCAGTAAAACGAAGGGGGATTGACGGGGACCAGGCGTGCTGAAGAGTCAGCGAGGGACGGTTTCAGGAGCGATTAACCCCTGGGAGCGTGTGACCAGTGAGAAGGACTTTTGCAGTAACAGGGTCCCCCGGGGGATTGCGGCGAGCGGTCCCAGGGGCGGAGGAGTCTGCAGCTCGACCCTGGCAGAGAGGTGGTGACCTCGAGAAGGGCTGGCACACTAGGGGTCTCCCTGGAAACTGTGGGGAGCGGTGAGCACCCAGGCCTGTGGGTGGCCAGCAGGAAGATGTATGCCAAGCGGCTTAAGAGCGACCTGGTGGAGCGGTGCAAGCAGAGGGGGCTGCGCACTGGGAGGCTCACTAAAGAACAGCTCATTGCCCAGCTGGAGGAGAGAGATCGCTTGAATGAACTGATTCCTGTCTCTGAGGGAAGCAGCCTGGCAGATGCAGCGCAGGCACCAGTGTCTGTCCCAGCTGGGAGTGGTGAGCCGGCTGCTGAGGGCTTCCCGAGACCCCTCCTTCCTATGCCTAGGGGAAGGGTGGGGAGGAGCCCAGCGAATACCGAGGGCACCGTGACCCCCCCGGCCAGCAGAGGATCCTCCCGGCGACGCTCAGCATCCGTGGAACGGGGGCGGCTGGAATGGGAACAAGAGCTAAAACTGAAAGAGCTGGCGGATCGTGAGAAACAGAGACAGCATGAACGGGAGGAGAAAGGGAGACAAAGGCAGCATGAAGTGGGAGAGAAGGCCAGACAAAGGCAGCATGAATTGGAGCTGGCTAGGCTGAGGGGCAGCGAGCCCCCAGCTGCGGTGAGTGAGGAGAGACCCAGGACTGCGCAGAGCTTTGATAAGTGCATCCTGGCCCAGCGTAAGGAGGGGGAGGACATGGATGACTTCCTGGATGCCTTCGAGACGGCCTGCGAGCTGCACCAGGTTGATCCTGGGGACAGACTCCGGGTTCTCACCCCCTTACTGGACCCCAAAGCCGTGGCATTGTACCGCCAACTGGAAGGGGCAGAGAAAGGGGACTACGAACTATTCAAAAGGGCCCTGCTACGTGAGTTTGGGCTGACTCCTGAGATGTACCGGGAAAGGTTCCGGAGTCAGGATAAAACCCCTGAGGTCTCATATCTGCAACTAGCCATCCGCATGGAAGGATACACCACCAAGTGGGCAGATGGGGTCCAGACGAAGCAGGACCTGGTTAAACTGCTGGTACTGGAGCACCTGTATGAGCGGTGCCCATCCGACCTGAGGCTGTGGTTGGTGGACAAAAAGCCAGAGAACCCGCGACACGGAGGGCAGCTGGCCGATGAGTTTGTGAAGAGCCGGCCAGGGGGTGGCAGGGAGGAGGCCCAAAGGAACAGGCCCGCCGCGACGCAGAGAGAGAGTCACCATGGGACCTCCCAGCGGGGAAATATAGAGAACCCCCCACCAAAGGGGAACACCTGGTGTCCGGTCCATCCGACCCGCTCGAGAGGACCCACAGGACATGGGCTGCTATTACTGTGGCCAAAGAGGCCACATACGGGCCCAGTGCCCCAGGCTAAGGGACAGGCTGAGCAGACCCAACCCACAGAGGGGTGACTGGGTAGAGACCCAGCCGGACGAGGGGCAGCGCTCCCAGGCAAGGGGGGCTGGCAGCGTGCCCCCTGCCAAGGAGGGAGGAGGACCCCAGGCCCGCTCGTCTGGAGGGCTGGATGCTCCAGACTCAGGGTTCTTGGTTTACAGGGTGGGAGCAGGGCTGTCCCTCCGGAGAGAGTGCCTTGTTCCCCTGGAGGTGGATGGGAGGAAGGTCAGTGGATACTGGGACATGGGCGCAGAGGTGACGCTGGCCCGGCCCGAGGTGGTGGCCTCAGAGCGGGTGGTGCCCGACACCTACCTGACTCTGACGGGGGTTGGCGGGACCCCATTCAAGGTGCCCGTGGCGAGGGTACACCTCAAATGGGGGACCAAGGAGGGCCCCAAGGACGTGGGGGTACACCGCCATCTGCCCACTGAGGTGTTGATGGGGGGGGACCTGGAGGACTGGCCAAGTAACCCCCAGGGTGCCCTGGTCGTGACCCATGGTCAGAGCCAGCAAGGGGCACTGCGCCCTGACCCTGGGGAGGGTACCTTGCCCAAGGCGCAGGACCCTAACCCGGTGGGGAGGGGGCGCCCAGGGACACGACTCAGAGAGGCTGTGGCCTCGGACCCAGCCCGCGGGAGGGAGCAGGTCCCCATCCCTGTCCCAGCCGCTGAGTTCCAGGCCGAGTTGCAGAAAGATCCCTCCTTGCGGAAGATAAGGGACCTGGCCAACCTCAGTGCAGTACAGACCATGGGGAGAGGATGCCGGAAAAGGTTCCTGTGGGAGAAGGGGTTCCTGTACCGAGAATGGGCTCCCCCCGGGGAAATGGAGTCAGGGGGAGTCAGGAGGCAGCTGGTGGTACCCTGGAAGTATCGCCACCAGCTGCTGTACTGGGCCCATGACACCCCCCTCTCAGGGCACCAGGGAAGATGGGGGAGAGATGTGACGAAGTGAGAATGTTTTGTTGTGTTCTTTGAATATTGAGGGGGAAGGTTGCAGGGGAGCTTGGCTGGGACTGCCTGCATTGGGGAAGGAAGGATACCTGAGCATGTAACATGAGAACCCAGGAGGGGGGTTGGAGGCCAGGTAACACCTTTGACTGGGAATCTGGACAAAGGACAAAGGCTGGGGGAGGAGCCGAGGGGAAGGGAGACAGGAGACGCCTGGAAGGAGTTTTTCAGTTTTGGAAGCTGACTGGAAATGGAGAGGGGTGGCCCCACGGGGCTTGGGCTTCCCCACGGGCCTGGGGCCTCCCTGGGCCCCCCAGATGGGCCTAACTAAAGGGGGTCCTGTTGTCTGTACCAGCAAGACCTGTTTTGGACTGTGTTCCTGTCGTCTCAATAAACCTTCTGTTTTACTGGCTGGCTGAGAGTCACGGTGAATCGCAGGAAGAGGGGTGCAGGGCCCGGACTCCCCCACACTCCGTGACAGGAGGCACTAGCTGTTTCAGTCAGGAGAGGCACCAGTTACTTGTGGCCCTTTTTTATTAACCAGGAAGAACAAGCATCAAATTCCCAGGTCTTTGCTTGAGTCTCCTTCAGGGTGTCCAGTGCTCGTGGCATCAATGAGCTGAGCTCATGGAGGCAGGCTGTTTCTTGGCTGGCACAAGGGGATCAGATCCTTGCAGACCAACAAGACTTCCTGGATGTGGGGGATCTTTTCTCCTCCTGCCTTCTGTGCGAGTTAGCAAGGCCCTTCCTAGCAGGTGGCTGAACTGCTTCAGAGGAAACGAAAAGAGGCCCAAACATCTGACCCGTTTGTAGTTCACCTACCCCCATTCCCAACTGGCACCAAAACCCGTTCCACTACCACCATCCCACTCCTCCTATAGGCACAGAGCAAAATGTCAAAAGCTTCAGTCTCATGTCTGCCGGGAGCTTGAAACAATACTGCTGAGCGATGTGAACTGTCCCTATTAATCTTGAGGTAGGTTCCCCCTAGTCCCAGTGACAATACACTAAATTCCAACTTTAATATCAACTTCATTGGCGATCATTTAAGCAGAAGCATCAGGTTAATGTACTTAGCCGGCATCATTTGATGTAGTGGCAGCTTGTCAAGGGCTGCTGGCTGGGGTGGGGAATGAGGAACTGAAGCCTCTCTACTCCCCTCCAAACCTGCCTGAAAGAGGGGTGGAGAGAGGAGATGCTCTTCCCCCAGGCCTCCAGTGCCAACTGCAGTCTGGGTGATCAAACATGCCATCTCTGTTGCCATAACCCCAATGTCCCCTTTGCACCTGCCAAAACCTCACCCTTCCTGCAACAAATTCGATAAAGCACTTACTGGCTGACAATACAAAAATCCGTGGAACACTGAAAATGGAAAAGCACAGTAAAATGAACTGAATTTCATATCAAAATAAAGAACACAAGCAATGCTGCACTGACTGTACTATCCTGTGAAAACCTTCATTTCAGAATTCACCTGAATCAGCGACAGAGTTTCTAGTTTTCTGCAGAATTCAGGCCCAGTTTATAGGCTCCACACTACACCTGTGCCATGCTCATTGACTCCACATCATAATTGTGCCGTGCATACAGAGCTCCAATGCACATCTGAGTCCCTCTCCATCCCAGAACCTTTCCTTCACTATCCAGCCTCTGCTCCAAGATGCCACATTGCTTAGACCGGAGGAAGTCATTACCCTCCCCGGGGTATCATGTACTCCGAGCATAGGAGGCCTTATGTTCCCAAGGAAACATAGAGCAGGATAACTCGGTGTGGGTCTCCAATGGGAATCCATTGCCATAGCAGGACGTGGACAGAAGTCTCAATGGTCAGTGGGCCATGGAGTTTATTTCCTCTTGTCCTGAAGGGACTTTAAAAGCTAGAATTCAGTGAGTCAGGAACCATGGACAGTCCAGATTAAGGTGCTCAGGGAAGGGGCTGTGGGGAAGATGGGTTATGGTATTTTGGAAAGGATGGATTCCAAAGAGCGCTACCACCAGAGTGTCTCTCTTCGATGGGAATTTCTACATCCCTTCATGTAGGGGGCTGCAGCTGGCCCGCTGCCCATACAGCCCCAGCTACACTGCTATTTTCAGCACCCGAGCTCAGTCAGAGCTAGCGCAGGTACATCTACCCGAGTTGGAAATTACACCTCCAGCTCCACTGACCGGTGGCATTAACTGCATCTCTGCTCAGCACTGGCAGGGTCTCTCTGGTGAGCCACAGCCTGGTTGTTGTTTTATTTTAGTATATAAAGTCTCTCCATTTAGAAATGTACGTGGCAAAATGAATGGCAATAAAATAACAGCTGCCCAGCCCACAAACACAACAACCCCCACTCAATAACCCGACGCAGGTCAGCCTTCCTCCTGAAAAACCAGCTCGTCCCTCAGGCAGCCAGTATACCAGCCAGGCAGCCGGCCTCACTGACATGTCTGAGTTCTGAGCAGCCTGGGAAGACATTGTTGGGAAAGGTTATTCAGAGAAGCAGCGGATGGCGCTATGAATCCATCATTACAAGGCAACATATTAAGGGTCATCAAAACCTGGTGAGGTGGGGAGATTACGTGCTGGACCTCCACCTGGCCTAACAAACAAGATGGGCACATAGCACCGGGCCTATTTAAAGATCTCTCCATGTTGTGACTCTTGTCCTCCTTTGCCCCCTCTTACCCTTTAGTGTTGTCCTTACTGGATTATTTCCCACTTAAACTGGAAGCTCCTCAAGACAGGGACCTGTCGTGTTGTTTTTCTCCTCAAAGTGCCGTGCGCCATACATAATAGTAAGCGAATGCTTGCCCAGCAAGCAGACTTTGGAAGGTGTGAGTCCCTGTGGGAGGGGCTGGCTGGCATTTCATTTCCAGAATCAATATTCTCTGTATTGTTTGTGCCACTGTTTTAAAACATCCTACTGATCATTTGTAGAGGATCAGCAGGGAGAGGGCCATGCTGTTCCCAGGTCCTGAGTGGGAAGGCAAGATGGGAGATGCAAGGGCTTCTCCCACACTTGCAGTCACTGCGTGGTGCTATGGCTACTGGGGGAGGGGTACAGAGGAGGAAGGACATGGCCCTACTCCCCGCTGCACCAGCCAGTAGAATTCTCCCGCCACGGAGAGGGGAGTATGCTGCTACCCTTCAGGGCTGGCACAGGGGTTGCACCCCCCAGAAGCTCTGGGAGGCAATAGACAATACGGGCCTGTGCCTTCAAGACTCGACAGCCCAGAGACCATCCAACAAAGATGCTGTTTTCATGCAGGAGAGCAGGCAGCTTGCCGTGGCGAGCGAGTCTGATGTTCAAAGGGGACCCTACCTCCAGCAGTCACAGGTTTGCAGACAAGCCTTCCCTTAGTACTGATGCACTTATGCCCTGCAGGACAGTCCTGGTCATCTCCACACTTGAGAAAACATCTGCTAGTAAATCCTGGTCACACTGGGAGAAATCCAGGGTTAGAAAAGATATGTTGCAGAGAGAACGAAAACAATCTGACACTGAAGCAGAGGCAGGGCTAGGAGAGTACACCCCACCCAGGGACTCCCTCCCTCCCAGAAAATGGGACTCTCTTAAACAGTGGATTCTTCAAAGAGAATTGAAGAATGTCAGAGCTTCCCTACTGGGTCAGACCAATTGTCCATCTAGACCAGTATCCTGTCTCCAACAGTGGCCATGCTCAGGGAGAGTGTATAGAACAGGGCAATTCTGGAGTGATCCACCACTGTCTTCCACTGCTGGCTTCTGGCATTCAGAGGTTTAGGGTCGCCCCGAGCATGGGGTTGCGTCCCTGACCATCTGGGCTAATAGCCATTGATGGACCTATTCTCCATGAACTTATCTAGTTCTTTTATTAACCCAGTTATACTTTTGGCCTTCACAACATCCCATGGCAATGAGTTCCACAGGTTAATTCTGTGTTGTGTGCAAAAGTACTTCATCTTGTTTGTATTAAACCTGCTGCCTATTAATTTCACTGGGTGACCCCTGGTTTTTCTATTGTGGGAAAGGGTAAATAACCCTTCCCTATTCATTTTTTCCACACCAGTTATGATTTTATAGACCTCTATCATATAAGAACATAAGAATGGCCATACTGGGTCAGACCAAAGGTCCATCCAGCCCAGTATCCTGTCTACCGACAGTGGTCAATGCCAGGTGCCCCAGAGGGAGTGAATCTAACAGGTAATGATCAAGTGATCTCTCTCCTGCCATCCATCTCCATCCTCTGACAAACAGAGGCTAGGGACACCATTCCTTACCCATCCTGGCTAATAGCCATTAATGGACTTAACCTCCATGAATTTATCTAGTTCTCTTTTAAACCCTGTTATAGTCCTAGCCTTCACAACCTCCTCAGGCAAGGAGTTCCACAGGTTGACTGTGCGCTGTGTGAAGAAGAACTTCCTTTTATTTGTTTTAAACCTGCTGCCCATTAATTTCATTTGGTGGCCCCTAGTTCTTATATTATGGGAACAAGTAAATAACTTTTCCTTATTCACTTTCTCCACACCACTCATGATTTTATATACCTCTATCATATCCCCCCTTAGTCTCCTCTTTTCCAAGCTGAAAAGTCCTAGCCTCTTTAATCTCTCCTCATATGGGACCCGTTCCAAACCCCTAATCATTTTAGTTGCCCTTCTCTGAACCTTTTCTAATGCCAGTATATCTTTTTTGAGATGAGGAGACCACATCTGTACGCAGTATTCAAGATGTGGGCGTACCATGGATTTATATAAGGGCAATAAGATATTCTCCGTCTTATTCTCTATCCCTTTTTTAATGATTCCTAACATCCTGTTTGCTTTTTTGACTGCCGCTGCACACTGCGTGGACGTCTTCAGAGAACTATCCACGATGACTCCAAGATCTCTTTCCTGATTAGTTGTAGCTAAATTAGCCCCCATCATATTGTATGTATAGTTGGGGTTATTTTTTCCAATGTGCATTACTTTACATTTATCCACATTACATTTCATTTGCCATTTTGTTGCCCAATCACTTAGTTTTGTGAGATCTTTTTGAAGTTCTTCACAGTCTGCTTTGGTCTTAACTATCTTGAACAGTTTAGTATCATCTGCAAACTTTGCCACCTCACTGTTTACCCCTTTCTCCAGATCATTTATGAATAAGTTGAATAGGATTGGTCCTAGGACTGACCCTTGGGGAACAACACTAGTTACCCCTCTCCATTCTGAAAATTTACCATTTATTCCTACCCTTTGTTCCCTGTCTTTTAACCAGTTCTCAATCCATGAAAGGATCTTCCCGCTTATCCCATGACAACTTAATTTATGTTAGAGCCTTTGGTGAGGGACCTTGTCAAAGGCTTTCTGGAAATCTAAGTACACTATGTCCACTGGATCCCCCTTGTCCACATGTTTGTTGACCCCTTCAAAGAACTCTAATAGATTAGTAAGACATGATTTCCCTTTGCAGAAACCATGTTGACTTGTGCCCAAGAAGTTATATTCTTCTATGTGTCTGACAATTTTATTCTTTACTATTGTTTCGACTAATTTGCCCAGTACTGACATTAGACTTAGCGGTCTGTAATTGCCGGGATCACCTCTAGAGCCCTTTTTTAAATATTGGCGTTACATCAGCTATCTTCCAGTCATTGGGTACAGAAGCCGAGTTAAAGGACAGGTTACAAACCATAGTTAATAGTTCCACAATTTCACATTTGAGTTCTTTCAGAACTCTTGGGTGAATGCCATCTGGTCCCAGTGACTTGTTACTGTTAAGTTTATCAATTAATTCCAAAACCTCCTCTAGTGACACTTCAATCTGTGACAATTCCTCAAATTTGTCACCTACAAAGGACGGCTCAGGTTTGGGAATCTCCCTAACATCCTCAGCTGTGAAGACTGAAGCAAAGAATTCATTTAGTTTCTCTGCAATGAAGTTTTTAAGCGCTCCTTTTGTATCTCGATCGTCCAGGGGCCCCACTGGTTGTTTAGCAGGCTTCCTGCTTCTGATGTACTTAAAAAACATTTGGTTATTACCTTTGGAGTTTTTGACTAGCTGTTCTTCAAACTCCTTTTTGGCATTTCTTATTACATTTTTACACTTAATTTGGCAGTGTTTATGCTCCTTTTTACCTCACTAGTTTGACTTCCACTTTTTAAAAGATGCCTTTTTATCTCTCACTGCTTCTTTTACATGGTTGTTAAGCCATGGTGGCTCTTTTTTAGTTCTTTTACTGTGTTTTTTAATTTGGGGGATACATTTAAGTTGGGCCCCTATTATGGTGTCTTTGAAAGTGTCCATGCAGCTTGCAGGGATTTCGCTCTAGTCACTGTACCTTTTAATTTCTGTTTAACTAACCTCCTCATTTTTGCATAGTTCCCCTTTCTGAAATTAAATGCCACAGTGTTGGGCTGTTGAGGTGTTCTTCCCACCACAGGGATGTTAAATGTTATTATATTATGGTCACTATTTCCAAGCGGTCCAGTTATAGTTACCTCTTGGACCAGATCCTGCGCTCCACTCAGGACTAAATTGAGAATTGCCTTCTCCCCTTGTGCGTTCCTATATCCCCCCTTTATCTTCTCTTTTCTAAGATGAACAGCCCTAATCCAATGGAAGCAGCTCCAGACCATTGGGCATCTTTATTGCCCTTCTCTGAACTTTTTCTAGTTCCACTGTATACTTTTTGAGATAGGGTGACAAGAACTACACAGAGTAGTCAAGGTGTGGGCGTACCATGGATCTATACGGTGGCAATATTTTCTGTCTGATTTTCTATCCTTTTCCTAATAGTTCCTAACATTCCATTAGGTTTTTTTACCGTGGCTTCACATTGAACTGAAGTTTTCAGAGAACTATCCACAGTGACTCCAAGATCTTTTTCTTGAGTGGTAACAGCTAATTTAGAAGCCATCATTGGATATGTATAGTGGGGATTATTTTTTTCCAATGTGCATTAGTTTGCAGTTATCAATGTTGAACTTCATCTGCCATTTTGTTCCCCAGTCACCCACTTTTGTGAGATCCCCCTGTAACTCTATGCAGTCATCTTTGGATTTAACAATCTTGAATAATTTTGTATCATCTGCAAATTTTGACTCTTCAACTCCCTTTTCCAGGTCATTAACAGACATGTTGAACAGTACAGGACCCAGGACAGATCCTTGGGGGACCCCACTGTTTACTTCTCTCCATTCTGAAAACTGACCATCTATTCCTACCCTTTGTTTCCTATCTTTTAACCAGTTACTGATCCATGAGAGGACCTTCCCTCTTATCCCATGACAGCTTACTTTGCTTAAGAGCCTTTGTTGAGGAACTTGTTGAAGGCTTTCTGAAAATCCAAGTGCACCATATCCACTGGATCACCCATATCCACATGCTTGTTGACACCCTCAACCAACAAATCATGTTTATCTAGGTGTCTGGTCAGTCTATTCTTTAATGTAGTTTCCACCAGTTTGCCGGGTACTGAAGTTAGGGTCACCGGCCAGTAATTATCAGGATCGCCTCTGGAGCCCTTTTTAAAAATCGGTATTATATTAGCTACCTTCCAATCATTTGGTGCAAAGGCTGATTTCAGCGATAGGTTACATACCACAGTTAGTAGTTCTGCAATTTCATATTTGAGTTCCTTCAGAACTCTTGGGTGAATACCCTCTTGTCCTGGTGACTTATTACTGTTTAAATGGTCAATTTGTTCTAAAACCTCTTCTATTGACACATCTGTGTGGGACAGTACTTCAGATTTGTCACCCAAAAAAAAAATAGCTCTGATGTGGGAATCTCCCCCATATCCTCTGCAGTGAAGACGGATGCAAAGAATTAATTTAGTTTCTCTGCAATGGTCTTGTCTTCCCTGAGTGCTCCTTTAACAACTTTGTCATCTAGTTGTCCCACTGCCTGTTTGGCAGGCTTCCTGCTTCTGATGTATTTGTAAGCAGAGTCAGGATGAGCTCTACCCTGACATCTGGTGGTGAATTATGGCGAGTGTGGAAAAGAACTTCAGGGGCTGATCTTGTTTGCATAGGCACACCCACTCCGCCTAGCATGAGCCTACAGCAGCCCAAAATGGTCACTTTGGCTGCTGTAGGATCCCGAGTTTCTCTGTTATTGGGGCAGGAAGAATAAAGTATTGTTACCATGGTTATGTGAATCAAGGCCAGTGGAACTGTTTGATGACAGAGGGACTCACCATCAACTAAGTAGCACTTGCTAGACAAGGGACATGGGTTCCAAAACTCAATGAAGGGAGAGAGGCCGGGGGACAGGTATTTGTGTCTGATGGGATGGGCCCTTTTGGAGCACCTGAAACACCAATTGCATCTTTTTCTCTCTCCACTGTTGAATGTCAGAACTGCTGAGCTGAATTTGCTTTGGGCCAATGGTGCACCAGCACTAGGGCTCCCCTACTATAAGCTGAAATCACTAAAGGTACTAAGAGTTGAGATGACTGAGCGCTGTGTTAACTAGTGGGGGAGCCTGAAGCTATATTGCTAAGCGGCTGGTGAAGTGGAGCAGTTTGTGGGACGGTTGGCGTGGCCCACAGAACGGCGAGCGGAGCAGTTTACGAAGCGGCTGGCGGAGCGGAGCAGTTTGTGGGACGGTTGGCGTGGCCCACGGAACGGCGAGCGGAGCAGTTTAGGAAGCAGCTGGTGGAGTGGAGCAGTTTGTGGGATGGTTGGTGTGGCCCACGAAACGGCGAGCGGAGCAGTTTATGAAGCGGCTGGCAGAGCGGAGCAGTTTGTGGGACGGTTGGTGTGGCCTGTGGGACAGCGAGCGGAGCGGAGCGGAGCAGTTCGTGGGACGGCTGGTGCAGCTCACGGGACGGATAGTGGAGTGGAGCGGCTCATGGTGAAGGCAGCAGCAGAACCCCACGGAGAGGCGGGGCAGTTGGCCTTGGACCACGTAAGGTGCCCCTTAACACCCTGCGTACCCTTTCTTCCCCCCCCCCCTTCCACCCAGGCTGTGGGGGGCAAAAACTCTGCAGCTCTGGGGCTGCACTGACCAAGGACAGAGACTCTTGGGTTGTTGGACTCAAGAGACTTTAGAGGTGTTGGACTTTTGGGACTTTGGGGTGATCTTTTGGGTTGTTGGACTTAAGACCCTGAGGGGAAAAGGACACTGCCAACCTTACTTGGGGGTGGGTCTTTTGCTCATGGTTTGTATTATGAATCCTGTTTGTGGTGTTTCCCCAATATAATGCCACATTGTTTCCCTCCTTTATTAAAGGATTTTGCTACACTCAGACTCCGTGCTTGCGAGAGGGGAAGTGTTGCCTCTTAGAGGCGCCCAGGGGGTGGTATAAAATTGTCCCAGGTCACTGGGTGGGGGCTCGAGCCGGTTTTGCATTGTGTTATTGAAACGGAACCCCTTGATACTGAACCCGGCCCTTGTTGCTGCCAACTCAGATGGGCAGAAGGGTTACATATTTAAAGATTTCTTACTGTTATCACGTTCTTCCAGTGCAGTTAGACAAACAGACACACAACTCCAACTCATCCAATGGGTTTGTGGCATCAGCAAATAGCTATATACTGTGTGATAACGCAGATAATGTGGAGCCTTAGAAACTCCTTGGAATGGATTTTTAGCAAGCTGCTTGAGAAATGAAAGCCACACATTTCCAAACCCAGGCCTCTAAGCTCGCACTTAGGAACCTAAATGAGTGGCCTCATTATCAGAGGTGCTGAACACCCACAGCTTCCATGGAAGTCTATTTAGGGGCCTAAACACGGCTGAAGGAGCCTGATCTCCGGCACTCAAATTCGAGCCTTTGGGCTGAATTAGATAAAAGGACTCTACAGGATGGTCAGCATGGAACATGCCAATACGTGGCTGAACAACGAAGGACCTGATCCAACTGACTCCAATGGGAGCAGTAGCAGGCTCACAGAGATGCAGGGCATTTCTCCACAGCACATGGACAGCACGGACATTTCCACCACTCAGGACTTTGCAATCTCCACCTTTGATTTTCTTCAGCCACAGGAAAGTGACCTTCCTTCCCTGGGTACATGCTCTGGGCCTAGGGAGACATTTCAGCTCTTGCCCTTTGGGAGCTAACTGAGGTGCCTAGCAATATGGGCACAGCTGATCTGTCAAGAAGGAATCAAGTGTTTTGCATAAAGCGCCCCACTGGGAAAACAGCAGCATAGATTTTTTTTTTTTTGGCTTTTTCTCCAAATGCCCCTTTGAGCTGACACTCGGCACACAATGCTCCAAACCAAACAGACCCTTTCTCAGAGATCTGAGCAAATGACCAGAGGCTTTTCAGGGGTAGCTCGGTAGTGTCACTGGGCTGGGCTGTCATATGGGGATGCTTTCCAAGCCTGCAAAGTTAGTGTTTGGCTGCTGAAATGCCAGCAGGACCCCAAGGTTTGCTCTGTGTTAACAAACCCCGCCAAGAAGAGAGCACGTTGGAAGCAAGTCTGTGTGTCCTGAGCAATCAGGAGCACCCAGCAGCCCAAAAAAGGCTGTTCCTGATGGGCTTCCCTGCCAAGTTTCATGTTTGAGACGAGAAACAGAGTTCAGAGCAGAAACAGCCTTGGGGATCCATGTGAAGTCCCATGGGTAGAGCCTCCCCTCTTCTCTCCCCATCTGTACCTGGGTTCCTCAACCTCAGACAACCCTGTTCCCTCTCGCTGACTCCTGCCTGCCAACCTACAACCAGCTCAGATTGTGGCTACCTCACTCCCACCCATTTACATGCCCACAGCTTCTGGGGACTGCTCTGCGAGTCGGTAGGTGCAGCTCGGATGCGTCTTCCCAAACAGGGAATTGGGGAGGGCAGTTAGGGACAATGTTCTGTGCCAAAGGCAGCTGGAGCCAGGTGCCAGTGTGGCTGAGGAGTCTGAGATGATGAAGCTCTGGCTGGCATGCTAGGTATGAGCATGGTGCACGGCCCCCATAAGACAGTGCAAATCACATAGTCCTTGGGATGCTCTAGTGCAGAGTTTGGGCGCCTGCATATTCTTATATTGATAATAAAAGCCTCCACCTAAAACAGTCCAGAGCCTGCCAGCCTGAGCCCTCGGATGCCTGGCCCTCAGTGCCTGTCACTCAGCATCTCGGGAACTCGCAGTGTGCGGCCAGTCCAGCTGGTCTGTAATTCTGTCTGCTGCTCCGAAGGAATCTCATCCCCTCACCCTGTCTTTGCTGGGGTCAGTCCCACCCCTGTGCCAGTGGCTCTGACAACGGAGACGGGTTTCTATTGGTCCCTGCGTCAGGTCACTGATGAGACAAACCAGCTAAGGTGTCAGGTATTTCCAAGCACCCACTGCCCTTGCCCCCTCCAGGCCAGGTCTCCCCTCCATGCCCTCGTCCCTTCTCTGCCTGTACTCACTTTTTGTTGGTGCACCCTGTAGCGCTGTCCAGAGGGTAAAGAGCCCCAGGAGAAGAAAGAGGCCCCTTGACTTCATGGTGCTGCCAAGAGCTGGGTCTGAGTGCCCAGAGCTGAGCCAGCTGCAATTTAAAGTCACACCCAGGTGGAGCTGGTTCAAGTGTGGGAGGAAGCAGCTCACAGGTGATCTATAAGGGCCGCCCATATTTTAGCCTAATTCCACGTTCTAAGGAGCCAGTATCAGTCCCTGCCCACACAGAATAAGGATATGAACAGGACCTTGTCGTGTTTAGAAATTGCCTTGGAAGACAAAGCAAAGAAACCTAAGGAGGAAAGCGGAGGGACTGAGATTCACCAATGCCCAGGGCCATTGGTGACCGCAGAGAACAGGTCACACAGGATATACCCCCTGAGCCCAGCAGAGAGTCCTTGCTCCAGGCTTCAGAGGAAGGCAGTAGCTTCCCAAGTTCTTTACCAAAGCCACCTGTGGGGGACTTCTTCTGGAGCCCCAAGAATCATGCTGATTTGCACTGGGCTGTGCATAGATTAGGAGACTGATTCCATTTGCTTACTGACAAGCCATGGGCACGCGTACGACCGCCCATTTCCCTGGAGGCCCAATCAGTTAGATTCTATCAGCGCCTCACTGGGCTGAGGATTGGAAACAGCAAAAGCCCTCTGTGCATTTTTAATGCAAATATCATTTCTTTTTCATCCCCAATGACAGGAGTCTCCATGAGTCCCCCTTCCTCACCCAAGTCCCTCAGAGGTGCTGAAATGCTATAAACGCTTCTCCTCCCCACCCCTTGGAGCAGGGCTGGGCAAACTACAGCCTGAGGGCCGGATCCGGTACCTTGCCAGCAAGCGGCCGGCACCATGTCCCTGCGGCCCCTGGGGGAGCGGAGGGGCAGAGGGCTCCGTGCACTGCCCTCACCTGCAGGCACCGCCCCCCGCAGCTCCCATTGGCCGGGAATGGGGAACTGCGGCCAATGGGAGCTTCGGCAGTGGTACCCGCAGGCAAGGGCAGCACGTGGCGGAGCCGCCTGCCCGCCCCACCCCCAGGAGCCACTGCCGGACATGCTGGCCACTTCCGGGAGCAGCGCGGAGCCAGGGCAGGCAGGGAGCCTGCCTTAGCCCCGCTGCACACCGCTGCCACCCCGGAGCCGCTCGAGGTAAGCGGTGCCGGGCCAGAGCCCACACCCCGAACTCCTCCTGCACCCCTCACCCCAGAACTGGATGCAGGAGTCCAGGAGGGGCCTGTCCCTGGCCTTGGCCAGAGCTTTATAACATGTCTTGTCTGCTTTACAGTACTCCTTCTGGTGCAGAATACAATCCTCTTGGTCTTTCGGGCTGCAGCTGAACAAACAGCAACCACTTCATGGCAATGCTAACACAACCCCATGAGTCCCTTTCATTGTCCACAAAGTCATCCTTTGGTCCAAGTGGATGACTTCCTATTTATTCTTGCTATGCCCACCAACCCTTGCCTAGCCTCTCCTGTAACAGGTTTAAATTTTCTGGATAGTGTCTGTGACCAATCTGCTCTACGAGCTGGTGCCATTTACAGGGCCTTTTCCTGTCAATGACATCCATTTGACTATGCTTCTGCTATACCCAGTTTACATGCCTGTCTTCTGCTCCCAGACTGACATGTGCCGGTTATGTGGCACATTTTCTAACGCCTAAATCTAAGGGCCAGATCTTGAAGCCCTGAAGCAAAGCTCCAACTGAAGTCAATGGATAAAGAAAGAGCCAAGACAACATGAAAGGACATTCAATAACCAGCATTATCCACATTCACCTCATCAGGAGCCTCTTTGCCCTGTTCAACAGGAGATTAGATCACTCTGGCATGTACCAAATTGGTTTCTGCTAATAATTCCTGTCTCTGCAACCTCTTCCCTCCACCCGCCCTTGCTTATGGTCTCCAGAGTTTTACTGACAACTGAATTTAGATTCACAGACCTGTAGTTTCCTGGTTTATATTCTTTCCCTTTTGTAAATTGTGAGGCAATATGAGGCCTGCCCACATGTTTAGGTCTTGCACACAGTACACTCTACCAGGAACAGGCTTCCTACTACAAATGTGTCTAACAGAGGGGTCTGAAGACACTTGGATGGCAAAGGGTGCACCATCAAACCTAGACAGACAGGGCCATTCATAGCGACTCTGCCTAGCATTCCATGGTGTACCCAGACAACCAGGTAGGTCCCCTAGTTTTAGGTGTGTTTCTTCCACTCTCTGAGACTATTCGGGGACAGAGGGGAGAGGGGACCCGTTCAGAGCATTCACAAAATTGTCCTAACAGCGCAAAGAAAGTGGTATTAAAATACTAGGAAAGAAAAGTACTGAGAGAATCCAGAGGCAAACCAGCTTAGAGTAACCCCCAAAGCGGAGTCCCTCCTCAGCTGCTGTCCCCCTGCAGTGGGAGAACGCAGTAATCAGCACTCAGACATGCACACACCTTGTCTCACCAGTTATGGTATGCGGTTGTATTTTAAAACAATATACAGAACTCTGAGAAAAACATCAGGAGTCCATGTCCCACAGAGAGCAGATGGCACCTCTCTTTCTCCAATCTCACCAGCTTCTTCTCTGTTGATTATGTTCACTCCCTGCCTCAAAGCGGCTGCGGAGAGTGGAGTGAGAGTCTTGTGTCTGGATATAAACGTTGCGCACATCCCCCAAGACCTGAGTTTGAAGTTGGGACATTCAAGGAAGACACAGCGTTTTCCAATAGGAAATACTAAGAGCAGACTTGTGGCTATGGGCAAAGTTAGCTGACTTCAAGTCATTCAAAGCTACTGGAGTCATTTAAGCTCTGACCCTACTTACAGTGCTAAAGGTTCAAGCTGAAAATGCAGCTGCTCCTAGTTCCTGCAAGCAAGTTCCAAGTCTTCTGTCAAAGAAGCAAATCTCTCTCTTTCCATCGTCTTCTCACTTCTTCCTTAAAGGCTTTCTCCTACTTTTTCCCTTCTCTTTCCTTTCAGAATGATGACAACCACCTAGAGAGAATCATTAAAGCAGAGAGGTTATTAGCTCCTGAAATTACAGCTTCAGCCTTAAAGGCCACACTTTCAGCTGGCCTCCACTCACCCTCAGATTATTTTCACATAAATGAGCATTTGCACAGGCAGATCCGGAGGCTGAAGCCTAATTCTCCAATTTGCAAATGCAAGTCCCCTTTGCATTTACGTTGTTGTTCCATATTCAAGCAGCTATTCACATAGTTTTGCATTTACAATATTTTAAAGTATCAGAGGGGTAGCCGTGTTAGTCTGGATCTGTAAAAGCAGCAAAGAATCCTGTGGCACCTTATAGACTAACAGACGTTTTGCAGCATGAGCTTTCGTGGGTGAATACCCACTTCTTCGGATCAGAAGAAGTGGGTATTCACCCACGAAAGCTCATGCTGCAAAACGTCTGTTAGTCTATAAGGTGCCACAGGATTCTTTGCTGCTTTTACAATATTTTAAAGAACACTTTTGGAAAACAGGGCCCTCCATCTGAGACTCGCCTCAGCCCATCCGTACCCAGAGTACTCCAGGCTGGGGGATGCTTTGCTTCAGTGTGCTGTTGGAACCCACTGGGTTTTGGAGTCTGGATTAATGAGGGCAAAAGTTTCACTGCTGAGTGGGAGTCAAGATTATTCCACAGCACCCTGGACTCCCTCCCCACTTGTTCTCTCTCCTCTAGGCTTGTCCTCTCTCTGACCCCCACTTTGGCTGTAGTGTAACACAAAGGGGAAAGAGACATTCTCACACAGAGGAAAGCAAACTGTATTCAGGATAGCCATTCTCCCACCCCTCTCCAGGAGGCACTTCTTCCTGCACAGCCCCAGGAGGCACCATCTCTGGAGAGACACGGTGAGGGACGGGGGGCTGGCTGAGCAGGTTCGCTCTGAAGTTGCTCTCGGTCTGCAAGTCAATTCCAAGTGCAGCATGTTTATTATTTTCTCAAATCCCATCAGTAAGCAGCTCCCCTTGCATCCTCCTCTTGCCCCAACCAACTAGAGATTCATTCCCAGGGGGGCTTCATGTCATTTGGCTGGGACTCCCTCT
Source organism: Platysternon megacephalum (assembly GCA_003942145.1). NCBI lineage: Eukaryota > Metazoa > Chordata > Testudines > Platysternidae > Platysternon > Platysternon megacephalum. The sequence goes on along the minus strand of QXTE01000198.1, from coordinate 913,164 downwards.
CAGGGGGGGTGAGATGAGAGCTCTCCCTCACAAATTACAGCCTTGAACTCCCATCTTCACTCCCAGGCCAGTTGACCCTGTAAAACCCTCCTGGCTCCACAGAGACTCACCAGAGCAAAGGCAAGGCTGAGCAGCCCTTTCCCCAAGTTGAGAGCCAACAGGCCCAGGACAGTAGCAAGGACAGGAACCGGTTTCCCCCAGCAGCAGGTGGAATTAGGGCTCACGCTGCTCCCTTGCTCTGAATCCAGCAGCAGAGTCCCCCTGGGTAATGTGACCGACTGGAGAGTTGAGCACTCTGAGAAGACAAAAGGCCAGGTACAGGCAGCGCTAGCTCTACCGCAGGGCTGAGGTCAGACCAAAAGAAAGTGACCTCCCCCAGCCCCTACTCCTGACAGCTAGACTTCACGCTGGGGGAGAAAGGGGTTCGAATCAAAAAGCTGGGATCTATATGGGGCTTCCACACTCAAGTTACAAACTGCCACAATTGGTATCTGCAGCCCCACCTCTGACTACTGCGAGGGGATCGGGTGGGTTGTTATTCATGAGTAAATTAAAAATTAAATATATTGTCACCAAATTTACCCTCCTTTTCCTTGGGTGTGATTTCAGGCTGACGGACTGTCTCCAAGCTGTACCAGTTGGTGGGTCAGACCCTGGCTTCCATTACTGGGACATTAACTGATTTAAATGGAGTTACTCTGGATTTACACAAGTGTGACTCAGGTCAGACTCTGGCTCAGAGCATTTGAGGGCAGACAAGTAGAGAAAACCTCCCTACTCAATTAACAGGAGGGTGGGGGAGAGAATGGGGGGTGAAGCATGTCAGGAGGTCCTCACGATCAGCCTGCACAGGACACAAATGCACCAGGCACGAGGAGGAGATGAGATACCAAGCCCAGAAATGGCTGAAGTTTGAAAGCTGCAGCTTGGCCAGGCAATAGTTCTTATTCCCCCGACCCCCGAGGAGCAAGGTATGCAGGGGGAATTGGTTGGAACTGGACATTATTTCTATACCTCTGAACCAGTATGTGGCTCTTCACAGGAAACCTAGAAAGACAAGGTCCCTGCCTCAGAGTGCTTCCAGCCAGACTCAGTGAGAGAGACAGCAATTCAGGGTGGGAGGCTGCTGAGGAAATCTGTGTGGGAAGGCTCCTTGCAAGAAGCAGGTTTTAAGTACAGGTTTACTCCACTCTTCCCGGCTGTGGCTCAATTCTGATGCCAGCACTGAGTGATCCGCCTTCTTCTATTGCATTTCCAGTATTCCACACCTTGCAGCTTCATGGCTTTCATCTCAAACAGTCAGTTGTTTATCCTGCATTGTTGTTATTAATTGTTGTTAGACTGAAAACACCATTGAGTTAATTGCTCCATCTAGGTGGCTGGTGCCCTGGGAGGTGAGAACTGCAGCAAATAACAGCTCACTCTGGACACACCCAGCTATTGATCTGAAATATCAAACTACCCCAGCAATAGTACACAGTGATCAGGTTTCAATGTACTGAGGCTTCACAGCCCGAAGCCACACTACTGAGGCATGGTGTTAGATCTCAGAGCTAAGTATGACCAGGACAGGTCAATGCTTAGATGAGAGACCTCCAAGAGAAACCCAGGTGCTGCAGGCAGTGGTGGCACAGGTGATACTCTTGCTTCTGAGGCAGTTCAGAACCCATGCTCCATCCTTAGAGGTCCCTGGACCCTTTTCTCAAGAGCAGGGGTGTTTGCCTTGGTTTCTTGGCCAGATTCCAATGCAGGAAATCACAGTCTGGCTCCCTAAATCCCCACCTGGATTTCCAGATGAATCAAAGATTTGTTGTGCAGTGTCACTGGTGAATAGAAAGTTGTACAGATTTCTAACCCAGACATGGCTGCATATAGCTCCTGGGGGAAGTGACATCTGTCTAAGTTCCTATACAGGCCTAAACTGTCCGTCAAGTACGTTGTATGACAAATAGTATAGGAATTCAGGGACTGGTGGTAATAATTAGGCAATCATTTCCATAACCTGGAACCCAAATCCAATTCCTCCTGCCTGCCCCAGGGCACTTTCACAAGTTAGCAATGCAGCAAACAAAGACACTGGGCCAAATTCAGCCCTGAGCAGATGTGACTGACTGATTTCAATGACGTGGCACACACTTACACCAGGGCTGCATTTGGCCGCTCGGTAGACAGTCCCACAAAGGAGTCCAAATGCCCTTCTCTGGGAGGGCACAGTCCTGCAGCGCTAGGAGCCAGTCACAGGCTTCTTGTGTTTGGCGACAACTCACCATCTCCATCCTGTATCCTTTTTCCACTTTTGTACATGTTAATAGTTTTGAACCTTTGTAAAATGCTTTTCTTAGTGTCAGTAACTCCATAATTTTAACAAACATTTCTTTATTGAAACGCACACAGAGATTTGAATCTAGCAGCACTTCGATTTCACAAACATAGGGCAAGATTGTACCCTGGTCCTGTGTGGCTATGCAGGAGGGCAAGGCCTCACACCCTATGGGTGACCTTCTTAGGTCCAGGTGCCGGGGCAGAGCAGAGGCAGCACCCTCCCCCTGGGAGCAAGTGGGCAGAGTCATGGCTGGCCTGGCCAGGCATGAGGGGGGAAGTAAACTGCATGCTCAAAAGGTGTCACAGGTCACTTCCCCCGCCCAGGTGCAAGAGGGGGAGCAGGAGAGGAATGGTGACTCTCCCAATCACAGGTCCTTCCTGGGCAGGCACAGCTCTATACTGCCCCCTACTCAGGGCTGAGGTTAAAGGCTCAGTCCAGCCCTTGGGAACTACAATGAACTGAACAACCTACTTTATGCCCCTGTATCTGGGTTATCACTCCAAATCTCACTAGTTTCTTTAGCCCATTGCCTTTTGCTGGAGGAGGCCAAAAGCTCGGTGCCACGTCTTTCTTCAAAGCTCTTTTGTATCCCTGTGATGTTTGGCTGTGATTCCTATTAATATTGTGCTGCCAACTCACCTGATACCTGCAGGATAATGTCTGCCTGCTGATTGAAATGCCCAACTCTGGCCCACAGGGAACAGCGGTAGGCACCACTGTCCTCCGGCTGGACCTCAGGAATGACCAGGGATTGCTGCACATCCATCAAGAACTCCCTCTGGGTCCCTGAATACACATGCGTGCTGTTCTCATGTCTCCGAATCAGCCCCGTTTCATGACTCTCATTGGCTACCTGCAGTGCCCCAACAGAAGCCCCATTAGCATGTCAGATGTTGAACAGGGATGAGCAATGGACTATGTTGCCAGAGATCTTAGATCCAAACATGCTGTTGCATGCACAGCTGACTGTGACCATAACAGTGGGTGACGCCCCATTTGCTTGTATAAATTAGGTAGTGGGTCACCCAGCTAGCAGAGCTGCATGTGCAAATGAATGTTTCTTTCATATGAAACAGGTGCAGCCCAATTGAGACAACGTGCTAAAATGCCCCCGCCTCCCCCCCACCTGGAAGCTGGACATGAAGATGAGGCCTTTAATGTCACTGAAGGGAGAGCCCACAGCAGCTACATGGAAGAGCTACCACCTCCTCCAAGAGTCAGGAGGAATAAGACAGAAAGAAGCGCTACCACAGTCCCTCTCTGGGTCTATTCTCCTATCTGCCCAACAATTCACGGCTTGTGAAATAATGTAGGGAGGACAGGATCCCAGGGAGACATGCGCTGGGTTTGGTGGCCATGAGAAGCTTATAATGAAATTTGCTGTGGCTCAGAATGGTTGTGACTTTCCAGGATGGTTAATAATATGGTTACCTTGTACCAGCCAATGGCCCAGTAGTTGTGCATCCCTCCAGCAGCAGTGGGACATGGTAGGATTGCTGTTTCCCCACACTGGACTCTTATGGATCCAGCTGCCACAGCTGTTCTTTGCAGGAGAAGCCATAGGCAACAAAGAGCTAGAAATGAGAGGAGAGAATCAGGGTTATTAGCAGCCTGCTTCCCCAGACTTATATCCAGGAAAGGCCGCCAATAAATCCGCTTCAGAATTCCTTATAGCAACAGGAGCTGCTTCCACCGGGGCTGGAACCCAGGTCACTTTGGGAGGACTTCTTGTCAGTTCTGTACCTGCCCACTCACATGCCTCTTGCACCTACTGGCGCTTACAGGTTCCAGCACAACTTCTCCATCTCTACGTGACACACGCCTCGTCCCTGAGTCCTTTGGCTGAGCTGTCCGAGGAGTTACAGAAAGGTGACTGCAAAAAGAACAGGAGTACTTGTGGCACCTTAGAGACTAACAAATTTATTGTAGCATAAGCTTTCGTGGGCTACAGCTCACTTCATCGGATGCATGTAGTGGAAAATACAGAAGGAAGATATATATATACACATGAAACAATGGGTGTTACCATACACATTATAAGGAGAGTGATCAGTTAAGGTGAGCTGTTGTCAACAGGAGAGAAAAATAAGTGTTTGTAGTGGTAATGAAAATGGCCCATTTCCAGCACTTGACAAGGAGATATAAAGAACTGTAGGGGGGCGGGGGAAATAGTTTTACTTTGTGTAATGGCCCATCCACTCCCAGTCTTTATTCAAACCTAATTTAATGGTGTCCAATTTGCAAATTAATTCCAATTCAGCAGTCTCTCGTTGGAGTCTGTTTTTGAAGGTTTTTTTGTTGTAATATTGCGACTTTTAGGTCTGTAATCGAGTGGCCAGGGAGGTTGAAGTGTTCTCCAACTGGTTTTTGAATGTTATGATTCTTGACATCTGATTTGTGTCCATTTATTCTTTTACGTAGGTGACTGTTATTTCTCTGAGTTGCTATGAATTTATTTGAAAGAGACTTATGACATTTAAAGCACCTTGGTAACAGCAGAATGAGACCGAGGTCATTCAGTCGCCTTCAAAATGTGTTTTTAAATTTTACAACTATTATAAAAATCACAGTTTGCCTTTGTTTTACATATTGATCAACATGTTCAAACCTGGCTGCCTAAAGGTAGGCCCCTACATCCAAAATTAGCCACTTAAATTAATTCTCAGAGGAACTGAGCATCTGCCATTCCCACTGGCTTCAAAACAAGTTGTGGGTGATCAGTGCCTCTGAAAATCAGGCCCATTTTATTTAAGCGCCTAACTTGGTTTTTGTTTTGTTTTCTTCCTTTTCTTACCTGTATCAAAATACTTATTAAAATGCTCTCAGCATGGCCAGTGTCCCATGGACACTTATTCACTTCTAGGTGGGGTAAGAGTTTGGGTCTCTTGACCAGTCTAGGTGGCAGCCAGGAACAGCTGACATGTACTTGGGGCTGGTCTACACATAAAAGGTTTGCTGGCTAACAGGATGTTGGGAACCATGAAGAAAGGGATAGATAATAAGACAGAAAATATCATGTTGCCTCTGTATAAATCCATGGGACGCCCACATCTTGAATACTGCGTGCAGATGTGGTCGCCCCATCTCAAGAAAGACATTAGAATTGGAATTCGGGGTATGGAACGGCTTCCGTATGAGGAGAGATTAGTAAGATTGGGACTTTTCAGCTTGGCCAAGAAATGACTAAGTGGTGATATGATAGAGGTGTGACAAAGTGGGAATGTTCTTAATATTTTCTCTGAGTGCTGTGTGGGTGCCTCAGTTTCCCCTATGCATTTCTTGAGTGTCTAGGGGTGTGTGATTGTTGCAGAGCCCTAGGGGGCCAGTGTGATACTGTCTGCGCAGAGAATGGCCGACACCCTGTCTCCTGGCAACTGATGGCCTGGGCCCCTCCTCTGCAAAGGTGCCAACTGAAGGTGTTGGAGAACAAAGAGATCAGGTGACCTCCTGGCCCGGGAAAGAGACAAAGGGAGAGGAGGGGCTGGAGAGTTTGCAGTTTGGAGCTGGCTGGGAACATGGAGGGGAGCCCAGACAGGGCTCTGGCCTCCCTGGCCCTCCAAGATGGACCTGACTGAGGGGGTCCTGTTGTCTGTACCTGCAAGACCTGTCTTGGACTGGGTTCCTGTCGTCTAAATAAACCTTCTGTTTTACTGGCTGGCTGAGAGTCATGGTGAATCGCAGGAAGCCAGGGGTGCAGGGCCTTGTCTCCCACAAACTCCGTGACAAGAGGTCTATAAAATCATGACTGGTGTGGAGAAAGTAGATAAGGAAGTGTTATTTACTCCTTCTCGTAACACAAGAACTAGGGGTCAACAAATGAAATTAATAGGCAGCAGGTTTAAAACAAACAAAAGGAAGTATGTCTTCACACAACGCACAGTCAACCTGTGGAACTTGTTGCCAGAGGATGTTGTGAAGGCCAAGACTATAACAGGGTTCAAAAAAGAACTAGATAAATTCATGGAGGATAGGCAGGGATGGTGTCCCTAGCCTCTGTTTGCCAGAGGCTGGGAATGGGCGACAGGGGATGGATCACTTGATGATTCTCTGTTCTGTTCATTCCCTCTGGGGCACCTGGCACTGTCCACTGTCAGAAGACAGGATACTGGGCTAGATGGACCTTTGGTCTGACCCAGTACGGACGTTCTTATGACATAGCTATGTCAGTTAGAGGTGTGAAAAAAATCACACCTCTAACTGACATCGCTATAAGAACAGGAGTACTTGTGGCACCTTAGAGACTAACAAATTTATTTGAGCATAAGCTTTCATGGGCTACAGCCCACTTCATCAGACGCATGTAGTGGAAAATACAGTAGGAAGATATATATATATATACACAGAGAACACGGCTGCTACTCTGAAACCTGACATCGCTATGCGAGCAACAGCTCCAGACACAGTTATACCAGCAAAAAAGTCATTTTGCTGCTATAGCTTATTTTGTTCAGGGACTAAATACAAAGTATACTGGCAATATAATGGCTTATATCTTTTGCCAATATAAGCTGTATGTCCACTAGGAGGGTTTGCTGATATAGCTAAACTGGTATAGCTATACTACAAACACCGTCTAGTGTAGACAAGGCCTTAGTAAAAAAATAAACCAAAAGGTTCAAAACTAGTAGGAAAGAGAGCCGTTGCATCCTCTCAAGCCAGAGGTATGGAATTCTACACAGTCCTTCAGATGCTCTGCTTCAATGAATCTGTTTGAGTCACACTATAGGATCATAACACAGGAGGCTCAGACGCTGGGGAGAATGAACAAGAAAGCAATCACTTCTCTGACAGCGCTTGGAAGCACTTCATAGAAGCAAGTATCTTCAATGGCCCCCATTGCCGTAGTCTCTGAGCACGTCTCAATCATTAAGTGATTTATCCTCACCACATCCCTATGAGGTACGCAAGTACCATTATTCTCATTTCACAGAGACTATATGACATGCACAAGGTCACACAGGAAGTCTGTAGCAGAGCAAGGAATTGTGTCTCGGGTCTTGTCTACAAAGAGACATAGAGTATGTCTACACTTTGAGCTAGAGGTGTACATTCCCAGCTGAAACCTGATTCCCAGCTCAAGGAGTCAGGCCTACACTAGCTCAGAGCGAGCTAGCGTATGAAAAATAGAGCGTAGCCACAGCGGAACAAGCAGCGAGTGGGGTTAGCTACTCAGAGTATGCACCTAGTGTCTCAGGAGGATCACATTCAGAGCAGCTAGCCCTTCCTGCCGCTCATGCCGCTGCAGCTATGTTCTATTTTTAGTGCGCGAGCTTGATCAGAGCTTGCGTGGGTATGTCTCCTTGAGCTGAGAATCATCCCTCCAGCTCAAAATGTAGACGTGCCCAGAGTGAATGGCAGGTCAGGGTGCAAATCTACAGCACACTAGCTTGCCATGCACTAACTGGCCACATAGACCCTGCTACCATGCTCTGTAGGGTAGAGTTTTTGTTACCATAGAGCCTTGAACACATCACAAACATTAATGTATTTAGTCTCCACCCCACTGGAAGTAGGAAAGTATTATCCCCATTTTCCAGGTGGGAATATTGAGGCTCAGCGAGATTAAGCAACTTGCCCAAGGTCTCAGAGCGAATCTGTTGTAGAGCCAGGAACAGAACCTAAACCTTCTTAACCACAAAATCATCTTGCATCCTTCTTTAGGCGACATCTGGGGCAGAGGATGTGTCTCCCCATGTATCTGGCCTATTATTGGCACTGCCAGGATGCAAATAAAACAATAATAAGAGAGGAGGCTATTAGAGGAGAGGCTCTGATTGAATTTGGTTTTAAGAATAAATTCCACTCCCAAGTTACAGCCACTCAGACAAGTAATAACATTCCCCCTGGAATGTACAAATAAGCCACACAACTCACGATCCCGTAGGGAAGCGGTTCTCAAACTGTGGGTTGGGACCCCAAAGTGGGTCGCGGTGACCCCTTTTTAATGGGGTCACCGGGGCTGGCTTAGACTTGCTGGGGCCTGGGGCCAAAGCCCAAGTCCAACTGACTGGGGCCAAAGCTGAAGCCCAACGGCTTCAGCCCCAGGCAGCGGGGCTCAGGTTACAGGGCTCCCCCTCCCCCGAGGCTTCAGCCCTTGGTTTTCGGCTTTGCCCCTCCTCCCCCCGCCCTCACCTGGGGCGGTCGGGCTCGGACTTTGCCACCGCCACCCCCTTCCCACCCCCCGGGCAGCAGGGTTTGGGTGAGCTCAGTCCCCCCTCCTGGAGTCATGTAGTCATTTTTGTTGTCAGAAGGGGGTCGTGGTGCAATGAAGTTTGAGAAACCCTGCCCTACGGAATTCTACTTATCATTGGCCTGATCTGCTTCACTGTCAGGCCCTCACCTTGCTGGAACACACAGCCTGTTGCGGGGTACACTCCCCACCCTCCTGGCATGGAACACAGCCAACAAGAGAAAGAAATACGAAGGTGATGAATAAACGCCTAATGAGGACTCACCCAAGTGCAGGATCTCCATGGTCTGGGCAGCTTGCAGTCGCAGGAGTACTTGTGCCCTCTAAGCTTCCTGTTCTAGTAAATGGAAACAAGTGGGCTTGGCTTTGCAGAAAATGAAAGCTGGCTCTTCATCAAACCCTGCTATACAATATGACGTACTAGCTGGAACCCTAAATGCCACACTGCCTGAGCATGGGGGCAGAGGAATGGGTCACAAGTTCATCAGATTGTGATAAGGAATTTATTAAATTGTAACCGAGCATCTCCCCACTCACATTCCTACGGCCATTATTTCTTCCAGCCATTGCTCTGCTCCTCCCACAAAGGGTTTCATGCTCCCTCCATGTTGCTCACTACATATAGAACTGATCCGTAAGGCCAGCACATTCTCCTCTTTCAGACTCCTCATCCACACTTCTGCTGGGATATCGTCCAGAAATCAGCCAGTCAACGATGACCATGTCGAAGGGTGCTTAGGAAGAGCTGATATTATTGACTGATTGTGGGGAAAAAACTTTCTAATTATTTCAAACAATCACGTTACCCACAAAATGCCAAATCCTGACCCAATTAAGTCAAGGACAACACTCCCATTGACTTCAATGGATACAGGCTCAAACCTTCAGTGAACCTATGAGCTTATTACTAGCCTTGGCCTTCCTTCCCACTTCTCTCCTCTTGTTCATCACACTCACTTCCTGCGTCTTGTCTTAGACTGTAAACTCTTCAGGGACAAAGACAGTTTTCCTGTATGTATGAAAAGCGCCACGGTACACAGGGGTGCCAATTCTGATTGATGTCTTTGGGTGCTATTTTAATGCATGCTGATAGATAAAATATAAGCATAGGCAGATAAAATCTGGTCACAAATTAGTAAATCTTTGTCAAACAATATAATACAATATAATACACGGTAATGTTCCTTTATATTGTAGGCTGGAGGCTTTGGAGAAGTCCAGTGCCTCCAGCATCTGTGAACTAGGCCTGAATGAAGAGTCTGAAAGAGATAATCCTCCCATCACTTGGCTCACTTTACTAGAATAAATGGTAAAGTTTCACCCACCCAAATCAATAGAAAGGGCTTTTGATGCCTATATCCAAACCTTTATTGAAGCAAAAAAGTTTAGTTCATAAATGCATATGTTGAACCCTTCTGACTGTGCTCCGCTTTGTAACTGATCAAGATGAAGTTTTAAATCAGATTACAAAACAGAAGAGAGACATCTTTCAGGTTCATCCGATCCTAATGTTTCCTGGGTTAGTGAGGGAGGTGCAGAAGAGACGACAAGCTCCCAATGGAGGATTGGAGCTGCAACAACCTTTTTTCCCAGTTACATTCCAGCTTATTTTAGATGGAATGAGGGAAATATTTACTGATGATATGATGAAGCAAATGGGTTAATGTCTACAATTGTGGTCCCTCTGACATCCATAGGGTGAACTGAGTTAGATACCAAATCCAATCTTTACAAGATCCCTCTATTCCTGATTTAGAATTAATAGTACAATTTTTCTTGTATTTTTCAAGTTTAAAGCTATCTTAATGGGGAATATTTTACTAGACAAACCATCCCATTGTTCTTGTAAATTCAGCAGTTATAGCTGTGTACAATTTTGGACAACTACATTTTTTTTCTTTGTATATACATACGTTTTTAAAGGTTCAGTACAAATGACCTTGTGGAGAAAGATTGTTTCTTCATGTAGTATAAGATTTAAAATATTTAAATAGTCAGGCAAGTTCTAAGGGCTGGACTTCCTCTTCATTAACTCCCCATGACATATTTGTGTTTCATCTGCGCACTAAACTGCAGTGTCAATCCACTTTTCTCTCCTCTTGGTTTATTTATTTGTATTTTGCTGCTTTAGCAAATACATATTTCAAGGACTGTAAATGATTGTAAAGGTCTCTGCAGCTGCTCTGAGTATGGGTTATACTCTCATGCTCCTCTGAGCAATTCTATAGGCAGTTTAACACCTAGCTGCTTTATGGAACCAGCACCAAACAGGAAGTGGGAGAGATGACAAATAACCACAGCACACATTCTCCAGTTCGTGTTGTCTTCTTTATGATAAGCCCCTTTTGAGTTGACAGAAAGAAGACCCTGCTAATTTGCTTGATTTAAAAATCATCTTATGCAAATTGCAAGTGCCAAATTGCCCCCAGACTGGTCTGTGGGGAGCCTGTAAAGATGATCTTTGAATGGCACTGGATTCCAAGTGCAGCAGCTTACGCCATGTCCAAAATCCTTCTTGTGTCCCAGGATAGATCTACAACTTCTGCTGCCAAATGTGTGCCTGCAAATTCTGATGCAAAATCCTGGATTTTCATGCACACCCGCATGCAAAACAGGCAGTGCCGCACATACATTTGAAAATCAAGATCTGTGTTGTTTAAAGGGCATTCGGAGGGGTTGAGGTGGAGCCAGCTGCTTCTCATTAGCTGCCCAGCATGCTGGGCACAGGCCGTGGCACAGTAACACAGACTGCACCCTGGCTGCTAGCATTTCCAGATGTTAACAAGAAGTTAGTTAGGAGCATTGCCAGCAGATCGAGGGAAGTGATTATTCCCCTCTATTCGGCACTGGTGAGGCCACACCTGGAGTATTGCGTCCAGTTTTGGTCCCCCCACTACAGAAGGGATGTGGACAAATTGGAGAGAGTCCAGCGGAGGGCAACAAAAATGATTAGGGGGCTGGGGCACATGACTTATGAGGAGAGGCTGAGGGAACTGGGGTTATTTAGTCTGCAGAAGAGAAGACTGAGGGGGGATTTGATAGCAGCCTTCAACTACCTGAAGGGGGGTTCCAAAGAGGATGGATCTAGACTGTTCACAGTGGTACCAGATGACAGAACAAGGAGTAATGGTGTCAAGTTGCAGTAGGGGAGGTCCAGGTTGGATATTAGGAAACACTGTTTCACTAGGAGGGTGGTGAAGCACTGGAATGGGTTACCTAGGGAGGTGGTGGAATCTCCATCCTTAGAGGTTTTTAAGGCCCGTCTTGACAAAGCCTTGGCTGGGATGATTTAGTTGGTGTTTGTCCTGCTTTGAGCAAGGGATTGGACTAGATGATCTCCTGAGGTCTCTAATATTCTGATTCTAAATCCCAGCATAACATATGGATTGGTAACTGGTTAAAAGATAGGAAACAAAGGGTAGGAATCAATGGTGAGTTTTCAGAATGGAGAGAGGTAAATAGTGGTGTCCCCCAGGGGTCTGTACTGGGTCCAGTCCTATTCAACATATTCATAAATGATCTGGAAAAAGGGGTAAACAGAGAGGTGGCAAAATTTGCAGATGATACAAAACTACTCAAGATAGTTCCAAGCAGACTGCGAAGAGTTACAAAGGGATCTCACAAAACTGGGTGACTGGGCAACAAAATGGCAGATGAAATTCAGTGCTGATAAATGCAAAGTAATACACACTGGAAAAATAATCCCAACTATACATATAAAATGATGGGGTCTAAATTTGCTGTTACCACTCAAGAAAGATCTTGGAGTCATTGTGGAGAGTTCTCTGAAATCATCCGCTCAATGTGCAGCGGCAGTCAAAAAATCCAATAGAATGTTGGGAATCATTCAGAAAGGGATCGATAATGGGACAGAAAATATCATGTTGCCTCTATATACATCCATGGGACGCCCACATCTTGAATACTGCGTGCAGATGTGGTCGCCCCATCTCAAAAAAGATGTATTGGACTTGGAAAAGGTTCAGAAAAGGGCAACAAAAACTATTCGGGGTCTGGAACGGTTTCCGTATGAGGAGAGATGAGTAAGACCGGGACTTTTCAGCTTGGAAAAGAGACGACTCTATACAGGTGTGGAGAAAGTGACTAGGGAAGTGTTATTCACTCCTTCTCCTAACACAAGAACTCGGGGTCACCCAGTGACATGAACAGGCAGCAGGTTGGACACAAGCAAAGGGAATTCTGTCGTCACCCAACGCACAGCGGATGCTGTGAAGGCCAAGCCTATACCGGGGTTCAATGAAGAACGGGATCAGTGCCTGGAGGGCAGGTCCCTCAGTGGCTACTAGCCAGGGTGGTGCCCCTGGCCTGTTTGCCAGACGCTGCGAAGGGGAGACAGGCCATAGAGCGGCGGGGGTGGGCGATGGCCAGAGCCCCTCAGCACTGACTGGGACTCCCCCCCCCCACAACAAGATGGCGGCCCGGTTGCCATAGCAGCCCGTCGCGCTTCCTACTGGTGAGTGCGTCGCAGGTGTGATGACGTCAGGTCAGTCCCGCTCCTTCCGGTGCGGCGGGTCGGGGGCGCTGCTCGAGCCGGGATGGGGGCCGCCCGGGATCCCGAGCAGCAGCCGCGGCCGCCGGGGGAAGGGGGCCTGGAGGAGGGGGACGGGCAGCTGGTGAGCACGGTGAGAGCCGGCGGGGCGGAGCCGCCCGGCCGGCGCCGTAAGGCAGAGCCCGGGGCGCCGCGGGCCGGGCCGGGCGGGGCAGTGACAGGGGGGCAGGCGCTGGGCGGCCCCTGCTCTCGGGGCGGCCTGTGGGATTTGCCTGACAGCCCAGAGCGCCCCCCCCCCCCGATCTAGGGGAGGCATCTTTGCCCCCCCCCCGCCTGGGCCCTGAGGTGGGCGGGGGGGGCCCCTCCCTGGGCACGGCTCGCTACAACCCTCCCCTCCCCCTCTGCTCCTCCTCCCTGCAGAGCCCCTGGAACATCATGATCAAGCACCGCCAGGTGCAGCGGCGGGGTCGGCGCTCGCAGATGACAACAAGGTACAAGCTGCCCCCAGAGCTCGCAGTGCTGGGATCGTCTCTCTGGGGTGCTGACAGCAGGTGCCCAGCCTTGCTCATCCAGACACAGGGCACTGCTGGGAGGCTGGCTGCTGCTGGAGATGCCTTGGGCTCCCTGGAGGGTCTCTGGCGTGTGAAGTCACTGCATCCCGAGTTGTGCAGGCACTCAGGGATTACCCACCAGACCCCCTAAACAATAGGATTAAACCCAAGCAAATGGGGTTTAATACCAGGAAGCAGCAGCATTGTCTAGAGGCCTGAGCAAAGGCACAGTGTCTAGGAACTCACAAATTCTAATCCTGGCTCTGCCATTAACTCCCTGTGCGGTGCTGAGCAAGGCATTTTGCTGATCTCGGTCTTGGTTTCTCTGTCTGTAAAAATGGGGCTCTTTACCCAGGGAAGTAATGTGCGTAAAGTTCTTTGAAGACTGAAATGCTCTACAATTGCTAAGTGGTGGTGGTCACTGTGAGATGGTCTAGTGGTAGCGCAGGTCACTGGCTCAGCAGCCTGTTCAATCCTGGTGAAGTGGAGATTCTAAAGAACATAAGAATGGTCATATTGGGTCAAACCAAAGGTCCATCTAGCCCAGTATCCTGGCTTCCAACAGTGGCCGATGCCAGGTACCCCAGAGGGAATGAACAGAGAAATTATCAAGTGATCCATCCCCGTCATCCAATCCCAGCTTCTGGCAGTCAGAGGTTTAGGGACATCCAGAGCGTGAAGTTGGGTCCCTGACCATCTTGGCTAATAGCCACTGATGGACCTGTTCTCCAGGAACTTATCTAGTTCTTCTTTGAACCCAGTTATACTTTTACATCACTTGCAAACCACACTCCTCTCCAGCTGATGCTTCAAGTAGTGATGAATTCAGAGTGGTATTGTATCCAGCACTTCTTTTCTGTTGGGAGACCTAGGTTTGGAGTCAGCGGGTAATTCTGCTGCTAGGTTTGGAGTGGAAATAAGCTTGCAGCCTGTGTTGTTAGAGTTGTGTCCTTTGTAGAGGTCTGTAAACTCTGGTGGACATCCATGTGGGTGAGAACATTTGGGACAGCATTGTAGAGTGGGATTCTGGGCCATGGGGATTTTCTGAGCCGTGTGTGGCAGTAAGGGCGGGTGGAGTAATTTATCTCATGTTCAGCTTTACAGATCCTGCCGTCTCCATGGATTTGCTGCGAGCTGTTCTGCAGCCTAGTATCAATGAGGAGATCCAGATTGTCTTCAATAAATACATGAAGGTAAAAGCTCACTAGGAAAGGGAAATCTCTTGGGTGGACATCAGCCTTCTACCTCCAGCCTGTGCTGTTAGGCACTGACCCAGTGAAACCCCAGCCCTGTAGCCCTCTTTACGTACACAACACAACCTTGTGAACTGGATAAGAAGGGCAGGTGAGGGCTGCTCAGTCTAACCCTGAAAGGGTCACACTCAGAGGGCTCCCAGTCCCTTCTGGAGGAGTCGAAATGCACACAGTTAAGATGAAACTTTAAAAATGAGTTCTGCTGGACAACAGCGAGTGACCAGAGAGGATGGAGTCTGCTCCCAAGGGGCACGGAACTTCCTAATGGGATTGCATCCCTTGTGCTCAGTGCTGACGCTAATGACCATACGGTATTTGGTTGTAGCATGAGCAGAGGTGGCTCCTGGAGTCACCAGCCCCTGACTTTGTCTGTGCAGATGAGAGCCTAGTCCCAAGGAGGCAGCCCCCTGTGGAAAGAGGTTAGAGCAGCCAGCGTCATTCTAACCGTCTCTTGGGCCCCTTTCCAGTTTTTCCAGAAGGCAGCAGTTAACGTGAGAGAGAACGTCGGGGAGGAGGTGGACCCAGAGCAGCTCATCCAGGAAACATGTCGGAGCTGCCTAGAACAGGTAGGGATGTGTGATTGCCACACGCAGCTGGGGTCACCGCCCTCTGGGAGTAGCCTTGTAAGAAAGAACCCAGGGCTGGAAATATCTGCCCCACAATCTCCTGAGGATACAGAGCATCACAGGCTGGGTGCCCAAAACCTCACAGTACAAAATGTCCTTGCTAACATGCCTTTGTATGTAGGTCACTGATACTAAGATTGCGGCTCACCAGCCACCAGTGGCTCCTTAATGCGTCTCCTGTGGCTCTTTGCAGTACATGATATTAAGACGTGTGTGATTTAATTATTAACCAATCAGGGTGCTTTTACTGTGTTATTAAGCAGTTGTAGTCAATAAAATAATAATACGTGGTCAGTCATTTTGCTCTGAGAATTATACAGTAAATGAAACAATGAATTCACACTCCTGTGGCTCTTTTGGGTAATGTTGATCGCTAATTTGGCTCCTGAACCACTGAGGTCTGAGTATCCCTGACCTAGGGAGAGCTGGTTGTATGGATCAGCCAGCAGAGGGCTCTGGTGGAAGGAACTGCATGCTCTTCTCCAGCTCATGCACACTGTGGTGATGTTGGCCTCATAAGCATGACCTGGATGAGGAGCCAGGGGTATGGAGCCAGCTCTGAGCTGCTTCTCCTCTCCCACCCCTTTCCCTAGTTCTGTCCAAGTCTGGTTGATGCAAAGCCAACCAACAAGGAATTTCAGGGGTGATTCTAGGCCCCCAGCAGCATTGGGATGATCCCATCACCGCTGTAACCCAGTCAGCCTTACACCAGCCGTGCCTGGCCAGAAGGTTGGGATCTTCCCTTTCACGTCCCAACCGTGACACTGTTCTCCAGGCCTGGGGCACCTGAAGGTCAGACTATTGCCGTGTGCTCTGCATGGGGCTGCCCCTTACGGCCAGCCAGAGTCTGGCGCTGGTGCAGAACGCGGCACTCGCTTACTGAGTGGGGCCCTTCTCTGGGAGCACATGACCCCATGCGCCGGGATTGGCACTGGCTGCCCATTGGTCTTTGCAGCCCTAAATAGCCTGGGACTGGCCTTACCTCAGGGATCAACACCTCTCTCTCTGGGCCAGGCCTCCACCACCTCTGTTGGAGAGGCACTCCATTTGGATCCCTTAGTTATAGAACAGAGAGGGTAGCTGGCAGGGCACTGTCTGTGAGGGCCCCAGGACTCTGGAACTTGCTCTTCCTGGTCTGAAATACCCAAATGTGGTGACCTTGGAGGCACAGTGCCCAGGCCTCTGTTTGATGCAGGTTTGGAGGGGCTGAGGTTTTGCGGCTCAGAATGAGGAAGTGGCAGGGAGGAGCCCATCATGTAGGTGGCTAACTGGCTGAGTTCCTGTCTGCAAAATTATTCTAATGCTGCTGGGGTTTGGTTGTGATACTAATTATCCGTTGGGGCACCTACATTCCGGGAGAGGCGTCTCTCCTATCTTAAATTGAAGTAAATAAATCTTAATTGGATTTCACAATTTTCTGCTCATTAATAGAGAGGAGCTACAAACTCCCAGTGAATGATCAGCTCTGCCTTTCCTCAGCCAGAGTTTGCACCCTGGAGAGCGCTTACTAACATGTTACATCAGCACGGGCATTGCTATGTGGGGCAACAGAAGCCACTCTCTGCACATCTTAATCTTCCGATGGCTCTGAAGTGAGGGCTCGATTATTGTGCCCTTCCTTAATATAATATATGGAGATATACCTATCTCATAGAGCTGGAAGGGACCCCGAAGGGTCATCGAGTCCAGCCCCCTGCCTTCACTAGCAGGACCAAGTACTGGTTTTGCCCCAGATCCCTAAGTGGCCCCCTCAAGGACTGAACTCACAACCCTGGGTTTAGCAGGCCAATGCTCAACCACTGAGCTATCCCTCCCACCTTTAAATCATGCCAAACAGTGTGGGCTTATGGAAAATAGATCCTGTGACACTAACTTGGTATTTTTTTTATGAGGTTACAAGTGTGATTGATAAAGGGAATAGTAAAAAAAACTAGGAGTCCTTGTGGCACCTTAGAGACTAACATGTACCTTATTTATACTAATGTGGCTGTAAGGCATTTGACTTTGTACCATACATTTTGATTAAGAAACTAGAATGATACAAAATGAACATGGCACACATTAAATGGATTTCAAAAGGGGTAACTGACAGCTCTCTAATGTAAAACGGGCACTCATCATCACGCAGGTGTGCTTTTAGTGGGGTCCCGCAGGGATTAGTTCTTGGCCCCACCCTGTTTAACGTTTTTATCAATGACCTGAAAGAAAACCTAAAATCATCATTGATAGAGTCTGCAGATGACAGAAAAATAGGGGAGTGGTAAATAATGAAAAGGACAGGTCACTGATAGAGCGATCTGGATCACTTGTTAAGCTGGGTGCAAGCAAACCATATGCATGTAATATGGTTCAGTGTAAACATATAAATCTAGGAATAAAGAATGTGGGCCATGCTTGCAGAGTGGGGGACTCTAGCCTGGGAAGCAGCGACTCTGAGAAAGACTTGGGGGCCAGTGTGGATAATGAGCTGAACACGAGCTCCCAGTGTGATGCTGTGGCCAAGAGGATGAGTGTAATCCTTGGATGTATAAAGAGGGGAAATCAAGTGAAGCAGTTACATTAACTCTGTATTAAGTCAGGAAGGATGTTGGAGAGGGGGGATCCGAGATGAACTATGGGAATGATTAAGGGATTGGAAAACCTGCCTTCAAGGAGCTCAATTTATTTAGCTTAAAGAGAAGGTTAAGGAGTGACTTGATCCCAGTGTATAAGTACCCAACTGGGGCACAGAAATTTGATGGGGGCTCTTCAGTCTAGCACGGGGCGGGCAAACTTTTTGGCCTGAGGGCCGCATCGGTTTTCGGAAATTGTATGGAGGGCTGGTTAGGGGAGGCTGTGCCTCCCCAAACAGCCAGGCATGGCCCGGCCCCCGCCCCCTATCCACCCCCCTGCTTCTTGCCCCCTAACGCCCCCCCCCCAGGACTCCTGCCCCATCCAACCCCCCCTGTTCCCTGATGCCCCCCTCCCCCCGGGACCCCTGCCCCATCCACACACCCCTGTCCCTTGACCGCCCCTGGAACCCCCACCCTTTACTGCCCCCCGCCGCCCCATCCAACCGCTCCTCTCATTCCTGACTGCCCCTCCCCGGGCCCCCTGCCCCATCCAACCACCCCTTCTCCCTGACCGCCCCCGGAACCCCTGCCTCTGACTGCCCCCCGCTGCCCCATCCAACCACCCCGCCTTCCTGACTACCCCCCAGGACCCTGCACCCATTCAAACCCCTCCNGTTAGGGGAGGCTGTGCCTCCCCAAACAGCCAGGCATGGCCCGGCCCCCGCCCCCTATCCACCCCCCTGCTTCTTGCCCCCTAACGCCCCCCCCCCAGGACTCCTGCCCCATCCAACCCCCCCTGTTCCCTGATGCCCCCCTCCCCCCGGGACCCCTGCCCCATCCACACACCCCTGTCCCTTGACCGCCCCTGGAACCCCCACCCTTTACTGCCCCCCGCCGCCCCATCCAACCGCTCCTCTCATTCCTGACTGCCCCTCCCCGGGACCCCTGCCCCATCCAACCACCCCTTCTCCCTGACCGCCCCCGGAACCCCTGCCTCTGACTGCCCCCCGCTGCCCCATCCAACCACCCCTTCTCCCTGACCGCCCCCGGAACCCCTGCCTCTGACTGCCCCCCGCTGCCCCATCCAACCACCCCGCCTTCCTGACTACCCCCCAGGACCCTGCACCCATTCAAACCCCTCCGTTCCCCGCCCTCTGACCGCCCCGACCCCTATCCACACCCCTGCCCCCTGACCACCACCCCGAACTCCCCTGCCCTCTATCCAACCCCACCTGCTCCCTGCCCCCTTACCGCGCTGCCTGGAGCACTGGTGGCTGGCAGCGCTACAGCCACGCCACCTGGCTGGAGCCAGCCACTCCACCACGCAGCACAGAACATCGGGTCGGGCTGGGCTCTGCAGCTGCGCTGCCCCAGGAGCTTGCAACCCCGCTGCCCAGAGCATTGCGCTGGCGGCGGTGCAGCACGCTGAGGCTGCAGGGGAGGGGGAAGAGCAGGGGAGGGGCCAGGGGCTAGCCTCCCGGGCCAGGAGCTCAGGGGCCGGGCAGGAGGGTCCTGCGGGCTGGATGTGGCCCGCGGGCCATAGTTTGCCCACCTCTGGTCTGGTAGATGAAAGTCTAACACAATCCAACGGCTGGAAGTTGAAGCGAGACAAATTCAGACTGGAAATAGGGTGCAAATTATTAACAGCGAGAGTAATTAACTATTGTGACAATGTACCAAGGGTCATGGTGGATTCTCCATCACTGGACATTTTTAAATCATACGTGTATGTTTTTCTGGAAGATCTGCTCCAGTTCAAACAGGAATTAATTCAGGGAAGTTCTCTGGCCTGTGTTATTTGGGGGGGTCGGGGCAGTGTCAAACTAGATGATCAGCCAGGTCCCTTCTGGCCTTTGTGACTCTGCGTTCATGTTAGTCCAGTGATCTGAGCCAGATACGCCATGTGTAAAAGCTGTTATAGGAATCAAATCCATCTGTGAATGCCTCTTGGGGAGAGAACCTGTCCCACATCTAGCCTCCTTCCTGGTCCTCTTGGGGGCCCTGAAGTACAGCAGCTTCCTGGAGGCAGATAACCCTTCCCTCTCTCCCCACAGGCCAAGCTGCTGTTCTCTGATGGCAAGAAGGTAATACCCAGATTGATCCACGAACAGTCAGTGCCAAAGGTAGAGCTGCTATCACAGAGGGCTGAACTTCAGGGACCTGGGCTGGGAGTCTGGGCTTGGGCTTCTAATTGCTTTTCTCTATCAGTGGCTTGGCAGAAGCTAGGAGAGGCCCAGAGCAGTATTCGATTCTTATCTGCTGATAGTGACGATCAAGAAATGGAACCAGAACCTGTAAGGGGGTGGAGCAGGGATCTCCTAGCCAGTCTGTCCTTTGTAAAGCCACCTGGCTGCAGAGGAGACCTCTGTGTAAGTGGATTTCTTGCCTCTCTGTCAGTCCTTCTGATGAGGAAATGGAATTGGGGAGAGTGAAGGCTGGGAGAGGAGAGGACTTGGACAGAGCAGTGAGGGGCCCAGGCCTGGTCTCTGCCTTGGGCAGGTAGAACCCCATGTGCCCATCTCTAAGGATCAGGCTGGGGTGGCTCCACCTGCTTGAGTGGCACGCATTTCTAGGTGCAACAGAGAAGAGGGTAGTTGTCTGGGTGGCTAGAGTGCTTCCATGAGAGAGACTGGAGAGGGAGAAGGGCTGTGTTCATCCCATCGCTAATTTCTTTGCCAGCGTGCCCGGCAGATGGAAGAGGAATTGAGTCGGCGAGGAAGCCCTGTTCCCAAAAAGGTAAGGACCATGCAAGGACTCCACCCCGACACACTGCCTCATGGGGAAGCTTGGCCCTCGTTTCTCGTGCAGGCCTCACTGGCTGCTCCCTCCCTATTGCTGAGAGA
This sequence comes from Platysternon megacephalum, assembly GCA_003942145.1. Taxonomy (NCBI): domain Eukaryota; kingdom Metazoa; phylum Chordata; order Testudines; family Platysternidae; genus Platysternon; species Platysternon megacephalum. The sequence goes on along the minus strand of QXTE01000198.1, from coordinate 892,316 downwards.
GAGTTAGGAAGCGGGCAGCCCCCAGGGCAGCCTGTGGCCCCCACTCTACTCACCAATGTGTTCTTCTGCGAGTTCTTCTTCACGCAGCGCACAGTCAACCTGTGGAACTCCTTACCTGAGGAGGTTGTGAAGGCTAGGACTATAACAGCGTTTAAAAGAGAACTGGATAAATTCATGGAGGTTAAGTCCATTAATGGCTATTAGCCAGGATGGGTAAGGAATGGTGTCCCTAGCCTCTGTTTGTCAGAGGGTGGAGATGGATGGCAGGAGAGAGATCACTTGATCATTGCCTGTTAGGTTCACTCCCTCTGGGGCACCTGGCATTGGTCACTGTCGGTAGACAGGATACTGGGCTAGATGGACCTTTGGTCTGACCCGGTACGGCTGTTCTTACGTTCTAATGCTGGCTCCTTTTGCCCAGTCTCAGTATTTCTTATAGCTGCTCTTAACAGTTTCATCATGTGGCTGGGAGAGCCGCCTTCCCAGCAGGGAATGCATGTGTGCTTCTCAGGTGAGTGCTGGGTGAGTGAGCAAATGAGGGATTTCTCTCTTGCAGAGGAAGGGGCGACCTCCAGGGCAGAGCCTGCTGAATGATCGTGGAGCCTCAGGTGTGGCCACGTAAGTGTGGAGATAAGAGGGGAGACACAAGGCTGGCTGAGGAAGGGTAGGGCAACCCAGCTATCTTTCTCCTGGTGTGTCTCACGCAAATGGATTGCCAAGTGGGCAAGATGCTTTCAGCTGAGGTTGACTCGTCCTCTCTCTGAGTCCAAGCCCTACAGGGAGGCAGTTCCAAGCACGAGAGCTGCAGGGCAGAGGTTCTTGGCTGTGGTGAGATTGTGCATATGGGCAAACAGGAGGCTCGGGCGAGGGGAGTGAAGACACACGTGGTTGGCTGGAGCCTGCCCACGAAGGGGTTTAAATGCAAGCTCAAACAAGCGAATGAGGAACCTGTAGATAGGACTGCTCTGGCCCCACTCCCTGCCAGTGAGAAGGCAGAAGTATAGTGCATGTGCTGGAGACAGGAGGGCAGGGACTCAGAAGCCATAGAGAAGGAAATTGCAGTAACAGAGGTGACGAAGATCCGCCGAGAAGATGGAGACCTGCGTAGGATTTGGGCCAAGTCAAGGCAGCTGCACACAGGGGCAGTGAGTCATGCAGGTGGCAATGACAGATTTGCAGCCATGGGGGATGTAGAGGAAAACTCAGGGCCAAGCATGGCATTCAGGGTAGGGCCTCTGGAGGGAAATGCAAGGTCTGAGTCAAGAAGGAAGAGGAGTGTCTGGAGCTCAACTTGGGGGCTCCTCCTGGCCAAGAGAAGCATTTCTGTGTGTGAGACCTGCACCGCTTTTCTTCAGCTAAATGAGCCTGGTCAGTGAGGCCGGGGGGAGGGTCACGGAAGGGCCTGAAATATGTGTGTCAGGGTAAGGTTCAAGGCAGGGATCAGAGGAGCCAGGGGAGATACAAGATAGCAGAGGGCCGTGAGTCTTGTGGGACTCTGGAGAGGAGAGGGGTTGATGCGGAAGAGGATCCAGCACCAGAGAAATGGGTGTGTGGGGGCGGAGGGATATTCAGGGGTGCTCTGTCTGGGGAGGGGATGTATGTCCCGATCAGGAGAGCAGAATCGTTTTAGGCTGTAGGCAGCTTGGATTAGTAAAATCTAGGGCTGGCAAGATGACCGGCCCTCCCCACAGGGTCTGCTCCTGGCAGGCCCTTTCCTGGTGCTTTTTATCCAGTGTTGATTTAAATTCTTTTGTGGCTTCTTGGCATGAGCCCTCTGGGAATTCAGGCCTATTATGTGTTCTTTCCCCATCAGGTGGAAGCTCAAATCCTGTGAGCCAGTGCGCCGGGAGGGACCAAAGGTACAGTGTGCAGCTGGCTGTCCTTTCGCTGGGCGTGGCTCAGTAGTGCTCCATGCCGCCTCCCTTCTCCCCGTTGCCTCTGGCAGTGATCATCCTGCCACCTACAGGAACAGAGGCTGATTCTAGGCCAGGCTTTACCCAGCTCTGCCACCTCCCTGCAATGAGCACTCCCTGGTGCAGCCCAGCAGCTTGGAGGACGTAGACTCCTCCTGGCTATGGATGATCTGTCCCAGGGCAGCACGTTCTGCTGGGAAGGCCAGAGAAACTCCACTGCCTGTTCAATCAGTCAAGTTATGAGGCGTCTTTTACCCTCCATGGAGCCCACGAGCCTGCAGCTTGTCAGCCCCACCAGAGCCAGTGGGGCCCCTGCAGGAGTTTGCAACAGAAATCTGAGGCTCAAAGGGGGGGTGCTGGATCTGGATCTGTTGGGTTTCTAATCTCTGCCCCTTTCCCAATCGCTCTGTAGTGGGATCCAGCCCGGCTGACTGAGTCCACAACCTTTGTGCTGGGATCTCGAGCAAACAAGTAAGGAATCGCCCTGTGGGGTGCTGGCTCTGTGCCCCGTGGTTCTGGGTGAGGGGAAGAAGGGGGCAGCGGCACTGTCTCTGGGGCTGGAGCCCATGGTGCTCCTCTCACTAGTTAAATATCTCTGCACTCTGAAGCAGAGTGGGAAGGGCACGGACTCTGGGGACGGAAAGAAGCCTCCATACATCACACTTCTGCTGCCCCTGTGCACAGGCCTAACCCCCCTTCCCCCACCATGTTCCTGTTTCAGGGCTCTTGGAATGGGAGGAACCAGAGGGCGACTCTACATCAAACACCCCCATCTCTTTAAGGTCAGAAACCTCAGCACAATGCTTCCTTTTTTGGGGTTTGCTCAGAACTTGCTTGTGACAGGGGTGGGGAATATATACTTGTGCTTGTATGTTCTATCCCCTCTCACACCCTGCTGACGTTGCTTGTCGTCTCCTGGGGCAGGGACCCTAGTTCATTGTGGATGTTACCTCACAATAGATTTAAAAATGGTATTAAAGCTAATGTAATACACTAGACTTGCTTCCTGTGGGGTGATGAATTTGCCTGGCACAGGAGGCTTTGCTTTGAGGAGTAAGCAGGATGGGGCTGAGTCCTCATTCATAGGAAGATCTCTTACTGGGAGACATGGGGTTACCCCCTGGGTTTCCACAGAGAAGGACTGGGCCTGGGCTCTGTGTCCACACCCAGAAGTTGCCCCATGATGGTGGCTACAGATGTTGCTTGTGGTGTTCTCACCTTGCTGCTCTGTTGCAGTATGCGGCTGATCCTCAAGACAAGCACTGGCTGGCAGAACAGCAGCACATGAGGGCCACAGGGGGCAAGATGGTGAGTGTGGCCAGGCCTGGCTCCTGCCACAGCCTGGGATCTTTATGGGGACGGGGAGAGAATCGTAAAGTAAACTGGTTCAGAATTAAGTGTGCAAATAAGCAGAACCCAGTGCAGTAAGCAACGGGGATTCCAGGGGCCCAGGTTTGCTGATGGGCTCGTCCATACTGCAGCCCCTTCAGAGCACCGTCTGGCAGGCCGCTCTCTGCACCTCGTCACTTGGGGCTGAGATTTGGCAGCTGTTGCTTCAGCCTAGGAAGTCATCAGCTTTGATGCGACTGTTATGATGATGAGGGTTTGTAAGAGTGAGCAAGGTGGAACCGTGAGATGCAGAAAACCACTTCTCCTGGACTCTCAGGAGCAATTCTGCTCACACCTGACCTGGTTTCTTTGAGGTATTGGGGGATGGGTGCTATTTACAGAGCTAGCGCCACTACTTCATGCCAACAGATCTCATTTCTGATCTTCTTAGCCTGTGTATGTTCAACCAGAATGGCTCCTAACCATCTCTTGTTTCCCAATTGCTGCAGGCGTACCTCCTCATAGAGGAGGATATTCAGGATCTGGCTGCCAGTGATGATTACAGGTGAGGCAAGGAACCAAGACTTCAGCTGTGCTGAAACCCCTGCCCTCTCCCCTTATAAAACAAGAAATGACTGGGGGAGTCATCTTGTCCACAGGGCGCAAGAGAGCGAGCAAGGTCAGGAAGCAGAGTGGGTCCTGCCTAGTATTGTGCTCTACCAGATGATCTCAGCACGATCTTGTGCTCAGCACCCACGACTGGGATGAGACTTCTCAGCACCCAGTGTGTGCCCACCATGCTGCACTCTCCTGAAAATCAGACTTCTCATGGGAGCCCTGCTCTCTGGAAAATCTTACCTCAGTAGTGGGTGCTGAGCTTTCCTGAAACTGTGACCAGACAGTGTCTGTGTCTCTCCCCACATGCTCACTCGTGTCTCCCAATTGCTCACCAGGGGCTCTCTTGATTTGAAGCTGGAGGAACTAAAACCTTTTATCCCACCTGCCTGGATGACTGAAAAGATGCAGAAATATATGGAGACACTTCGCCATGAAGGGGACCCACAGCCTCCAGAGGGAACCCATGAAACATAAGAAACCTCACCCTCCCTGCCAAGTGGCACCCAGTCACAGCTTCTCTTCAGAGCTGCACTTTTCTATTTGTGTGAACTTCCTGTTTCAGATCCTCTGTGTACAAACAGATTTGTAATAAATGCTGCTGCCAGAACCTGCTGTGCCCATGCAAAGGCAGTTACCGTGGGGGGAAATAGCTGTATTGGGAAAGGGATATGAAGCTGTTCCATATACAGAGCTAATGAGGGAAGGAGTGAGAGTTTCTCCCACTTCTTGGGGCCAGGAGCTGGGAAAGAGGACATTTGAGCTGCTACTCCTGCCTCCTCATGGAGAAGGTTCTTTAGTAGTGCCCCCATTGCTGATCTAGCAGAGGGTCTAGAGTTTGAATTCCCATGCTGCCATATTCCTCAGTGCTTTGGCCACAGCCAGCCTGCTGGCATGCATCTGCTGCTGTCATTAAAGCTGGGGCCTGCTTCCTGTTTGTGCTGAGCTGGCTCCCCTCTGTGGAGCTGTGATTTTACAGACAGAAGTGATGACTTTTCCAGCACCCCAACCTGCACGTTGCTCCACAGAGCCAAGCTGGGTGAAGTTACGTCTTTTGTTGGAGGGGAGAGAGACAAGCTTTCAGCTAGACCGAGCTCTCCTGCAGGTCCCTGCTAGGGTGACCAGATGTCCCGATTTTATAGGGAGTCCTGATTTTTGGGTCTTTTTCTTATATAGGCTCCTATTACCCCCAGTCCTGATTTTTCACATTTACTGTCTGGTCACCCTAGTACCTGCCCAGGCAGCGTAGGGGGATCTCTGCCTCGTGGAGCTTGCTACCGAATAGAGAACTCAAGGGCTGCACTGGAAAACAAGCTGCGTGTGCGGCAGAGTCTGGGCTACCTGGTACGTGGCGTTCTCCTTGTTACACGTGTGTGTTCCCGGGGCTGGGCTGGGCTGGCTGCACGGGGCGGGGGAGGCTGCGGGTGCACAGGCCTGTGCAGCTACCTAGGCTGGGCGGTGCAGGCTCGCTCTGCAACACGGACCCAGGGCTGGCCTGACCCTCTCCCGGCGGCCGGGCCCGTCCGCCCTGGTCCCTAGGTAGGGTGACCAGCTGTCCGGATTTTATAGGGACAGTCCCAAGATTTGGGGCTTTTTCTTATATAGGCTCCTATTACCTCCCACCCCGCTCCTGATTTTTCACACTTGCTGTCTGGTCACCATATCCCTAGGCTGGGGCTGCCCCCACCCGGAACTGCTGGTTACTGGCCCTTTAAGGGCCCGGCCCCCCCCTTCTCGGCCTCGGCCACAGCCGTTTGCGTCACTACTCACAGCCAATCCCGGGTAAGTGACGCTCCACCGGGCCAACCCTGAGGTCGATGGAGCCGGAGGCCAGTTGCCTGGGCGCCCCCGTCCCCGGCGAGCCGCCATTGGCTGGATCGAAACAAAACGGGCCGCTGATTGGCTGAGGGGGCGGGGGACCGTTTCAAACGCCGGAGCGGGAGCGAGCGGCCGCGGGAGCGCGGGCGGGGCTAAGTAGCGCTGCTATGGCCTCACAGAACGCGGATCCCGCCGCTCGCCCCAGCGCCGCCCGCAAGGGGGCCGAGCCCGGCAGCAGCGCGGCCCGCGGCTCCGTGGGGAAGCGGTGAGCGCGGGGCCGGTCGGTCGGGGCCGGGCCGGACCGGACCGGACCGGACCGGGGGAGCGGCGGGCGGGGCCGGTCGGACCGGACCGGACCGGGGGAGCGGCGGGCGGGGCCGGTCGGACCGGACCGGGGGAGCGGCGGGCGGTTGGACCGGACCGGGGAGCTGCGGGCGGGGGCCGGGGAGCGGCGGGCGGGCGGACCGGACCGGGGAGCGGCGGGCGGGCCGAACCGGAGAGTGGCGGGGCCGGGCGGACCAGACTGGGGAGCTGCGGGCGGGCGGGGCCGGGCGGTTGGACCGGACCGGGGAAGCTGCGGGCGGGCGGGGCCGGGCGGTCGGACCGGACCGGGGAAGCTGCGGGCGGGCGGGGCCGGGCGGTCGGACCGGGGAATCATAGAATCTTAGAATATCAGGGTTGGAAGGGACCTCAGGAGGTATCTAGTCCAACCCCCTGCTCAAAGCAGGACCAAACCCAACTAAATCATCCCAGCCAGGGCTTTGTCAAGCCTGACCTTAAAAACCTCTAAGGAAGGAGATTCCACTACCTCCCTAGGTAACCCATTCCAGTGCTTCACCACCCTACTAGTGAAAAAGTTTTTCCTAATGTCCAACCTAAACCTCCCCCTCTGCAACTTGAGACCATTACTCCTTGTTCTGTCATCTTCTATCACTGAGAACAGTCTAGATCCATCCTCTTTGGAACCCCCTTTCAGGTAGTTGAAAGCAGCTATCAAATCGCCCCTCATTCTTCTCTTCTGCAGACTAAACAATCCCAGTTCCCTCAGCCTCTCCTCGTAAGTCATGTGCTCCAGCCCCCTAATCATTTTTGTTGCCCTCCGCTGGACTCTCTCCAATTTATCCACATCCTTCTTGTAGTGTGGGGCCCAAAACTGGACACAGTACTCCAAATGAGGCCTCACCAGTGCTGAGTAGAGGGGAATGATCACATCCCTCGATCTGCTGGAAATGCCCCTACTTATACAACCCAAAATGCCATTAGCCTTCTTGGCAACAAGGGCACACTGTTGACTCATATTCAGCTTTTCGTCCACCGTAACCCCTAGGTCCTTTTCTGCAGAACTGCTGCCCAGCCATTCGGTCCCTAGTCTATAGCAGTGCATGGGATTCTTTCGTCCTAAATGCAGGACTCTGCACTTGTCCTTGTTGAACCTCATCATATTTCTTTTGGCCCAATCCTCTAATTTGTCTAGGTCCCTCTGTATCCTATCCCTACCCTCCAGCGTATCAACCACTCCTCCCAGTTTAGTGTCATCTGCAAACTTGCTAAGGGTGCAGTCCACACCATCTTCCAGATCGTTAATGAAGATATTGAATAAAACCGGCCCCAGCACCGACCCTTGGGGCACTCCACTTGATACCGGCTGCCAACTAGACAAGGAACCATTGATCACTACCCGTTGAGCCCGACCATCTAGCCAGTTTTCTATCCACCTTACCGTCCATTCATCCAGCCCATACTTCTTTAACTTGCTGGCAAGAATACTGTGGGAGACTGTATCAAAAGCTTTGCTAAAGTCCAGAAATAGCACATCCACTGCTTTCCCCTCATCCACAGAGCCGGTTATCTTATCATAGAAGGCAATTAGGTTAGTCAGGCATGACTTGCCCTTGGTGAATCCATGCTGACTGTTCCTGATCACTTTCCCCTCCTTTAAGTGGTTCAGGATTGATTCCTTGAGGACCTGTTCCATGATTTTTCCAGGGACTGAGGTGAGACTAACTGGCCTGTAGTTCCCTGGATCTTCCTTCTTCCCTTTCTTAAAGATGGGCACTACATTAGCTTTTTTCCAGTCGTCCGGGACCTCCCCCGATCGCCATGATTTTTCAAAGATAATGGCCAATGGCTCCGCAATCTCATCGGCCAACTCCTTTAGCACCCTCGGATGCAGCGCATCCGGCCCCATGGACTTGTGCTCGTCCAGCTTTCCTAAATAGTCCCGAACTACTACTTTCTCCACAGAGAGCTGGTCACCTCCTCCCCATACCGTGCTGCAGAGTGCAGCTGTCTGGGAGCTGACCTTGTCTGTGAAGACAGAGGCAAAAAAAGCATTTAGTACACTAGCTTTCTCCACATCCTCTGTCACTAGGTTCCCTCCCTCATTCAGCAAGGGGCCCACACTTTCCTTGACTTTCTTCTTGTTGCTAACATACCTAAAGAAACCCTTCTTGTTACTCCTAACATCTCCGGCTAGCTGCAACTCCAAGTGTGATTTGGCCTTCCTAATTTCACACCTGCATGCCTGAGCAATACTTTTATACTCCTCCCTGGTTATTTGTTCAATCTTCCACTTCTTGTAAGGGGAGTGGCGGGGCCGGGCGGACCGGACCGGGGAGTGGCGGGGCCGGGCGGACCGGACCGGGGAGTGGCGGGGCCGGGCGGACCGGGGAGTGGCGGGGCCGGGCCCCACTGACCCTGCCCGCTCTGTCCCCGCAGGCTGCAGCAGGAGCTGATGGCGCTGATGGTGAGTCGGGGCGCTGGGGCCGGGCCGGGGCGGGTCTCGGTCGGGTCCCGCGGGGCGGGTTGGCCCCAGGCCCGCCCTGGGGGGCTGCGGCGGAGGGTGGGGCCGGGCGCTCGCTCCTAACCCGTGTCCCGTCCCTGCTCAGATGGCCGGCGACAAAGGCATCTCCGCCTTCCCCGAGTCGGACAATCTCTTCCGCTGGATCGGGACCATCGACGGCGCCGCTGGGACGGTGAGCGAGGGGCCGAGCTGGGCTGAGGGGGGGCGGGCGAGCCCGCCGCTCTGTGGTGTGCAGCGGGGCCCGGGTGTCTGCCCGGCCTCCTGGGGCACGGAGGGGCCTGGGTCCCTCAGGCTAACTCGCTACTTCCTCCCCCAGGTGTACGAGGAGCTGAGGTATAAGCTTTCCCTGGAGTTCCCCGACGGGTATCCCTACAATGCCCCCACCGTCAAGTTCCTCACCCCCTGCTACCACCCCAATGTGGACACGCAGGGCAACATCTGCCTGGACATCCTCAAGGACAAGTGGTCCGCGCTCTACGACGTCCGGACGATCCTGCTGTCCATTCAGAGCCTGCTGGGAGGTGAGGCTGCCTGGGGATGGCCCCACGGTGTCCTGCGGCTCTTGAGTTCCCGGGCTCCCCCTTTCCCAGCCCAGCCTCCTCTCACTCCCCTTGCTTGCCCAAAGCATGTTCTTGCCTCCGAGTGTGCCCATCACGCTGACCAGTATTGCTTCATCCTTTCCTTGTGCTCCCCCATCTGCTGTCTCATCTGATACTGGGACCGTCAGGTCAGCTCTCTGGGGCAGGGATGGGGCTTTTGTTCGGTGTATACAAGGCCTGGTATGATTGCGGCTTTGTCCGTGGCCGGGGTTCCTAGGTGATACCATGATACAAATAGAATGACAGCTACAGCGGACAGCGAGCAGNGGGGGGGGGGGGGGGGGGGGGGGGGGGGGGGGGGGGGGGGGGGGGGGGGGAGCATGTGACCAGATGCTAAACAACCAGTGAGGCCACTGGACGATCGAGGTGCTAAAGGATCACTCACGGACAGTAAGGCCATTGCGGAGAAACGAAATGAATTCTTTGCATCAGTCTTCACAGCTGAGGATGTGATGGAGATTCCCAAACCTGAGCCATTCTTTTTAGGTGACAGATCTGAGGAACTGTCCCAGATTGAGGTGTCATTAGAGGAGGTTTTGGAACAAATTGATAAATTAAATAGTAATAAGTCACCAGGACCAGGTGGTTTTCACCCAAGAGTTCTGAAGGAACTCAAATGTGAAATTGCAGGACTACTAACTGTAGTCTGTAACCTATCATTTAAATCAGCTTCTGTATCAAATGACTGGAGGATAGCTAATGTGACACCAATTTTTAAAAAGGGCTCCAGAGGTGACCCTGGCAATTACAGGCCACTAAACCTGACGTCAGTACCAGGCAAACTGGTTGAAACTATAGTAAAGAACAAAATTGTCAGGCATATACATGAACATAATTTGTTGAGGAAGAGTCAACATGGTTTTAGTAAAGGGAAATCATGCCTCACCACTCTACTAGAATTCTTTGAGGGGGTCAACAAGCATGTGGACCAAGGGGATCCAGTGGATATGGTGTACTTAGATGTTCAGAAAGCCTTTGATAAGGTCCCTCAAAGGGTCTTATGCAAAGTAAGCTGCCATGGGATAAGAGGGAAGGTTCTCTCATGGATTGGTAACTGGGGTTAAAAGATAGGAAACAAAGGGTAGGTATAAATGGTCAGTTTTCAGAATGGAGAGAGGTAAATAGTGGTGTCCCCCAGGGGTCTGTACACTGGGCCCAGTCCTATACAACATGTTCATAAATGATCTGTGAAAAGGGGTAATCAGTGAGGTGGCAAAATTTGCAGATGATCCAAAATTACTAAAGATAGTTAAAATCCAGACAGACTGCAAAGAGCTACAAAAGGATCTCTCAAAACTGGATGACTGGGCAACAAAATGGCAGATGAAGTTTAATGTTGATAAATGCAAAGTAATGCACATTGGAAAACATAATCCCAACTATACACATAAAATGATGGGGTCTAAATTAGCTGTTACCACTCAAGAAAGGGATCTTGGAGTCATTGTGGATAGTTCTCTGAAAACATCCACTCAATGTGCAGCAGCAGTCAAAAAAGCGAACAATGCTGGGAATGATTAAGAAAGGGATCGATAATGGGACAGAAAATATCATGTTGCCTCTATATACATCCATGGGACGCCCACATCTTGAATACTGCGTGCAGATGTGGTCACCCCATCTCAAAAAAGATGTATTGGAATTGGAAAAGGTTCAGAAAAGGGCAACAAAAATTATTAGGGGTATGGAAGGGTTTCCGTATGAGGAGAGATTAATAAGACTAGCACTTTTCAGCTTGGAAAAGAGACGGCTAAAGGGAGATCTGATTGAGGTCTATAAAATCATGACTGGTGTAGAGAAAGTAGATAAGGAAGTGTTGTTTACTCCTCCTCCTAACACAAGAACTAGGGGTCACCAAACAAAATTAATAGGCAGCAGGTTTAAAACAAATAAAAGGAAGTATGTCTTCACACAATGCACAGTCAACCTGTGGAACTTGTTGCCAGAGGATGTTGTGAAGGCCAAGACTATAACAGGGTTCAAAAAAGAACTAGATAAGTTCATGGAGGACAGGTCCATCAATGGCTATTAGCCAGGATGGGCAGGGATGGTGTCCCTAGCCTCTGTTTGCCAGAAGCTGGGAATGAGCGACAGGGGATGGATCACTTGATGATTCCCTGTTCTGTTCATTCCCTCTGGGGCACCTGGCACTGGCCACTGTCGGAAGACAGGATCCTGGGCTAGATGGACTCTTGGTCTGACCCAGTAGGGCCGTTCTTATGGAGTGGGGTGAGCGCGTTGCTGTGTAAGAAACAGGCAGCCTCCTCTGTCCTCACACTGACCCCCTCCCCTCACGTCTCCCAACCCTCAGAGCCGAACGTTGAGAGCCCCCTGAACACACATGCGGCCGAACTCTGGAAGAACCAAGCAGGTGAGTGTCTCCCGTCCGGGTGCATTAGGCACCATGGCTCTGGGTTACTCCTGGCTGAGCTGCCTACAGGCCCAACACAGGGTTACAGCTGCCCTCCAGCGCCTGGGCACGGAGAGGACGACAGCTGCCTTCAGACCTGTTTGGGTAACAATCTCCCTTCCCAGGGACGGTACCTGATGCAGGGCCTGGTGTGACGAAGTGGGAATGTTTTGATGTGTTCTTTGAATACTGAGCGGGGAGTATTGACTGGGGAAGGTTGCAGGGGAGCTTGGCTGGGACTGCCTGCATTGGGGACGGAAGGATACCTGAGCATGTAACATGAGAACCCAGGAGGGGAGTTGAAGGCCAGGTAACACCTCTGACCGGGAATCTGGACAAAGGACAAAGGCTGGGGGAGGAGCCGGGGGGAAGGGCAGAAAGGAGATGCCTGGAAGGAGTTTCAGTTTTGGGAGCCGGCTGGAAAATGGAGAGGGGTGCCCTGACGGGGCTTGGGCTTCCCAACGGGGCTGTGGCCCCTCCCTGGGGCCCCCAGATGGACCAACTAAAGGGGGTCCTGTTGTCTGTACCGGCAAGACCTGTTTTGGACTGTTCCTGTCGTCTCAATAAACCTTCTGTTTTACTGGCTGGCTGAGAGTTATGGTGAATCACAGGAAGCCGGGGGTGCAGGGCCCTGACTCCCCCACACTCCGTGACACCTGGGACTTGGCCACTCACTCGGCCTGGCTTCGTTGCTGAGCTCTGGCCCAGTAGAGGAGGGTGTCTTCCTTCCTAGCCTGTCCCAGGGTGACTTCCTCTCGTCAGCTGCAGGAGCTAGAATAGCCTGAGTGGAGAGAGCCCCGGGTGAACCCCCTGTGGTCCTCTGCGGAGTCTGCCCCTCTCCAACAGCTCTCCCCTCCCTCCCCAGCCTTCAAGAAATACCTGCAGGAAACATACGCAAAGCAGGTGAAGAACCAGGAGACCTGATGCCTGTCCAAGCCGCAGCTCTTTGTCTGTCTGTCCCTGTCTGCTCTCTGGAACTGTCCTCTGACTGCTCTGTACAGGACTCTGTATCATAAGCTGTTTTTAAATTAATTCTGCAGGTGGAACCCACGGTTACTGTATAAATAAACTCTCGTTTTTTAACTTTGGTTTTGCACAGATCATAGTACTTGCATTTGGCTGGCTGGTGTCTTGGGCTGCAGTGACCCCCTCTGGCCGGGCTGCCATGCACAGCAGGAACCAAGCCCAGGGCACTTTGAACCAAGAGGGCCTGGCCCTGCCTTGAGGCAGCTCTCGGCTGCTGATCTCCCACTGCCTGGGGCCAGTCACCCCAGCAGATGGAGATTCTAAGCACAGATCTCTGTGACCTCCAGGCACCTCCATCACCACCACTGCTGTGGGTGTGGAAATGGTTCCCTGGGGCAGGGGCACTTTGCAGACTCTACAGGGAACAAACACGAGTGGGAGAACAATGGCATTTATTAATCCCCCAGCGGTCTCCCCTGCCACAGCTCCCTCCAGTGTGTGTGCTGCAGGGGGGACTCTTCGCCACCCTTCCCTTGGCCTGCAGTGCCTCCCCCACCTTGCCACCGCTGTCCTACGTGCTTGCTGAGCCCTCAGCCAACCTGTTCCTACCCCAAGCCAGAGCACCTCTTCCTGGTTCTCCCAGCTGGGCTCCATGTGCTCAAAGAAACTTGCCTTTCTGGGCTGCTGTGGCCGAGGGTCCCTGTTCTGGGTTTTCTCCCGGGGGGAGCAAAGTCCTGCCCCTTCGCATGGGGGGCTGGTCATGACAATGTGCAGCAGACTGCAGGCCAACCCTGACACTGCCCGCAGCACCCTGGGCCACCTGCCACCTGTCTCTCGCTGCACGACCCCTCTGCCTCACAGGCCAAGCTGCTCTCAGGCCTGGCCTCTTCTGTGGCCTCCACTGTCCAGACAGGGACATTGACTCTGGTCTCCATCTCCAGCAGCATGGTCCCCATATGCTCAATCTGCTCCTCCAGGTCAGGGGCAGTACCCAGCTGCTCAGTGCTCCTGGCCCCCTTGCGGCTTGGCCTCCTCCAGGGCTTGTGCCCTCCATCTGTGGCCTTCCCTGCAACTCCAGTACTCAGCAGCTGCACCCCCCGCCCCTGCAGGGGGAAGAGTTGGCAGAGATGATGGGCTCTGTGCAGGTCTTGGTGGAAGAGCTCCAGAGCTGACAGGGACAGCACCCACAGCCTCTCCAGCTCCTGCCGCTCCTCTGGGCTGGCCAGCGGCTGCCTCAGCCCGGCTAGGAGCATGTTCCGCAGGCCTGCAGGGAGACGTGCATTCAGTGTTACCATCCCTGGGAGGGAAGCTAGCAGAGCACAGCACGGGATGGGCTCGAGTGGAAGGTAATTGAACAGCTGCCCTAGCAATGAGCCAGCTGAGATGAAATATCCTGGTGATAGAGGGCCAAACCGTGAGCCCTGAGTGCCAGCCGTGGGCTTGTCCAGCGGGCTTGCCCAAGACGTCTGCGTGGTGTGTTCTCACCCAGGGGTGTGGTCCCATGCACACCCTTGCAGGTGCAGAACTCTGCCCTCTGTTCCCCCAGCTGCCAGGTCTAATGGGGCGAGGGGCAGGGGGAGGAGATGAAATATCAACTGTCTGAAGGGGTAGCAAGCAACCTCCCCATGGCTCTCAGAGGGATGAGCCCTGGATCAATGCCCCACTGGAGCCTCTACCACCTGAGCTCACGTAGCTCCCTTACCTGGCAATGCGAGCTGGCTGTTACTCTCCACGGGGACAAGGCACGGGCGAGGGATGCAAGCATTCGCTCTCAGAACTGCCCATTACTGCTGCTGTGTGACAGTCCCGGCTCTGGGGCAGAAGATGCAGGACAAGAGGGAGGCGGAAATGGGGAGCGGGCTCCCATTTGAATGCAGAGGACAGCAGGAGCTGGCCAGGGGCAGGGGGGTTGGTGCGCTCTGCTAGACCAGCCCAAGCTGGGCGAGTGCTGTAGCCAGCCCCTGTGCAGTGAGCACCATGGGGCTGGGCTGGAGGCTGCTCTGCCCTTTAGCTGGGAGCATTGGCCGTGGGGCAGCCGCAGGCAGGCAGCATGGCATCATCTCCCCCCCCTCTCTTGCCCTGCTCCTGGCAGGCAGTCGCCAGGCGATAACGGGCTGGGCTCAGTTCCTTACCCTTGCTGAGCTCGTGCGCCTCCTTGCTCCGCTCCTGCAGCTCCTCCCGCAGCCGGGGCGAGTCAGCCGTGCCCCCCAGCTGCAGCGCCAGCTGTCTGTGCCACACAATGACTTTGCTCAGGGAGGTGTGGGCGGCTGCACACTCCCCCCTCACCTCCCCCATGTTGTGGGAGTCGGGCACGTGGGACATCTGCCAGGGCAGGGACCCTGCTGCTGGGTGTTCCCTCTCCAGCACCTGCTCCACCGGGGCCTCAGCTGTGCGTGGCTTGCTCCAGTGCCTGCTGGTGGATGGGGCAGCGGCACCAGCCAGTGGGTTGGGCTGCACAGCAGGCTCCTCCACACCTGGGTGGAGCCGGTGGGCTGTGCCACAAAGGGCTCTCACACCCACTTGGGGCCTCGTGCAGGCTGGGGCCTGCTGCTGTCTGTGATGCAGGACCCCTCTTGTCAGCTCCAGCTGTTCTCCCAGAGGCAGGCGGCCTGGGCCGAAGCTGTCAGTGGAGCCGGACTCTCCCACACGCCAGCACCGCCTCCCTGCTCCAGTCCTGTCACCGCAATGCTAGGCGGTTCCCTCGGTGGGAACAGGCCTGAGCCAGCGCTGCAAACTCTGGCTGTCGGAGCCCCTCAGCGTCCCGGTCCCGGGAGCAGCTCCCTCGCTCTCCTCTCTGCTGCTGGAGTCTCCTCTGGCCGGGCCAGGCTGAGCCTGAGGCAGATTGTTAGGGGCGGGCTCTGGGGTCCCAGGGGAGCTGCGGCAGGTCTAGGCAGGCAGGCGAGAGGCGCCACGGCGCTGCCTCGCTGTTTTCCATGGGTGGGTTTAACCCATGAGGCCCGGGGGGGAGTCCTGGCCTGTGGGGCTCCCAAAGTTGCATCTTCCTCCTAGCTGGGAATGTGTCTCGGGCTGCCGGGGCCTGTGCTTGTGGCTCCGGGCTCCCCAGTTGTGGGATCCCACCTGCTGACGGGTTCGGGGGGCATAGCTATGGGCAGCAGGGGGGTGATGACAGGCCCAGCCCCCTGGCCTGCCCCAGTCTGGCTGTCTCCCTCCCCACCCGGAATGATTAAGGGGCTGTTTGAAAGTGATCCTCTAGCATGAAGCCCCTCCCGGGGGCAGGCAGTCCCCCGCTGCCTGCCCAGGGCCCGTTGGGTGGGGCCGGCAGCCCGAGCTGTGAGGGCTCTGGTGACTGGAGCAGAGGGGGCCCTGACATGGGGTCACCGTGCAGCCTCTCTGCCACGCCAGGCTGGTGATGGCTGCCGAGTCCCTGGCTTGGAGGGGCTCAGTGTGACTCAGCGCCCCCATGTTCCCAGCCCCTGTGCCCTGTGGGCCAGCCGTGCCCTGTGGGCCAGCCGTGCCCTGTGGGCCAGCCCTGCCCTGAGGTAAAGGGATTCCTCGGTGGTGCCCTGGTCGCGGGCGCTGACCCTGCAGCCCCACAAGGGAGGGCCTGGGTTGCTGCTTGGTTCCTGCACCACAGCCCCTGTGAGGTGCAGAGAGCTGCCAGGCAGCGAGCTCCTCCCCTGCGGAAAATCTGAGCTCACTGCTGGCCTGGTCCCCAGCGGCCATGTGGGAAAGGCAGCCCAGAGTGCAGCCCCCTGCCCCGCCCAGTCGGCATGAGCCCAGCTGAGACCCGTGCCTGCCTGGCACTAACCCAGGCTGCGAGCACGGGGGCAGGAGCCGCTGGTCCGTAGACAGCAGCAGTGTGGGGCACAATGGCCCTGCTTGCTGAGTGGGGCGCCAGGTGCTGCTCTGAGCAGTTACCAAGTGCTGTGAGCAGGGCTGGACCAGCCACACGGGGTCATACCCACCCCAGGCCCTGGCAACGCTCCCCTGCTTCCCTGCCCCAACTCCAGTGACATGCGCCGAGGCCTGGGCACCTCCTTCAGTGTCATGCCCCTGGGAGGACCTCACATCCCCCCACCCGCTTCCTGCAGACTCCTCCCTGGTTGCCTGTGCTGGGGTCTCTGGCCAGAGGGCCCCCCGCCCGCTCCGCTCCCCATATCAGAGCCAGCTAGAATCCAGGCTCCGGCAGGTTCAAACCTTTGACCCTTTTAATGAGGCTTCAATACTATACACAGCGTTTACAGACCGGGGAAAGGCTCTTTCCAGCCATGTGAGAGGTGAGTCCACAGCCCACCAGCCCTGGGGCGCGGCCACAAGGGAGCTGGTCTCAGGGAGCAGTGGAACTGTACAAAGCGAGTGCTTCACGGGGCAGGGGAGACCAGGCGCTCTGGCTGGAGGCTGCTCCCAGAGTGGGCTTGGCTTTGCTGTGCGGAGATGGAGCAGGGCTGGAAGCAGGGCCTGGCTCGCAGGAATGTCGGTCCTTTACTGCACACCTTCCATCATCTTCAGGAACTCTGCAGGCACAAGCAGCCAGACACCTGGTCAGTGCTGGGGGGGCCTGGGGAGGGGGTGCTGGGAGCTCAGGGGCTGGGTTGGGGATGGGGGGCGTGCACCACACCTGTCATGCAGCACAACGCTCACAGACACCCCCACGCGCTGGGCTATCAGGGTACCCTCTGTACCGGGGGCATCCCTCAGCTCAGTGGAGAGGTTGGGAAGATGGAGCTCTTGGGGCTTAGGAGAGCTCTGAGCACAGATCCTGCTGGGCTCAAGGTGGGGTGGGGAGGGGAGGAGGCCGGCCAAGGGTGGGGGGGTGAGAGCTGCCCTGGGCAGCCCCACAAAGCCTGGGTGAGGGAGCCCTGGGCCTCACCATCAAAGTCGATGCGTCCGTCATTGTTTTTGTCCCCGTCTTTCATGAGCTCCTCGATCTCCTCCTCAGTCACGCTCTCCCCAGAGGCTCGGAAAATCTCGGTCAGCTCCTCGGCATCGATGTACCCATCCGCGTTCCTGTGGGGGCAGCATGCGGCTCTGAGCGGGGCTGGCCGGGCGGGCGGAGAGCAGGGGCTGCAGGGGACTCTGGGCCCCCAGCCCGGCCCCTGCTCTAGCAGCCGACCCAGTTGGTGCAGCTGTTCTGCAGCCAATGCAGTAGCCTGGATGCCTCAGGCTCAGAGGGAACTTGGGGCAGAGACGGGCGTCCCCTGGGCTGAGAGGGAGGCAGCAACGTTACTCAGGGGACAGAGGTCTGTGGCCAGGGGTGAGGCAGCCTGGTCAATGGCCACTGGGCCAGGGACCTTCCTGCAGCCTGGGGGGGCAGCGGGACCCAGAAGAGTTCAGCAGTGATGTGAACCCCCCACGTCTCCGCCCCCATCCGCGCTGGGGGAGATGTGAGTCCCCCGGGCCACGCTGACTCACTTGTCGAAGATGCGGAAACACTCTGCCAGCTCCTCCTCCGACTTGCCCTTGGCATCCTCCTTCATCTGCCGCACCATCATGACCAGGAACTCTTCGAAGTCGATGGTGCCGCTGCCTGCGGGAAGAAGCCGCCCTGAGGTCAGGAACCGCCAGCCCCGGCCCCCTCCCCAGGGATTGTTCCAAGAGGAAGACGCTGCTCACCATCTTCATCCACCTCCTCAATGATGGCATCCAGCTCCTCCTTGGTGGGAGTCTGCCCCAGCATGCGCATGACGGTGCCCAGCTCCTTGGTGCTGATGTCCCCGCCACCGTCCGCGTCGAACATGTCGAAGGCGGCCTTGAACTCTGCAGGACAGGGCTGAGTTAGCAGGGAGCTTGCCCAGCTCCCAGCAGCTGAGAACGATCCTCAGCTCTGCCCAGGGCCCATCGGCGTGGCCAGCGCTGCTTGGCTCTGAGCCCCTGGCATCCCCCAGGTACCGAGGGGTGGGCACAGCCAGGAGACAGCCCAGTGTCCTCCCAGGCTGGTCAGGTCTATCGCCCTCTTCCCTTCCCAGGAGAGGTCAGGTCCTGGGGGAGTCCTGGGGACAGGTCCCCCTTCAGAGTCACCCTGGGCCAGCAGCTCCTGTCCTTTCCCCTCTCTGCGGGGAGCTCTGACAGCCCCTCCTGCCCTGTGCCCAGAGGGGCTCGGTTACACTCACCCGCAATCATTTCCTCGCTGAGGAAGGACCGCGCTTCCGCCTGCTGGTCCGTCGTCTGCAAGGCAAACAAAACAGCTGCTCACCCAGAGCTCCAGCCCGGGCCCTGCCGCCTCTTCTCGCAGCAGGCGGGGAGCTGCCAGGTCTGTCCCCTCTCTGCAGCAGGGTGTAGGCGAGGCGGGTCCCTGAGCCCAGACCCCAAGGCTGAGCACTGCCACCCCACCCCCAGCACAGCCCCAGCACCTGAGCGCAGAGCCATGCAATTCTGGGCTCAGTCGCACGTCCCAGAGCCCTGCCACCCACGCCACTGGTCACCATGGTCCCTGGGTGCAGGGCGCGTGCCAGGGAAAGGCAGGCGTGTTCCATGTGATTTACACAGACTACCAGCACTTCACAAGCGCTGTCAGCTGTGCACCGTCCTGGGAGGTCCCCAGCCAACCCCTGCGGGGAGGCCCCATCTGACCTGCCAAGCGTCCTGTGAGCTCTGTGGCTGGCTCCGAGATCCTGCAGGCCGCGGGGAGGGGCCTGCGTGAACAGGCCACTCGTGGCCAGTTGCTGCTGCTGGAACCCGGGTCCCTCCCTGCCATGACCTGCCCTCAGGCTCAGCTCCCCCACTTCCCACAATCCTCTGCCCTGCTGGTGCACATGGTCGTCCCCCCACCCCTCCGGACTCCTCTCCCTCTCTGGGTCATTGGGATTGGGGGGAGCAGCCTCGAGGCCGGGCATTAGCCTGAGCGCCCGGCTCCCAGTTCTGCTGGGTGCCTGGTCACTAGCCCAGCCCAGGCTGCTCCATCGACACCTGCAGCAGGACCTGCGTGCTGGGCATTCCCAGCCCCGGACGTGCGCGGCTATTCTTAGCAGAGACTCGGCTGCCTTGTAGGGGAGCAGCGGGACGCCAGGCCCACGCACCTGTTGGAATCGGATTGAGTTACTCCTTGAGGGCCGGGCCCAGGCAGCTGGCGGGAGCTTGCGGGCCTGCAGACGGGTGTCTTATGACCCAGAGCTCAGCTTACTGGCCAGCCTGTGCTCAATGCTGCTCCTGAATCCCAGCCAGACCTCCGCTTCCTTGGAGTCGAAACGCAGCCTCCTGCCCCCCAGTGCAGCACCGCCCCACCCAGTGACTGGATGCTAGGACGCCAGGGTCCCTGTGCAGGACAGGGGCTGCCTCAGGGCTTCCTCTCCCAGCTGAGTGAGATGGGAGCAGCCCCTGCCCATTCCTCACCCAGCCCTCCTGGCTCCTTTGTGCCCGTGCTCTGTTCCACACCCCTGGGTCTGCGCCATTCGGGGGGGGTGGTACAGTATGGGATGAATCTGCAAATCGCAACATCATCACCTTGTTTTCCTAAATGCCCCAACACCCCCCCACCACACCCCCTGCAGGGACCTTGGCCCTGCCGTCCCGATCCTCCTTCATCTCATACAACCAGCCCAACCAACTTCACCCCTGCTAACGCTCTGACCGGGAGCTGCCCTGTGCTTGGCGCTGTCGCCCGCGTGCATGTTCCCGTGGGCAGTGACTCCTCCTGAAGCATAACCTCTGCCCTGCAGGACCTGACCGTCCCGTGGCTCCTGTGCCAGCCTCTCCAATGGTCCTGAGCTGGCCATCTCCCACTGGCGGAACGCGCCTCCACCATGCACACGTGCCCCCACAGTCCAGCCCGGCGCCTGCTCCCCGACGTCAGACTCTGCGAGCACAAGCCCTTGGCCCCTGCGGTAGCGGGGGCCTCCGGCCGGCCCTGGCCCCAGGCCGCTCCATCTGCTGCCAGGCCGTTCCCGCACAGGCTCTTACCATGTTGGCTGGTCACTCTGCAGTGCCCACAGACCAGAGTCCCCGCGACCTGCAACACACAGACCCCAGGAGCTTCCCCTCCGCCCCAGGCCCCCCAATTTGTACTGTCCTCGACCAGCACGCTGCCTCCCAGCACCACGCCATTGGGTGTCACCGGGTGCCGCTCTCGCAACAGCCTGTCAGCTGCCTCCCATTAGCCCTCGCCCCCTGATTGGCGGCAGGGCCATTTTACCTAATTTAGCAAAAGCTTTATTGGCCGAGCGGTGGGGATTACGAGCAGGTCAGGAAGTCGAGCGAGGAATTCGACCCCTCCAGGGAGCAGGACACTGGAGACTCGGCTCCTCCCTCCCGCATCGGCTGAGCACTGCGGTGGGCTGGCCCAGGAGGGAGAGGGCTCCAGCTAGAGCCAGCTGGTGTCCCAGGTCCAGGGCCAGCCAGCCTGCCAAGGAAGAGTCCACGGCTGCCCGAGAAAGGGGAGTGAGGGGGGGGACCGACCTATTGCCTTCAGCACGGCAAGGAGAGTGACTTCCATATGGGCCCCCAGGCTGGGGCTGGGCTGGGGAGGGCAGAGGGGTGGGGCAGGGGAAGGCGAGGTAGAATGGGGGAAGGAGGATGGATAGGGCAGTCTGTCTCATGGCTGGCTGTCACTGGTGCCACTGTCTCATCTCCAGCCCAGCCGGGACATGCAGCTCAGCGTGTTTATCCCGCTTTCCAGATGATCTGGGGTCCCTGCCAGCCAATGTCTACAGCTATTTGGGGGGCTGAGTTTATTCCTTGTTTCTAGCCCCCTCACCCCCCAGTTCTCAGATGTCCCTGCATTGTCCGTCTTTCCCCAGTCCCAGCACTTCCTCAGCCCCATGGCTCCCTTTCCTGCATTCCTGTAACTGGCCCCTCAGGCCGGGGCCAGAGCCCATCCTGACTGTCCTCCAAACATCTCCCTCAAGAAGCCTCCAGCCAGAGAGTGCCAGGAGCAGCAGGAACCACCTGGCTCTGCGCCCGGGGAGTGGAACGCCCTGCACTGAGAAGACTGGCATGGAGAAAGAGGGCATGGGACCAGCTCGGCTCCAAGAGGCCCTGGCATGGTGGCCGAAGCGCTGGGCATGACATCTAGCACTGGGTACTGCTGGAGCACTAGCTGTGCCTGAAGGCGCTGTCACAGCACCATGGATGGTGCCAGCAAAGTGCCCAGGGCTCAGTCCAAGGAGGGGAGGAGGATGCCATGGGACTACCGGATCCTAGGCTTGCTTCTGGCCTTGCCAAGTCCATCCACTCCACAGCTGAGCCTGGGAGCTGGGCACAGCCCTTGGGAGAAGAGCCAGGCCTGGATTTTCTCATCCACTCAGGGAGCTGCATTCACAGCATCTTCCCCATCCTTTCTCCAGGAGGGGGCAGCAGCACAGGCCAGAGGGGAGGGCAGGACAGATCTCCCCATGTGCAGGCTTGCTGGGGGAGCGAGCTGGAGGAGAGGCTGGGAGCCCCGGCTAGATAGCCCTGTCCTGCATGGAGGCTCAGATTCCTGGCACCCTCTGGAGCTCTCCTGTCGTCACTCTCCTGTTTACATGGGGATCCGGTTTCCCACCCATCTGGGATCTAGGGAAGGGTGCTGTCCTTGGGAACACAGCAATAGCAAAAGAAGGGGAACCCCAGTCCCGCTCCAGCCCTGGAGGCCCATGGGAATGGCTGCTTGGAGCCCAGACTGCCCTAGCCAGGCCATTCCAGACCCTGGAGTGGATGCCATGTTTACAGCCATGACTGAGAGCGGAGGGGGCACAAAGGGTCCATGCTGGCCGCTGGCTGAGGGGAACATCCAGGGGCACTGCAAGGCTGGGAACCGGCACAGTCAGTGCCCAGGTGTGTGACGCTTTGGGCATCAACAAGTGTGTTACTCTGGAAGCAGGGTCGTCATCAGCGAGAGTCCATCCCCCTTCTCTCTGTTCCTGCTCCCCATCCCCCCTTTGCGTGCACAAAGCCCCCGTGGTTCCTGGGGGAGGGCACAGAGCTTCCCCTGATGTAAATCAACCTGCGTCAGACATGGAACCTGTGCTTGATCCCTGCCGGGCTAGTGCAGCCAGGGGCCAGTTTGCCCTGCCCCATTGCCTAGGGCCCTGCCCTGCTAAGGGCAGAGAAGGGTGCGGCCGGCCTCTCACACCAGCAGTGTTCTCAGGCTTTAGGGTAGATGATGCCTCAGGGCTGAGCCTCCTCCAGCCCTGGGTGGCCGCTGAAGCCAGAGCCCGTAGCCCGAGGAGGCAGGAGTGGGGATAGAGCCCAGGGGGGCACCGGGCCCAGGTCCGACTGATGGGAGCAGCTGGTCTGGGCTCCGTCTGATATTAATAGACATTCCTAAGAAAAGCTGCCGAGGAGGGAGTGGGCGCCTCTCTCTAAATAAGGAAGGGAAGCAGCTGGGTCCAGGCTGGGGCTGGGAAGGATGCCCAGGCTGTGGCCGACTTCCCAGTTTGGAGAGACGCAGAGCCCTGGGGAGTCAGCAGCTTCTCACCCATGCCAGAGACAGGACCCATGGGGCTCCTGAAGGCCGGCGGGCCCCAGGAATGGGGGGCTGAGTGTGTCTGTCCCACCCCTGGGCACTTGCCCTCACACTGCTCATGCCAAGTACTGAAACATTCATGTCCCTGTGGGGAGAGCGGGGGGGGGGGGGTCCCCCTCAGGTGCGGGGGTCCCAGGGCTGAGACCCCGGTGTGTGAAGCGCCCTGAGGCTCTTGGACACACTCAGGCACTGGGGGGATACAGACCTGCTGGGCTGGTTCTGATTCGGTACTGTGCGCTCAGGGATACTTTGATCCGGGTTAGGGGTATGTGTAGAGAGCCCTGGCACTGGAGCCAGATCTTGGGCATGGAGCATTGAATCCTACTAGACCAAGTTAGAATCCACACACTGGGTTCGATCTGGATTGACTCTGGATTGGCTGGGGGGGCGGGGGAGGAGAAGGTTGTTGCGGTTGGGTGCTCCGCGCACGGGGTTCCGGGACATCCAGAGTGGGAGAGAGGGATGGATCCGGATTGGTTGGGTGCTGCTGTGTGGCTCAGGATTAACTCCGGATTGGGCGGCGGAGGCGGTTCTAGACGAGGCCCCGTGCACAGAGGGGAGCCCGGTCGGGATCAGCCAGCCCCGGGCTGGGCAGGATCCGGGTTCCCGGGCGGAGGCGGAGCTGCGGCAGGGAGGATCCAAGGAGGAGCCGCGGCTGAGCGGCCATCGCAGCCTGGACCGCGGCCCCGGTGAGCAGCTCGGGCGGCCGGGGAGCGGCTCCGGGATACTGCGGCCCGGCCGCCCGCCCCTGCGCTCCCGCGGGCAGCCCGGCCCCCACTGACCCCCAGCTGCCTCTGCCGTCCCCTATTGCCCCCCACTGCTCCTGCCCCCTCCCCATTGCCCCCCACTGCTCCTGCCCCCTCCCCATTGCCCCCCAGCTGCCTCTGCCGTCCCCTATTGCCCCCCACTGCTCCTGCCCCCTCCCCATTGCCCCCCAGCTGCCCCTCCTTCCACCCAGTTACCCCCGCTCCCTCCATGGGGTACTGAGCTCGCTGCCCCGCAGCCTGGCCGCTCCTGGCGGGTGCAAGGACAGCCGAGGGGGCAGCGACCCCACTGAGGCTGGGGGCAGGCTCTGTGCTGGAGCCTCATTTCCCTGCAAGTTTGTAGCGAAAACCACAACGCGGTTGAAGCGGCTGATTGGGAAGCTCCTGACTGCAGCTGTCCCGCTCCCGAACCCGGGCCTCAGCCTTGACCCCCTCGCTCAGCCTGTGCCCCCCTCCTGTGGGTCTCCCTGGACTGCGGCAGGTGCAGAATTGCTCCCCGCCCCCAGCTCGGACTGCTCACCACGGTCTCAGCATCTAAAGCGCCGTTTCCCTTCTCCCTGACCCCCTCTGGGTGCAAGCGCCTTCTCCCACGCAGCGCCTGCTCTGTGCAAAGCCCAGGTTCGTCGCCCCCCCTTCCTGACCAGCCTCTCCTCTCCTCCTGCAGCTGCTGAGCTGAGCCCCATGGCCTCCCGC
Source organism: Platysternon megacephalum (assembly GCA_003942145.1). Classification (NCBI taxonomy): domain Eukaryota; kingdom Metazoa; phylum Chordata; order Testudines; family Platysternidae; genus Platysternon; species Platysternon megacephalum. The sequence goes on along the minus strand of QXTE01000198.1, from coordinate 868,007 downwards.
CTCCTGCACCGCCTGCGGCACGCCCTGGCTGGAGAGGGCGACCGGGAGGGACAGGGCGGAGGCGGCTCAGAGGCGGAGGAATTCCCAGAGAGCTCCGAACTGGAGGATGACACTGACGGGCTGTCCACGCGGCTCAGCGGCACCCTGAGCTTCACCAGTAATGAGGAGGAGGAGGAGGCCGAGGAGAATGAGGATGACGCCGCTAGCCAGGAGCTGGGGGATCTGTGTGAGCTGGGGCTGCCCAAGAACCCTGGAGCCATGGAGAATGGAGGCAGGTGCCAGGGTCCCCTATTTACTAGGGTCTGGGGTGGGGGTGCTGTCCCAGCCAAGATCCTTTTCTGCTGGGATGGGGATGGAGGCTCTTTTATTCCAGTAGTGCTGGCGAGGCCCAGCCACGGCCCCCTGGTGCTAGGTGCTGTACAAACCCAGGGCAAAGGCAGCCCCAAGGAGCTTCCCGTCTGAGTGCAAGAGGAGACGACAGCTGACGGGGGAGCACAAGGAACCAATGAGACAATCCAGGCCAGGCTGATGGGCAGTGGGCTCGGGTTGGTTGTAGGCCTCACAGCAATGCGCCTGGGAAGGAGGAAGGGAGGGAGGGGCTGCTCCGAAGGGTGAGGGCAGCATGGGAGAAAGCACCAATGTGACACGTATGTGACGTGGGCTGGCATGAGGGGCCAGTGCCAATGGACTGCATGTGCCTGCACCAAACAGGGAGCCCTGCACGCTCCAGGCCTCTCTCTGCAGGAGGGGAGCCTGGGCCACTGGAGGCAAGTTCTCTCCCTCCCTTAACCAGTGTGGCTGGCCTGCAGGGTGAGTGCTTGGCTTGTCTCCGGTGCAGATCCGAGCCCCGCTCCAGCTGAGCGTCAGGGCAGTAACCTACTGACACGTCAGCTCCAGGACTTCTGGAGGAGATCGCGCAGCAGCCTGGTTCCCCAGCGGCTGCTCTTCGAGGTCACCAGCGCCAGCGTCGTCAGTGAGCGCTCCTCCAAATACGTGGTGAGTGACCCCTTCCGGGGGGGCCAGGCTGGGACTCTGGAGGGGGTGACGGGGTACAGGCTGCCCAATCCTGCAGGGTGCTGGATGCCCCCCGCTCCTCCCACAAATGGAAAAGTGCTCGGGTCCCAAGACCCTTGGGAGTGTGCTGCCCTGGGGGCAGAGAGGGAGGGCAGGGCGACCGGGGGGGCTGGAGCTGATTCTTGTCTCTGTCTCTCCCTGTGCTGCTCTGATGGCGCTGGTGGCTCAGACGAGCCTCAGGTAACTATTGCTGCTGTTCCCCAGCCTGCTCCCCTCCCCCCTGCTTCTGCCAACCCTTCCCTGCCCCCCAGGAAGAGCCACCAGCGGGTCTCTGCTGCCTGTCCCCTTCCCCAGCATGTGCACACAGGTGTGATCAGTTCGCTGAGCTGCTGCCCCCAGCGTTCCCCTCCCTCGGCCGAGTCCCGGGGGCAGGCAGACCCCGGAGAGCCTGTGCACCCTCACGGCTCTGCTCTCCCCACAGCTCTACACCATCTACCTGATCCGCTCCGGCCAGTTTGACAAGGCCCCTGCTGCCATTGCCCGGCGCTACTCGGACTTCGAGAGACTGAACCGGCGCCTGCGCCACCAGTTTGGCTGCGACATGGCGGGCGTCTCCTTCCCCAGGAAGAGGCTGCGCAGGAACTTCACAGCAGAAACCATCGCCAAGCGGAGCCGGGCCTTCGAGCAGTTCCTGTCCCACCTGCACTCCATCACCGAGATCCGCCGCTCCTCCGACTTCCTGGAGTTCTTCTTCCTGCGCGACCTGCAGGCAGCGCAGCGCCTCACCTGCACCGGCATGTACCGCGAGGCCCTGGCCACCTGGAGCAACGCCCACCGGCTCCAGGACAAGCTGGGCGTCTGCAACTCGGGCCGCTTCCTCCTCACGCTGGCTGGCCTGGTGGTTTGCCACCAGGAGCTGGACGAGCTGAGTGAGGCTCATGGCTACTGCGAGCAGGCTCTGCAGCTCCTGGAGGCCCAAGACAGCCACCCCTTGCTGGAGCCCTTCCTTCAGGCCCATGTCCACCTGTCCTGGAAGGTGGGGAAAGACAAGCGCCAGTCGGAGGCCAGGCTGCAGGGGCTGCAAGGAACGGGGGTGGCTCTGCAGCAGCAGCCCACCCTGAAGGAGTTCTTGATCAAGGAGGCTTTGGACTGAGCGCCCAGGCCCCCAGCACTGGGGCTGTGCGGGGACTGAGCAGCGTGGGTCTCGAGGAAGGAGACTGCGTTGTGCATTGGGACTGGAAGAGCAGCAGCGGCTGTAGGTCAGGGATGGGGTGTGTCTTGAACCTAGGCCTGGAGTGGGAGCTGCAGGTCGGGCTAGGTGTGCAGTGGCAGGGCTGTGTCTGGAAGGCGCAGTGGGGAGAGCGGGACGCTGGGGCCCTGGACTGGCCCAGCACCTGCCTGTCCTGGGAGCTGGTCTCTGTACCGCCGACCTGTTCTCTTGGAAACGGCTCGTAGCCTCCCCAGTGCCAGGCCGACTCCCCTCTGCCCTTAGGGGAGGGAGCCGCTGGAACTCGCCGGGCCATCCTGATACTGTACTAAAGGGATTCGCTGGCTCCAGGCAGAGTCTGGGGCTCTCGTTGGGAACTTTTAACAATACTTGAAGACTTGGTAGGAAAAGGGGCTGAGACTCCCCAGAGCGGGTTTAGATTAGCCCTCCCCCGGCCCCACTGCAAGGAGACAGCTCTCCAGCCTTTCAGCAACAACCCTAGGGGCCAGGGCAGCAGTGAGGGCTGGGAGGAGAGAACCCCCCCGTGCCTTGCGCTTTGGCTGAGACATGAACACAGTCCGTTCTTCTCCCCCTCTGCCAGGCCTTGCCGTGCTAGGCTACTGGGACTCCCCTGGGGCCTCTCACAGCCTGCCCCTCATGGGCCTGCGGGGAGAGCAGGAGCTGCAGCTGAGCTGCTGGGGCGGGGCAGGAGAACTGAGAAAGGGAAGCTGCAAGGGCTCTGCAGCAGCTTTCTTCCCTGGCGCAGCCAGAGACGCCCTGCAGCCTGAGCTCCAGCCCCCTCGGCTCTCCTCATAGCCCCTCTGAGTCTCCACCCTCCTCCAATCCCACTGGGGGCTCCCTTCGGCGTAGGCCATAGCCACAGCAGGGTGCTGCTGCAGAGCGGAGGTGTAAACACCGTGGAGGGACGGAGTCTTGGTGGGCCAGGGAGGCTTTATTAGAGGTAGGTGGGGGAGGCTGAGGACAGCGTCTGACAGGACACTCTGTAACTAACAGTCAATAAAACTGATATTCCCGCGGCTTGCGTGTGACTGTGTGGTCCCTCCAGTGCAGCCCCCAGCGGTCACAGGCTGTGCTGAGGCTCCGAGCAGCACTGAGATCCTGCTGGCTTGAGGCTTCTCTCCACTCCTGCCCCAGATCCTGGTCATGCCCATCTCTGCGCGGGGGCCCAGCCTGCACCCCCAGAGCAGGGTGGAGATGTGGCTGCTGATGACTTGTCCGGCTACAGTTTGCTCTCAGCTGGGCTCTGCTTCACCCTGATGACTCCTTCCTGTGCACAGGTGACAGCCAGGACTCCATCCCTGCGCCACAGCCGCCCATGCACCAGCCCTCGGCACCCACCTGCCCGGGAGAGAGAGCATCCATTACCCTGTGGCCCAGCAGCTCCCCAGCACCTGCAGCAGGGGGAGGACTTACCGGCCCAGGGGCTCTCACACTCGTACAGCATCCAGTGGTCAGCTCGGAAGGGGGCGTGGAACCACATGGAGTGGTCGAGGGACACCATGAACTTGACAGGATGCTGCCGGTGCGGGAGCAGAGCTGTGCCCAGGAAGGCGTAGTCGGAGATGTAGGCAGCCACGCAGCAGTGCAGCTTCATATCGCACTCCCCTGCCAGGCAACCAGAACCACAGCCTTAGAGTTCAGAGATGAGCCCTGTCGTGCCATGCTCATCCTCGCGGAGCGGGTGCCTTGGGGACACGTCTGTGGAGCTGCTGGGGGCTCAGCTCCCCTGAGGAGTGTGGGCCAGGCCCCCCTCCGATGCTGCGCTATGCCTGGCCACTGAGCTGAAGAACACAGTGACTGAGCCAGCAGCTGCAAAAGGCGAGTCCCTGCTGCATCCTGAACTGTTGGCCTATCCTGGGTTAGGGAGGCGGTGGGGCTGTGCACACGTTTCTGCCCACGGGCCATCACAGGCTTGGGAGCGAGAGTTGGGAGATCACTGGCAGCCTCTCCTCCTCCCCCCCCCCCCCCCCCCCCCCCCCACTCCCCCTCCGGGACAGGGACTCAGCGGTGAGGCTGCACCCAACCCAGACACAGCGCAAGGACCGGGCCAGGTGTGGGCAGGCAGGCTCAGCAAGGCAGGTGGAGGGGCTTAGTGTGGGGGGATCCAGGTGTGAGTTGAGAGGGTTCTGTGGGGCAGTCTGGGTGCGGAGGGGCTTGTTGCGGGGTTTTGAATGCAATCGCAATGGGACTCTGCAGGGGGGTCCAGGTGAAGGTAGTTAGGGCTCAGCGGGGGGGGTCTGGATGTGGGGGTGATAGAGCTCAGCAGGGGGGTTGGTGTGGGAGGAGCAGTGGGGGGTCCAGGTGCTGGGGGAGTGGGGCTCAGAGCAGTGGGGATCCAGGTGAAACTGGTTGGGGCTTAGTGGGGTGGGAATCCGGGTGGCTCGTCAGGGTGATCCAGGTGCAGGGGGAGTGGGGCTCATCGGGAGGGTCTGGCTATGAGGGTGTCTGGATGCACGGGGGTTGGGCGGATGGGGGAGCAGCTCCCTGTACAGGGATCCCTCCCCCTACACCTGAGAAGTGAGGGGTGCAGGAAGCAGTGGGGGGAGTTTGCAGAGCTTCCTGCACCTGGGGGAGAAATCTGTGCAGGGGAAGAGAAAGTCCCGTCCTCCCAGCCAGGACTACTAGCTGAGCCCACCAGCTGGGTCTTCCCTAGTCCCACCCTCTGCCCTACACTCATTTACCTGGACACTTGAAACATACTGCTGGGGAGGGTCACGACTGCTCCTGTGGCTTCCCTTTGCTTCCCCATCAGAAAGTCATTTTTCTGTGGGGAAACAAAGAAATCTGCAGGGGACATAAATTCTGCACATGCGTAGTGGTGCAGAATTCCCCCAGGAGTAGGCTTCTCTGTAAAACTCCAGACCTACATCTTGGACATGTGGCCAATGGGCTTCAGGCCTCCGCCAAGGGGCACTGCTCTGGCCACCCCAAGGTAGCGGCAGTTACCAATTGGCCCTTAGGATGAAATCCAGTATCGTTATTCCCACGTTACAAAGGGGGACACTGGCAAGTGTTGACTAGAACTTGCTCACGGCCACAGAATGAGTCAGTGGCAGAGCTGGGCCTAGGCCCCAGGAGTTCTTAGCTGCCGTTCCCTGCTCACCTACTAGGCAGCCCTGTCTGGCTGGGAGCCTGGAGTAGGTCATGGGGAATGCCCTGGGGGTGCACGCTGGAAGCAGTTACTTAGTCCTTGACACAGGACTTACCAATGTAGCCTCGTGCCCGAACCCAGAACAGCTGCTTGGGCTCCTGAGACAGCTGGCAGAGTATCTTGGGTGGGTTCACAGGCTTGATCTCAATCGGCACCTCCTGGGCCAGAATCTTGTTGAGTCCCAGCCTGTATTTCTCCACCAAGTTGGGATCCCTTTAGAAAACAAACACAATGACACTAGTGCTAGATTTCCAGCAAGGGCTGCTGTAGTGATGTCAGGGCTACAAGGGCAGCCAAGCTGCTTTGGCGGGGAATCCCCACATCAGCTGCAGTAGTGTCAGCTCACAGCCCCAGGACGGAGGTGCTCTGGCAGCGCTCTCAGGCAGCTTCCCATTGCCAGACAATCACACAGTCGCTCTCCTCCGCTGCTGCTGGACCCCTCACTCAGGAGGTGAGTTTCCTCCCTCTGGGCTGAGTCTGCTTAGCAGGCTGTGAGAGCTGCCTCTCCCCAACCATTCCCCAGCACACGCAAATGAGGACAGAAACTGCTGCCCCGCTTCCCCTCCATTCACTCACTGCAGGTATTTCTGAATTAGCTCTTCTTGAGTCAGCAGCTCCTCCGGAGGCGGCACAGTGGGCATGGTGAACTGGTGCTGAACGGGGCTCTCCTGGGTCTGCTGGAAGGAGGCCTGGCAGATGAGGATTGGCTTCCCATGCTGAATTGCCTTCACTGAGCGAACAGAGAAGCTCTTCCCTGTGCGTGTGCGCTCCACCTGGTATAGAACCGGCACTGTGGGATCCCCTGGAACAGGGAAAGGCTGTGTGACATGGAGCAACATCTCTGTCCTGGCTACCCAAGGGCAGCCAAGCACCTGAGCCCTAACAGCTGCTGTTTGAAGGGGATTACATTTACAGAAGGGGGGACCCTCTGCCTGGCCCCCATCATCTGCATTAAGATCAGGACTCTAATCCAGAGCTGCCATGGAAGGTACCAGCTGATGCCTCCTCAGGTGAGTTTCCTACCCAAGGATCCCTCAGTGAGGAGCAGTTTCCATGAGGACTCTTTGCTGCTGCTTCTACAGAGGCAGCAATGTCTGCTTCAGGCTCGCAGTCCCTGGAGGGGACTGGCTTTGCTGGGTGACTAACACACAGAGCAGTGCACTAATTCCCACCACGCCTGAGCTCGGGCACTTTACCCATTTTACAGCTGTGTAAAACAAGGCAGCGAAGTGATTTGCAATATGAAATCCCAAACCCAGCACAGATAGGTGCTGTTCCTCCAGCCAGCGAAGGCCCCCAGATCTGGATGGCTCTGAAGATCATGCGTCATACCTCAGCTTACTCTGCATGTACCAGCAAGAGAAGCTCCCTCACTTTACCCCAGCAACAGCTGGGCACTGCAAGGTGATGGGAACATCCAGGGGACTCCACCAGCTCCTACTACAGACCTGAACATCCTCCCCACCACACTACAGAGAGTCAGGGTGAAGTGTTGGCTGGAGCATCCTTGGCAGATTAACCAGGCAACCTTCTATTCTATGTAAATTCTTATACAGGTCTGTCTCATCTTACGCTGGGGTTACGTTCCGCAGTCAGCGCATAAAGCGAAAATCGTGTATAGTCAAAATTACATTGAGTGTAATGGCGGGCGGAATCGCCCACACTACAGAAACAGTATTTACATTGTTATTTTTCTTGTTTTTGCCGACCGCGTAAAGCTGAAATCGCACATGTTAAATGCGCCTAAGATGGGACAGACCTGTACAGCACTTGTCAGCACAGTATCAGAGCACCTTCCAATCCTTCATTAAGTGACATGACTTATGTCATGTGGTGGTAGTTCTCTCATCCTCTGACCCAGGGGCGAAGTGTCTTGTTTCTGCAGCTACATACAGTAACTCCTCGCTTAACGTTGTAGTTATGTTCCTGAAAAATGCGACTTTAAGTGAAATGATGTTAAGCAAGTCCAATTGCTCCATAAGAATTAATGTAAATAGGGGGGTTAGGTTCCAGGAAAAAAAATTTTGCCAGACAAAATAAATATTTATATACACACACTAAGTTTTAAACAAACAATTGAATACTGTACACAGCAATGATGATTGTGAAGCTTGGTTGAGGTGGTGGAGTCAGAGGGTGGGATATTTCCCAGGGAATGCCTTGCTGCTAAATGATGAACTAGCGCTCGGCTGAGCCCTCAAGGGTTAACGCATTGTGTTAATGTAGCCTCACTCTCTGCAAGGCAGCACAAATGGAGGGAGGAGACACAATAGACGTGCGGCAGTGGCTGCAAACATTCCCTGCGGAAACTGAACAGTGATGAAGAATCCAGGCTATCCCACGGGAGCGCACCACTCCCTCCACTTTCCAAAGTGCCGGGGGGGGGGGCGGCGCGCATGTGTGTGAGAGACAGAGAGACACACAACGTGTGTGTATGTGTGTGAGAGAGAGATGCGCATTGCCCCTCGAAGTACGCTGACCCCACTCTAAGTACACTGCCTTTTTAAGTAGATCAGTAAGTTGAGACAGCAGCTGCTGCCAGCAAGCTCCCTCCGTCCTGAGCCCTGTCATGTGTCCCCCTGCTCTGTGGAGATGGGGTACAGGAGCGGCAGGAGGGTGACACCCTGACATNCCCCCCCCCCCCCCCCCCCCCCCCCCCCCCCCGCACAGCAAGCAAGAGGCTCCTGGGAGCCACTCCAAGGCAGAGGGCAGGAGCAGCACATGGCAATGGGGGGAGGCCCGGCAACTGATAGCCTGCTGGGCAGCTGCCGCACAGGGTACTTAGGGGAGCAGGGAGCTGATAGGGGGGCTGCTGGCCCACCCTGGTTCCAAGCCCCCAGCAGCTAACTCCAAAGGGCTGGTCTTTCTGCAAGCAGTGGACAAAGCAGCGGGCTGCTAAGTTATATGGGAGCATTGCGCAACTTTAAACGAGCATGTTCCCTAATAGATCAGCGACAACGCAACAACATTCACCGGGCCGATGTTAAGTGAGGAGTTACTGTATCCCACTCCATGCACGTCGCTCTTGGTGCTGTGACAGCACAGTCAAGATCGAAGAAATGCCCCTTGTACTTGGACCAGCACCAAGTCCCGGCCGCAGGAGGGTGGTTTGGATTTCCTGACGTCCTGTTTACCTGCTCGCACAAAGTAACAGTGCAGGGAGTGGGCATGGACGTCCTCGCTCACGGCCTTGGCAGCTGCCACCAGAGCCTGGCCCACTATCTGCCCGCCAAACAGCCGCCGTGTGACAGGGACCCAGTAGTGCCTCCCTCTGCAGGAAGAGGAATGAGGCAGAGATCAGTCCCGGGACGGGGACCACGGCGTTACCCTCGGGCTTGGGGCGCTGGGATCCCCGCCCCTCGCTAACCAGCTTGTGCACAGAGCTGGGGGGGGGGAGCCCCGGGGGAGACTCTGAACGGCTCCCCCGCACCCCATGGCCCTGCCCCGGCCAGGGGCCCCGATCCCCGCGAAGCTGCAGGGGGAGCCCCGGCCCGAGGGAGGCGGGGGGGAGCCAGGGCCCGCCCAGGGGCCCCGATCCCCGCGGAGCTGCAGGGGGGAGCCCCGGCCCGGGGGAGGCGGGGGGGAGCCAGGGCCCGGGGGGGAGCCCCGATCCCCACGGAGCTGCAGGGGGGAGCCCCGGCCCGGGGGAGGCGGGGGGGAGCCAGGGCCCGCCCAGGGGCCCCGATCCCCGCGGAGCTGCAGGGGGGAGCCCCGGCCCGCACAGGGGCCGATCCTGCGGGGAGCGGGGCCGCCGGCACCTGAACAGATCCAGGTCCAGGGGCTCCAGGCTGAGGACGCTGGTGACCAGGACGCTGCGCAGGTCGCCGGGGGGCGCCGGCTCATCCCACTCGGGCAGGTCCCCGCTCCCGGGAGACTCGGCTCCGGCCCCCGCCGCTGGAACCCGGAAGCCGCCGGCGCTCGTGGAGGCCGCCATCTTCTTTAGTCACGTGACGCGAAGTCTACCCACTAATGGCCTCGCTACAGACCGGAAACGACCTCCAAGGCGGGCTACTATAGGCGTTAACGTGAACACACCCGCTGATTGGCTGTAGGACCTGTCCATCATCCTGTCCATCCGGTATCTTCTTGAAGAAGCAGGAAGTACCCGCCTAAGATATGGGGGCGGGATGTGCGATCTTATTGGACTGCTCATTTGTCAGTCACTAGTCACGTGATTCCCAAACTGTGTGTTGATTGGTGAGGCTGCTGTCAATCCAGCATCATAGCCTCTGATTGGCCAATTAGCTGAGGAGGGCGGTGGCTGTGGCTGGGTTAATATGAGCTGAGCTGGCTCACGTACCGTCTCCATCTTCATCTTCAGCCCTAGAGGCAGGTGGGGTCGGGCCGTGCCCAGGGTGAGCCAGAGGGCAGGAGGCAGGAGCCCCAGTGAGGGGGCCGTGGTGGGAGGAAGCAGAGGGGCTAGCCCCTAGGCAGTGCTGGGGATTGGGCTCGTTCCAGGCAAGGGGGGAGCAGGGCTGGTTAAACCCCAGTTGTAGCCTGGGGGCCTACCCTGACCTGGGGGCGGGTTGCTGAGGAGGAGCCCGGTGAAGATGCTGCTCGGGTGGGATGGGGAGCAGAAAGGGTTAAGTTCAGTTACAACCTGGGATGCCCTGTAAAGCTGGGGAAAAGAAGGGGGTGGCTAATGGGGCTAAGTAGAAATCCAGGAATCTGAGATGGGGTTACAAAGGCCCTGGTTCTGAGACTCGCAGGACATTGCCTATAGAAGAAGTTCAGGTGTGTGGCATGCTGTGCAATGAAGCTGGAGTTCTTCTATCAAAGTCGTATTCCAGCTCTAAACTCAGGGTGAGGCTCCAGAGAGCCTAGAAGTGGTGATAGAGCACATGCAGGGGACTGAGTAGCCATGGAAGTTGGCTCATGCTTTAGAAACTATGATGATTTCAAGGAGTGTTTCAACACTTACAAGAAAGAGAACAAGTGCCACTATGGCTTAAAGAACTGCGTCTCTGTCCGCTTTTACAACCGGAAACATGGGACCAGCATCCGCGAGGACATCACGTAAGGCTGTTTGCGCTCTGGGGGTGGGAGGGAAGAGGGCCTCAGGCACTTACTAAAATACTCTCCTGTTTCCTGAGGTAAGACCAAGATCCTTCCTGACCACTTGTGGTCATTAAAGATCCTCTGGCCTTCTACCAGGGATAGGATATTAACCTTAGTGCCTGGCCAAGTCCCAGCATGGAGTCAGTCTGTGCTGCCTAACTAAATAGCTTCTGCAGTCTACATTGGAAATGGGGTTCTTTTTCACTTTTTGTCTGAAACTGCCATGCAATGTTGGCATATGTAGTTAAATAGCTGCCTTGGTCCATCCCAGAGGTGGGTGTGCTTCACTGGGGAAGAAGTGGGTCCTTTGAGAAGTGTTTTGGGATAATAACAATACCCAACTCTTCTCTAGCGCTTATTAGTAGATCTCAACATGCTTTACAAAGGCGGTTAATGTCACTCCCTGTTTTATAGAATGGGAAACTGAGGCACTGATCAAGGTGATGTCATGCCCAAGGGTCACCCAGTAGGGGGGAGGGATAGTTCAGTGGTTTGAGCATTGGCCAGCTAAACCCAGGGTTGTGAGTTCAATTCTTGAGGGGGGCCATTTAGAGATCTGGGGCAAAAATTGGTCCTACTGTGAAGGCAGGGGACTGGACTTGATGACCTTTCAAGGTCCCTTCCAGTTCTGAGATAGGGATATCTCCATATTAAAAAAGCAGGCTAGTGATAGAACCAAAAATGGAACCCAGGTCTCCTGAGTCCTAGTCCGGTGCTCTATCCACTAGGCATGAGAGTTATTTGTACCTGTTTGAAGTGATCAGTTGTGGCTGTGTCACTTCCTACTTAAAAATCATGGGCCAGATTTTCAAGTCCAATGGGTACGTTTGTGCCCAGTATGCAGGCACTCCTTGGGTATGTGCCACACTTGCCACTTTCAAACTCTCCTCCCGTTTGAGTCAATATTAATTTCACACCTTCACCTTTTACTAATGGCTAGTACCCATCTCCTCCCATAATGTACTCTCTCACTGTCCCCTCAGTTCCTCTGGTAGTAGTCCCTCATTTTGCATTTTTGTTGTTCAGAGTTCTTTCCCTGCTGCCTGAACTGACTGTTTATTAGTTTGAGGCCCTCTCCCTCCCCTGCCTACCTTTCATTTCCAGGACAGGTTTTTTAACCTTGATCGGTGAGCTGATGACTTGTGAGACCATACTTGCTAACTCTTATTTCTTGCCATTTTCTTTTTCCAAGGAACTGTCTGTTGTGTGCCTTAATTAGTGTCTCTTAGCATTCCCCAGTCACCTTCACACTAATGGATTTTAGTATTGCCTTCCATTGCACCTTACTTATTTGAGCAGCCCTATTGAAGTAATGGGCCCAATTCTGCTTCTGTATAAGTTAGTGGAGTTAGTCACGTGAGTAAAAGGCTGAAGGATCAGACTCTAGTTTTTTAATTCCTCCAAACTTGCATTCTTTAAACACAAATTCCTGGTGCATGATAGGAAATGCTTCCTTACTATGTTGAACTAAAGTAACTTGTCATCTGCTCCTCTTGATGGAGAAGACAGCTGTAGGAGTGATTTGGGCTGCAAAGGAATAGTATAATAGCAAATAAAATGTCCTGAAGTGATCGTGTCAGTGATATGCTTTGACCTTGCCACCTCTGAGGACCGGGAGTGTCTGAGACCAATTGCAGAGGCTTTGTCGGAGATGGAGATTTCAGTCCAACCTAAGACAGTGATCAAACAGAAGTATCACTTTAGCCTCTTCTCTCTTGACTTGTGTGTAGAACATTTGCCATATTCGGTGAAATCTTTTCATCCTAACATCTCCTATTATGATGGTATGTGCTTGTCATGCAGTCCTTGGCTACAGTGTTGGCATGTCAGAGAGTGAGATGACTCTTCACCAGTACTGTTTGATCAGATTACATCCTGTTCCATTGCTAACTGTCTCTCCACTTCCCCAGGTTCATTCAGGTGAAGTTTGGCTGTGTCCGGACACGGGAATACAGTAAGAAGAGGAAACCACAGCCCAGCTTGTGCCCAGCTTTTTTTGTCCTGCAGTATAACGAAGAAATAGACCGGCTGGTGATTACTGAACTGAACAGTAATCACATCCATGTAGACCCAGGGGGAACTTCCTTGGCCCGTACTAGCTCTTCTCTAGTGATGAGAACCACAACCAAAATTGCAAGTTGCATGGCAGATGGCAGCCCTGCAACGAAACTGCGTAGACAACAATCAAGAGAGGCAGAAGCCACTGTAACAGTCAGTGAGGAGTGTGTGATGGCTGACATGACTTTGAATGGATCACCTGCTCCACTCAACAAGGTTGCTGTGCAACCTGAGGCAGTGAAGGAAAGTGTCTCAACTTCAGCTTTAGTCAGAATTGCGGAGGTCATGAAAAACTTCCTGAGGGTGGACATGGGCTCATTGGCCTCTATTAGTGTGGGCAGCAACCAGGACCTAGACAGACTGAACTTCCAGACCAGCAAGATGAGGAGCCTGTTTGTCAAGTTCCCTGAGAGCCTGTTGCTGCACAGGGTGCAGAGTGAGAGAGGGCATGTACTTTATGCCTTCCTCGTGGAGAGTAAGGACCGAGTAGGGAAGATGGTGCACTTTGCTGTCCTGAAGGAGGACACCAGTGAGAATGTAAGCAAAATGCTGACTGTCTTCAAAGAGTTCAATCCTGAGTGGCAGAAGGTCAAGGTGGTCTTTGTGGACATGTCTTTCCTTCACAAAGCCACCATGCAGGAGCTCTTCCCCTCAACCCAGGTGCTTCTCTCTGTCTACCACACTGTCCGATTCCTTGAGAAGAAGGTAAAGGAAACGGTGGCCACTGTTTCCTTCAAGCATAAACTGAAGTTGGCTTTGAGGGAGGTGGTTTTTTCCACCTCCAATGCAAATCTAGACATCTTGTCTCAGCTGGTAAAGCGCTTGGTGGACAAAGAGTTGTACGACTATCTTCAGGCCAACTGGTTCTCCTGTGAGATGCTGTGGTACATGCATGCAAAGAAGGGCCTCCATTCCTGCAGCACCTATGTAGACAGTCTGGATCTCATCACTCATAAAATATCCAGTCTCTTCAATAAGCAGTTGTCCCTGGAGACCAGCATCCTTCACTTTGTTGAATATGCCGATTGCTTCAATACCAAAGGTCTGGAAAACCTTAACCAGGGTTTCTCAAGTGTTGAAGAGGAGAATCAGAGCAAACATGTGGAAAAGCCTAAGGTGCGTACCCGTGCCTCCATGAAGCGTACCCCTGTTGTTGCCTCACAGCCCCAAAACAAATGTCCTGAACCGCCCAACCAACTTGCCAAACAGAAACCTGCAAATCCCCCAGGCATCATGCTGGCAGCAATCAGAGAGAGTTGCACAGACCTAGGCTACCAGTTGTGTCTGAATGAGTGGGAGGTGGTGCAGAAGTCAACTCAGCTCATTAATGTCATGAAAGACAATATTGTGGTTCAGCTGCTAGAAGACACACACCAGGTCAGCAAAGACTGCAAGAGCTGCAGCTGTTACTTCCACTGCCGGTACCAGCTCCCCTGCAGGCACATCCTGTCTGTGCTGCATGCCAACAAGAAGGCTGTGGAGGAAGCTATGGTATGCAAGCGTTGGCAGAAGAAGTACCAGCACCTTTCAGTCTTAGGAGAGAACCTCCTAGACGATATTGGGCCCTCAATGGGTAACCAACCAGCAACAGCAGAAGAAAGATATGACAAAATCCAGTCCCTCAGCAAGGAGCTTGCTAATCTCCTGATGCAGTGTGATGGGGAAGAGCTAGAAGAGCGCAGCTCCACACTCAAAATGATTGTGGATATCTGGGCTAAATCCTCAGAGCCAGTGGAGGAGGCTGGGAAATGCTCTACCTTCAGAAATGTGGGGGACTTGCCATTTCTTTGGGTAAAGCAGGAGGAAATAGAAATGGAGGATGCAGGTGCAACCTCTGAGAGATCACTGACAGGTACCAACATGTTCCTGATTTGAAATGCCAGACGTTCTGTATTCAAACTTGGAGATTCAACATGCTGTTAATGGGAGCTGATGGTTTAATCCTCTCCCAGCCTCTTATGGTTCTCTCCCCATTCCCAGTCCCAGGAGACTCAGGGTTAACTGTTAACTTCCAAGACTGTTGAAGATCTCAGTAATAAACTTGAGACTTTCCTGTGTGCTCATGTGTCTTCTCAGACTAGCCATGTTGTGGGTTTTTTGTTTTGTTTCTTTGTAAGAGATTATAGGTGGTTAGAATATGGCAATTCCCACTTGCCAAGTACATGCTAGGTGCCTGTGTAAGAACCTCAGGGCTGCTGAAATCAGGCCCGTAATGCTCCCTGTGGGATGGTCTCCTTAGCCCAGTCATCTGCCACAGAGGCCTGAAAACTCAGCTGAACCTGGTATAGGGGGATTTACACTCAAAACCTGGTTATAGTGATAAAATAAGTTTCCTAACTCACTACTTTGGTTTCTGAAAACTAATTCTTGGTTTTTTAAATTTGGAGTGAACTTGTTCTCATTGCTTGCTGTGGTAAGACTTTTTAAAAAAAAAAAGAGAGAGAGAGAGAAAAAGAGAAGTATTTGGCTTTGAACAGGCAGAGAGATGCAAGTCCAGCTGCCTTCCTCCCTACATCCTCTGTTGTGCACTATTTAAGGGCTGTTCCCTGCTCTCCTCTAAGTAGCAGCTGGAAGAAAGTGCAATAATGCGTTTATGGTTTGTACATTGCTGTTTGTGCTGAGACCACTGCTAGCAGTGGTCAGTTTGCTGCTGTGTATTTAGACCAAATTAATTAATTGTTAAAATATGGTTCTGACTTTGTTTTGTCATTAAATTTGTTTTCCATTTTGGCTTGGGCCATAGCCTGTCCTTCGTGCTTGGCTTAAAATGCTTCTTTTGCTTATAGTCCCATAGTGGTTTCTAACCAAAAGCATGTAAAGTATTGCTGAGGCAGCTATCATCTCCAGTCTTTGAACTTCAGCCCTATAAACATGAACGATGTGCCTTCCTCAATTGTATTCAATGTGGAAGTGTCCTAAGGGGAAGTGGCTTGGGAGCTCTGAGTGGACGGGTTGTTTTTTCCACCATAACAAGTGTTAGTTTAATATCTTGTATACAAATAACTCGCTTAACTGAGGATTTTTGTTTGCTGTAGTAGAACCAATGTCCATCCTTGAAAGGAAAGATAAACAGGCCCTTTCTCTTCAGTTGATCAGGATGGACCCTGCTTTCCTTTGCATGCTGCCAGGGGCCTCTTTTCAACTGGGAAACTTGAAGTAGCAGCGTGGGGCAATGCCACAGGAAGCAAAACTAACTCCCCAGAGTGGACTCTTGTCTGCACTAAACTGCTGCTAAGCTATTATCCACTCCAGACCCTATGTTAGTCCATGGTGGCTTTAAGGGGAGCTTTTTCCCCATTGTGCAAGTGTGTGTGTACACACAATGGAGGTTATTTTGCCTTTCTGAAAGATCAGATCTGTTTTTGTCCGCTGAAAGCCACAGAGGGGAAGAGACCTAGCTGTGTCATTTGATCAGAGGAGCCCTATGAGTCATCTGTAATGATCCTAACATCAGAGTGGGATAGTGGGACAGAGTGGGACAATGCTCTGAGGTGGTACAGAATTCTTTTTCCCAAGTGCTTGGCTCATGGGTCTTGCTGAGGGTCTAACTGATTTCCCTATTCCAGATTGGGAAGGAATTTTTTCCCTAGTCAGATTGGCAAGAAACTTGGGGGTGGGTGTCACCTTCCACTGCAGCATGGAGTGGGGGGGGTTGCCAGCTAGGCTCACCTGCATATATCACTAAGTCAATTCCCTGCTAGTTTGCAAGGGCCTTGGCCAGTGGTGAGCCTCACTCCCTCCAGTTCTGTCTGTGGCACACTTCAGCTGTGTGTTCTGAGGGCTGCAATCCATGGGTCTCATCCTGTTGGTTGATTTGGGCTTGGTGCAGGGGTGGCTGGGTGGTACTGAGTGGCCTGTGGTATACAGGAGGTCAGACTAAATGATTGGGTGCTGCATGCTAACCTTAAACTGTATGACCTTGAGGCCCATTTTAGGTCTGAGATGAGCTGGTGTGGAGGTGCCCAAATCCATGTCACTTGGCACCATATCTCCTGTGCAGGGTCTAGTTCTGGGCCTCCCTGAAGCAGCAGCTGCATCGTACGGGTTGAAGCAGGGCCAGTGCAGGCCAGGGTCATGCCTTGGTGGGGCAGTAGCAGATTAGCTATTGGGATGACGGGGCCTGTGCCTAGGGCCCTGGCCAACTGGGCCCTCCAATCCCTGGCAAGAGAGCTGGGCAGGAGTGGAGCAGGGAAAGCCCCCATGCCCCACCCCTGCTTCCCAGCAGCAGCAGTCCCCAACTGGAGTGCTAGGTGGGCTGGGAAAGCCCCTGCTCCCTGGCAGAAGTGCTGGTGTGGGGGAAGCCCCAGTGCCCAGACCCCAGCTGCAGCCCCAGGACTGGGGGAGCTCTAGCTCCCTGCCGTGGCCCCAGGACCAGGGCAGCTCTCGCAGCCCCCTGGGGGAGGGAATGACAGAGCTGCTCTGGGCTTGGAGCCACGGGGGGCAGAAAGAAGCACACGGGGTGTGGGCTGTACTGGGGGGCTGCTGGGCGAAGGGGCAGAGTGGAATGCTCTGGCTCTGGCCTCCACAAAACCTTAATCCGCCTCTGCGGGGGGCAGAGGGTGGCCTGGGCCTGCCAGCTGTAAACTCCTGGGGGGTCACATGACCCAGTCCACCACCATCGTCACGTGACCGCTCTGCGCTGCCGGAGCCAAACAAGGAGGAGCCCCATTGCGCCGGGTCCGGGAAACGTTGCTGGGACCTTCTCAGCCGCTCCCATTGGAAGACGTGTAACCATGGATACCAGACTCCCGCTCACGGCCATACTATACTCTGATTGGTTAGTCTGTCCGTTCTCTCTGTACTCTGATTGGTGGATTCGCCAGCAGAGAGCGGGATCTCATCTGATTGGCTAGGGGTCCGGAACAGTCGTTTTATGATTGGTGGTTTGGTTGGCTGTCAGTCAGTGCCCCGGGCCAAGCGAAGATGGCGGCGATGACGGGCCAGGCGCCACGTTAAGGTGAGAGGGGCCAGGACGGCTCCTCGCGCGGGGCGAACCCGGAGAGCGGGGCACGCCGGGACCTTCTGTCCCTGTGCGGAGGCCTCCTGCAGGGTCCGGGCTTGGCGGGCTGGAGCAATGCATGCCGGGAGGTGGGGCCCCCACCCCTCCACACACACTAGGGCTGGAGCAGTGCATGCCGGGAGGTGGGGCCCCCACCCCTCCACACACTAGGGCGGGGCTGGAGCAGTGCATGCCGGGAGGTGGGGCCCCCACCCCTCCACACACACTAGGGCTGGAGCAGTGCATGCCGGGCGGTGGGGCCCCCACCCCTCCACACACTAGGGCGGGGCTGGAGCAGTGCATGCTGGGAGGTGGGGCCCCCACCCCTCCCCACACACTAGGGCGGGGCTGGAGCAGTGCATGCTGGGAGGTGGGGCCCCCACCCCTCCACACACACTAGGGTGGGGCTGGAGCAGTGGGTGCTGGGACCTCTCCCTTCCCTTGGCCCCACCTCACATAGTACAGTTCCGTGGGCTGCAATCTGCCCTCATGCCAGAGAAGTGCTGCCCCCTGCAGGCTGCACCCACTCCATTGGGCAAAGTTTGGGCATGGCTCTGTTAATCTCTAGTCTTGTGTCTGCCAGTGTGGGAAAGTGCTGCATTTCATTGCCCTGCCGTCTATCTAACTACTCACCCTTCTTCCTCCCCAATAGGCCCATCACCATACAGTGCAGCATGAATCTGGCTGAGGCAGTGTGGATGTTGTGATGGTAACCAGGACGCTGGCATTCCCAACGTGGCTGGATCATAGGGAATCGCCCAATCGTAAAGAGAATCAGGCGGTGAATGCTGTAACGAAAGGGGGAATAGACACCTCATATTAACAATGGCCCTAGTTACTGTGAAGGAACTGCTGAGCTTTGATTGTGGTTCGCTGGTAGCTTATCAATTAGATAAAAACTCTCAGCTGGACTCTATCAGCTTCCAGACCGTCCTCATGAGAAACATATTTGTGCATTTTCCTGATGTCATATTCATCCACAGAACCCACAATCCCAGGGGCAAAGCTCTGTATATGTTCATGGTGGACAGACCTTTCCTGAAGCTTCAGGGTGAGATGACTAAGGTAATTCATTTTGCTGTCCCAGCTAAAGAATCTGCAGAAAGCCTGGCTCACATGTATAGGACCTTCAAGGCCTTCAACCCTGAGTGGAAGAAAATTAAGACCTTTCTGGTAGATCCACACTTTCGATTGTTGCAGACTCTTTCTGAAGCATTCCCATCTGCAGAGGTGCAGCTGTCTGTTTTCCATGTATGCAAGCACCTGCAGCAGAAGATTCATCAGATGTCTTTGGAATGCATCTCAGAGAGACTGATCTTAAATGCCTTGAGGAACACTATGTGTGCAGCCACTGAAAGCAACCTGAGAATGATGCACACAATCCTGAGTGACTTTGTGAAACCAGACTTGCTTCCCCAGCTTCATACTCACTGGCTTCTCAATGACAAGATATGGGCTATGCATAGATGGAGGAATTGGATGGAATGCAATCAGTATTTTAAAGACTTGGAGATCATCACATGGGGCTTAAGCCAGGTCTTCTGCACTGGACTGTCTCTGGAGATCTGCATCACTTCTCTAGCAAAACACTACCAGAAGTGTGTTTCAAAGAGGCCCCCTGATGCTGTGTTCTCTGTTAACCCTCTTAGCAGTACCATGTCTACTGAGACAGTTTTTCAGAGCCTGCCAGCTCAGGACTTGCCACCAACCTCTCACAACGCCCAAATAGCTCTTCAGAATCAATCAGCTCCGAGTTCTCCACCAGTTTCTCCCAGTCTCACAGCAGCTCATCAGAAATGGCCAGGTCAGAATTCCCCTCCAAATCCCCCGGTTCTTCTTCCACAACCCCCGCCAGCTCCTCCGAGCCCCCTGCTTCTTCAGAATCAGCTGGCAGCTCCTCAGATCTTCCCTTTTCAGAACCAGCCAGATCAGTATTCTTCACCAGTTTCTATCAATCTCACAGAAGCTCATCAGAAATGGCCAGGTCAGAATTCCCTTCCAAATCCCCTGGTTCTTCAGAATCCCTTGCCCGCCCCTCAGAGTCCCTTGGATCCTTTATCCCATGAAATTAAACTGGAGATCATCACTGAAGACCCAAAGGGTGACCAAGATGTGGAGTGTAACCAAGAGACTGAAGACTGCATCAGGCAGTCACTGAGAGACATTTGCACAGAGCCTGCAGCCAGACTATGCTTGAACGAGTTTGCAGTGGCACAGAAGTCTGTGCAGCTAATAGGCACCAATGAAGACATAGTCAATATACAGATCCTTGAAGACACCCACAAAGTGAACCAAAGGGGCCTGAAAAGCTGCACTTGCCACTTCAATCAAGCTTTCCAGCTGCCCTGCAGGCACATCCTGGCTGTGTTGAACTCTGATAAGAAGATCTTACAGCCGGAGATGCTGAGTGAGCAATGGCAGAAGGAACCTAATATCTCTCAGGCAGGGCAAAATGGCACCGATGGCCTCTTGGAGGTTCTGAAAAGCTCCTGGAATGAGTCCCTGGATAAATCCTTAGCAGTGTCCTTTCTTACAGCGGAGATTAACCGGCTTCTTACCCAGTGCAGCAGTGAGGAGTTTGATCGGAGGTATAACACCCTCCGAGAATTGGCCGATAGCTGGATTGGACCTTATGTTCAGGTGAAGCTGTAGTTCAGAACTGGAGAGCTCCGTGCCTCTGCTCTCAGCCTCTTCGAGGTGTGACTCTCCTGCTTTCTGGGCCTCTGGGAGAAGTGAGGTGTGAAATACTACAAAAATGTCTGTTTAAATGTAATTACTCCACTGGTATGTCTTCCACTTTATTCTCCTTAGAAACCTGTATAAATGTGGGCCTTAAATCTGCATCATGGTAGTTTCCCCTTTGGCTTCAGATCCTAAATGTCTATTGGGTGAACACTTCCTCTTGCTATGAGACCTAAGGAGGTGGACTTCGGTAGGAATTCTGTCTCTGGCCCAGCCAACAGGAAACCCATCTGGGAATGGAATGGGGGAGGAGGGTAATAACCTGGGACTAACTTCCCTGAACCATAGTTCATGCATTCAGACCCTCATGGGATCCTTTTGCTATCGGTTGTTGCAGCTGGGTTCATGTGGTTTAGTCCCAGGATGTGTATCTGTTTTGGTTAGACTGGAAGGTACGTGTATCTGAGCCAGCCTGTGGTTCCCTTCCCTTTCCTGTCATGGTGACATGGGGCTTCCCACTAGTCTGGTAGAGCAGGATTTGCTCATGTGAAGTCAGACCTTTGTTTTGAAACCACATCTTTTGTTTTTCTCTTCTCACTTTATTGCCTCTAATTATTTAACTGAACCTGCTTGTTAAGGAGCCACAAACCCCGGAGGGTAGCAACCCACATGCTACCAGGGAGCTGCTGTCTGCAGCCTCTGCTAGGAGCACGGGAGTGGTTTGGCTGGTTGTGGCAGCTCTTAATTACACACAAACCTGCCCTCTATCGTCGACAGGCTTGTTTCACTGACATGGGAGGAGGGAACAAATCAGTGTTACCATAAATCTGTAAAAAGAAACAGAGCGTCCTGTGGCACCTTATAGACTAACAGATGTATTGGAGCATCAGCTTTTGTGGGTGAATGCCCACTTCGTCAGACGCATGCGTGCTCCAATACATCTGTTAATCTATAAGGTGCCACAGGACTCTTAGTCTGGATCTGTAAAAAGCAACAAACACAGCGACCCCTCTGATACAGCAACTCTAATTTCAGATTTATGTAAGACAAACAGCGAAGTGGAGAAATCCGAGATTTAAATGTACTGTAGTGGGACAAGGGGGACATGCAGAGGAGAGAGCAGTCCCAGGCCCAGCCAGTAAGAACTGCTGCACGACATGGGGATATATGGATGGGTTGGTGCGCGGTCCCTCTCTGGCACCTTCAGGCAAGGAGACCCTGGGGGCAGGGAGATGTAGATATAATTTTCTGTACCAGTCAACAGGGAGTGGTGAGGGAATAGGACAGAAGGTGCTATTTAGGTCAGTAATTTGTTCCACCCTAGCTCAGCCTGGTTTATTCATGTCATGTCAAATTGTTTGTGGGGTTTTTTTTGGCTCAATGGTTCATTCACAGTTTTGTTAACATCAGAATCAACACTCCATTCACAGGAACAGAACTACTGTATGATCAGAAATTTCCTTTTGAGCTAGAGTTCTGTAATATAAACTCCTTTATGTAAATATAGCATCAAATATTTTCCTGAAAGCCTTTTGCTTTGAATTGTGAATTTCTCCTTGGCTTTACTTCTCAAAGTGTGCTATGGAAGGGGGCTGGAAGCCTCTGTCTACTGGTCTCTTCCTCTGTCTGTCTGTCTTCCAGAACTGTGCATCCCATGTCCTTTTTGGAGTTATCTCCCCCTGTACACCTTGCTCTGGATTCTCTGTCATGAAGTTCTGTGAAGTTCTGTGCAGCTCTGACCAGATCCTCCTCTTTAATCCCTGGCACAGGCACTGTGGGGATGCCAGCTATCATCATGGCAAGAGTGAGGATGCAGATGTCTGGAGGAGGGTTCTGCACTGACTGTCGACCTCTGTTCTTACTGAGTTTTATGGGCATAAGAAAAGCACCTCTGGGAGGAAATCCACAGGTAGCCAGTGGGAAGTCTCCCCCTGGGCTGCCCAGCTCACCAACGTGCTGCCCATTCCTTTGCTGGGTTGGAGGATATCCTTTCACAGAGGCACTTGGATACATGCCAGAGGGGCCACATGGCTGCTTGTCTCTGACCAGTTCAGATGGATAATCCCATATAGAGATCTCATCCTGTTTATGCTGGGGAAACTTTCTAGAATACCTTCCACAATAGTGTCCACTATAAGGCTCCCACCTTATGTCCCTGTACCCTGATCTGCTACTGAGCGGGAACCTTGGACTTTGCTGGGCACCACTGCAAGGCTGCTTTAGTGTGTTCTCCTGATACACAAGGGTTGCTTCTACATGTGAAGGAGCTGCAATTTCCTGTGTTTTCCTTCTGAGCACTCCTGGAACCAAAACTCCAGCAGGAAGAGATGTCTCCCCAGACTGATAAACACTTAGTAGATTGCTCTTTGCCACTTGGAGCTGTCTGCTGGCATCTGTGAGGGGGAAGGAAAAGATAAAATGTAGGAGCAGACTGAATATTAATAGCAGATTGTGCTTCTGCCAATCCGCAACAGGTGGGCTCCAGGGCTAAGGCAGGTCTGCATAAACTGCCTTTCAACCACTGAAATCAAGGGGCCATGCTTTCAGAGGGGTCTTGCTGTGCTCTAATTGAGCATATTCTGTGGTGTGCCCCAGCACTGGGCATTGCAAATCTGAGGCCTAGTTTTGAAAATGTTGTCCTGCATGTTCCTAGATAGGAGCCTGAAGAGCAAGAAGTCAGTTTGTGGCAGAATTGATTTACAATATACATAGTTTGTACCAGGGTTTCAGCTGCATTCATACCACATGGCTGTCTATTACATCCACCTTTCCATGTGCAACACTGGAAATAAGTCACCACTATTTTTGAGTAAACATCTTTCCTAAGAGAAATTACACCAGTGGAATGAGAACTAGGCTGTAATTTTCATTCCAGTTGCAGGGCTCAGGAGAACTCTCCTCCTGCATCCCACTCCACCCTGTGAGCTGGAAGCCGCATGGGTTAGTGATAGCACATTGCACTGGCAGCTGCATTCCAATCCCAGCTCTTCTGTACTTTTTCTTAGTGAGCTAGGGCCCGATTTTCGAAGAGAGGCTTGCTTTGTGTGTGCAAACACCTGCCCAGCCATTGGTGGGATTGACGGACATAGTCTGCAAAGAACTGATCCTCACATGATGCTGGCTCTCCTTGTTTCCAGCTGAAAGAAAGGAGTCCGGCTTGAGGCCTTTAGCCTTTCTTCTCAGCCCCCTCTCTGTAGTGTGGTGAGAGTCAGGTGACATTTGACCAGTGCTTTGAACATGGAGAACGAGCTCTTAATTCTAAGGGGTACGAGGCAGGCTTTCCTGTGGAATTTAATAAGGAAGGTCCTGCAGCCTTGGATGTTGCTGCCCTACTATGGGACAGAGTGATGCTGACCCATCAAGAGTGTATCGTCTATAAAAATGGACCAGCTAAACTGCAGCTAGGTTGGGGGCGGGGAAGGGTGGTGGAATCACCTCCCATCCAGATTGGGATGGAGGATTAGAGCTCAGTTACGGGGAGCTCCAACACAGTTAATATGCAGGGCAGATAGGACTGTACTATTATAACTGCTCCTGGACCATGGAAAGGCCTTGTACAGAGCAGGGATTGTTGAGAGAATGATGATATAGTCATGTCCTGTTTACGTGCCACCTCAGTATGGCATTTTATTTGGGCCTCCGTATGAAGTATGGATTGTGATGTAACAAGCCCTTAATCCTAATTCTCCTATTTGATGAGTAAATTTGCCATGCAGCAAACAGATCTTTGAGTGACCTTCTATTCACTTTCTGGTTTCTGTACAAAATGCTTCCATATTGGAAGGAAAAGCAGTTACCTTGGATGGAAGTTAAAAAACCTGAAGAAGCTTTTTCCTTCACAAAATAAGACATTGCCAGTGTAGGAATCAGGCTGGTGCCTCTTCTCCCCATAATGTACCAGCACTGACCTCTCCCCATTCTAGAACCAGCATCACAGGCCCTGACCTTACCTCACACTGGAACCAGCAAGCCGCTGACCTCCCTGCCTGCTTATGCCACAATTCTAACTCTGTCCATCCCCACTGAGATCCCATGATCCTACAAAGCAGGGAACTATCCCTCTGCTTTATCTATTCCATTTCTAATAGCTCTGAGTCCCTCTGTGCCTAGAAGAAGCAGCCAGGGCTCCACATTTACCTGGATTGTCCCTTCGGAACCTTCTTGTGCAGGATGCTGATGGGAAATGAACATCCCCCGACCCCTTTGGTTAGGGCAAGTTTATCGTCACTGAATTATGTAACTCTGAAGTAGCTGAGAGCAATTGACACAACCTCAGGGGGATATTCTGTGCTACCCTCTCCCCATTGCTATGTGGAGGAGTCTGAGACTAGGCCACACCAGTCAGTACTCCCAACAATTTGCTTCTGTTTTGAAGCACTTTATTATCCTCTCATTTCTATAACAACAATCTGGCACATGCACCAATCCCTCCGTGTTCCTTTGTGTGCAGGGAATCCCCCCACTGCTGCTATTCCTTCCCTTCTGCTATTGACTGTCTGTGCTGTAAGGCTCTGCCATTCCAGTGGTCTCTGTGCCAGTTTATGGCACTGCAGACTTCCACGGCACAATGTATGTCAGGATGGGTGTAACTACTGAGGTTCCAGTCAGCTGCTGTGAAGTGGGGGGACCACCTCTGCTCCTGGGGCTCCTTGGGTGAAGATGGAAGAGCAGTTCTGGAAGCATGGATCCCTTTCTGGAAGGCCATTCTTGGTCACTCACAGGGGCTGCAAGTTTGAAGGGCCTGCCTGCTGAGGGAGATCTTGCCATCTCATTCATATTTGCAGAAGTTCTTCAAGAGCGGAGGCAGGTCCAGCCCGTCGATGGCCAATCGGTGGACAATGTGCTTCTGGATGACCAGTCGACAGAGGGTCTGCAAGGAAGGGACTGAAAGAGGAAGGAAAGGAAGAAGCTGAGCTTGCTGCTCTGAGGCAACCTTAGGAGGCAGGTGGCTCTGTCACAGAAGCCACTGGGACAGCAGCAGCCAGGAGAGCAGTTTATATGCCTGTGCTGGTGCATTTTCATGATGGATTTTGAAAAGGCCCTATTAATTCATCTCAACGCTGCGTGAACTTTTGATCCCCAGCCCTCCTCTCTATCTCTTCCTGTCCCTGCGTTAGCAAACACAGCATGATTGAATGTTGGATCCCTCTGAGGTCTGGCTGGGGTTTCCCAGAGAGACTGGTTTCACAACAGTGTTACGATTAACTGGTTAGAGCTGGTTTAGTCAGTGAGTTCTCTGTTCCCTCGCAGCAGTGCTCCTGCTGGGCCGCAGGCTCTGATCCCACCTCCACATAGTCCCATCGAATTTCCTGTAAGGCTCTCAACACTCAACAGAAAAAATAAAATCTACAGCGTGCTTCTAGACATTTTCTTTCTTAATTCTTTGAGTTATTTGGTGCTGGTAAAAGTCACCAGAGAATCCTGGAGAGTGAATTCACTATCCACAGTACAGCCCAGGCAGCAGCAGGGCCTGCTCACCCCATGTTATCCTGCTCCAGTGCCCCACCCCTGACTACCTCTCTGGGAGAGATGGAGAGTTCAAAGGCTGGAGTGATCTGGCCATTGTCAGCCCTGTGGTTAAGAACCCGTCAGCTGTGATTAATCTGAACTCTTGCTCAATGTCTCTGTGTAAAATGGCTGCCTTAAGTGCTGGTGACTTCTAGGAATTTGCGGCGCAATCTGAGGCAGAGATATAAGTAGAGCAGTACTGAGCCCAAACATGTTACCACTGTTGAGAGGATGTGTCTGACCTTGGGAGTATTTTCAGATAGTTTGTTTACCTTAACTTGGAGGCACTGGGCTCTCGGGTTGTTATGACCAGGGGACTAGGTAAGAAGTGTCCCTGTCGCTATCTGCAGCAATATCTTCCTCCTCATGTCCACTTGCCCTGAATCTCCCTTGTGACCCACAAGCATCACCAGTGGCGGCAGCTTGTTCTTTCTATGTTTACTCTGCAAACTGTCTCCTGGCCAATAAACAGTGGCAGTAAAACTTCTCTTTATATGCTAAGGAAGCTTTGCAGAAATAGAAATCACTGAAGCCTTAAGTGAGAGAAGAGCCCGAGTCTGCCTCCTGCATCAGTTCCAGACATCTTACGAAGCCCTAGTGAACATCCTGAGGCAACCTGCCTGGTACTGCAACTGCCCCCAACAGCTTCCAGCCTAGAGGGCTGACGGGGAAAAAGATATTGATTCACATTCTGAGCTGGACACAGGCCCTCCACAAAAGGTGTGGTCCAGTCCAGGAATAACATGAGCGGCTGCTTGCTACCACAGTGGCTCATTAGAGCATTGGGGTCCTGTTAGATGAAAATAGGTTTAATGATTGATAATTGCACATGCAAATACATGTCAGGTTCAAAATATCATCCTAGGACTGAAAAGCCTGCACAGCAGAGCGTATCTTATCTCCCTGTGTTTGGACATTCACAGAACTAATTCAAAACAACTAGCAGAGAAACCACTGGATTTTAGCCTTGGTGCCAAAATAATCTGAACTTTAAGCCAGTGAAACAAGGGAAGGCTTCTCCTACATCGATAAGTCACTCTTCTGCCTGTTCCATATTTACAGTTGTTCTTTGGTTTTATTGTGGTGTTGTACATGTGGCCTCACATCTAGAATCCAGGTATCAGCCAATAAGCACTGGTCCATTACAACAAATGTGGCATGTTAGCCAGCATAGCAATTCTTATGTTACTAGCCATTAACACAGGGGTAGGCAACCTATGGCACGGGTGCCGAAGGCGGCACACAAGGTGATTTTCAGTGGCACTCACACTGCCTGGGTCCTGGCCACCAGTCCGGGGGGCTCTGCATTTTAATTTAATTTTAAATGAAGCTTCTTAAACATTTTGAAACCTTATTTACTTTACATACAATAGTTTAGTTATATATTATAGACTTACAGAAAGAGACCTTCTAAAAACGTTAAAATGTATTACTGGCACGCGAAACCTTAAATTAGAGTGAATAAATGAAGACTCGGCACCCCACTTCTGAAAGGTTGCCGACCCCTGCATTAACATCTGTCAGGAGTTCTTCCACAGCCTCCTTGTCTCACTTAGTACTGGGCCTCTCTAAGGTAGCCAATGAGGTGGCTAATTAGTGATGGTGGATTTTGTGACATGGCCACCTGTCCCATCAGGAGTTTGACTGAGACACCAAACTGATTTCACACCTCGTCCACTGAACAGCTGTGCAATGGAAGTGACTTTACCACTACTGGAGTGGGCTGGATGGTCCCATACCCACTATCCCTATCTATGAACATCTTCACCAGAGGCTGTAACACAGGAGTCCCTGGATGTTCTGCAGCACATAAATGGCAACACACTGTTTCTGCTCCCTGCACCCAAACCTCAGCCCAGAACTGCCTCTCCAAGCTGATCCCAACTTGGAAATGTCACAAAAATGAGAGCAGTCAGGAGTTCAGAGACTATAGGTGGGCAGGGAAGGGAGGCAGAAACTAGAGCCATGGAGATCAGGACACGGAGCTGAGAGCCTCAGGAGTGTTGAGAAAAGAGGCTGGAAGGTCAGAGAAACGAGTGTTGGGGAACCTGAGCTAGGTCTGATTTTCAGGGCTGAAGCTGTATCCAACAGGAAATGAGTGCTTTCTCCCGTCTAATCTGTCAGCCTTGTGCTCAGCACCATGGTATCTGAGCTTGTACCCCTGGGAGACTGTGACATTTAATCTTACTGGATTTAAGTAGTTTTTTTAAGCCCCACCCCACTCTGATCTTCCTGAGCTCTGATCCAGCCAGAGGGGGCCTGTCCAGGATGGTTCTACAGGGAGGGGAGGAAACACAGATACCTACAGCCATATTCCACTTGGATGACACGGACGCTCTTGGTTGAAGCAAAGACATCGATCACTGCATAGAGTGGGCGGGAGGCAGGGAGGCTCCTGGCACTCGGTCCCATGTCCTCTCCATTGATGATGATGTGCATGTCTGCCATCCCGTCAGACCGGATGGCATACAGCACCCCAATCCTGCTCCTCCGGGCTGTCGGGGGCAGCACATTTGTCTTGTACAAGTCATCCAGCATGTGGCTGTACTGGCTGGGCCTGCTCCGTCCCACCAGCTTGTCTCGGAGAATCCTGACTTGTTCTATGAGCAGGTAGGGGTCTGAGAGGAAGCCTTGGACCCGAGCCTCCGAGCCATCTGGAGTAACACGGTTGTGATGCCTGGTGATGGCAAAAACCCAGGTGTCCCCCAGATTGACCAGGTCTGGGAGCGAATACTCTGGCACCACATCCAGGCTTCTTGGGTCATGTGCTGTTAGCCCCACCCGCAAGTGGCCACACCAGCCCAGCTCCTTCTCCTCAATCTCCACTAGGAAGATCTGTCCAGGCTCCAGGGGCTCCTGGCTGAAACAGAGCCCGTTGGCAAAGCTCTCCACCCTGGTGGCCTGAGTGTGCGAGGGGTCGATGCGGATGTTGGTGCCATGGACGTGGTGGAATCGGGTGGGTGGGTGGCAGGCAGCCGCCATCTCTGGTTGTGGCACAGGGTTGTGGCTATTTTTAAGCGGGCGAAACAGGCTCAAGCACCTGGCTCTGTACAGCTGTTGTGGGGAGAGTGGTGACATTTGTACACTCCTAATAGGGAGAGCAGAGCCCCACGGCAGCTCTCAGGGGTCCTAGTGCCACCAAGCCGCTCCTGAGAGCCTGAGCAGGGCGGAGCTGACATCACTCCTGGGGCTGCTCCAGCCAGCACGGCCATGCCTGTGACTGCCACCGGGCTCCGGGCTCGCTGCACTGGTAGCTCAGAGTGAGGCCGGGCCGGGCGAGCTCTGCCACGGGCCCGGCCCCCCCCAGAGGGAGACCCGGGGCAGGTTGCGCTGGGCCCCCCCTCAGCCGGCCCAAGGCCACGTGCCGGGGCGGGTCCCTCTCCGCCCCGTGTGTCTGCCCCGGCCAGCGCCTGACTCCTCCGCCAGGCGGCGCTGCTCCCGCAGGGCCTCGCGCGCCGGGCAGAGGCTGGGATTGAGGGCGGGGACTGGGAGCCGCTGGGCTCTGATTGGCTCTATTCGGGATTGGCCCCGCCCCTCCGCGATCAGCTGCGCCCAGCGTCACGTGACCGCCTCGGTTCATATGAACGGGAGTCACGTGCCTTGCTTCCTAGTTAAGGGGAACCTGCTACTAGGAGGTGAGAGCCGGGGCCGGGGGGAGCTGGGGCCGGGGGGAGCTGGGGCCGGGAGGGGCCGGGGGGAGCGGAGCCGGGCGGGGCCGGGGGAGCTGGGGCCGGTGGGTGCGGGGCCGGGGGAGCTGGGGCCGGGCGGGGCCGGTGGGAGCGGAGCCGGGGGAGCTGGGGCCGGGGGGAGCGGAGCCGGGCGGGGCCGGGGGAGCTGGAGCCGGTGGGAGCTGGGGCCGGGGGGAGCTCGGGCTGGGGGAGCTGGGGCGGGGCCGGTGGGTGCTCGGGGCCGGGGGAGCTGGGGCCGGGCGGGGCCGGGGCTCCCCCCCCCCCGCTGACTCTCCTCTCTCCGCCCGCAGATGGGGCCCGTCCTGCTCTGCGCGCTGCTGCTGGCGGCCCCCCGCGTCGGGGCTGCGCCCTCCGCCGACGAGGTGACCTACCTGCCGGGGCTGGCCAAGCAACCCGTCTTCCGCCAGTACTCGGGCTACCTCCGCATCGACCCGCACAAGCGCCTGCACTACTGGTAGGTGCGGGGCGAGGGGCCCCGCTGCTCAGAGGGGGCTGGGGCTGGGCTCATGGGGGTACTTCCCTTCTGCAGACTAAACAATCCCAGTTCCCTCAGCCTCTCCTCATAACTCATGGCTGGAGCACATGACTTACGAGGAGAGGCTGAGGGAAATGGGGTTATTTAGTCTGCAGAAGAGGAGAATGAGGGGGGATTTGATAGCAGCCTTCAACTACCTGAAAGGGGGTTCCAAAGAGGATGGATCTAGACTGTTCTCAGTGGTGGCAGATGACAGAACAAGGAGCAATGGTCTCAAGTTGCAGTGGGGGAGGTCTAGGTTGGATATTAGGAAACACTATTTCACTAGGAGGGTGGTGAAGAACTGGAATGGGTTCCCTAGGGAGGTGGTGGAATCTCCTTCCTTAGAGGTCTTTAAGGTCAGGCTTGACAAAGCCCTGGCTGGGATGATTTAATTGGTGTTGGTCCTGCTTTGAGCAGGGGGTTCCTCCTGAGGTCCCTTCCAACCCTGATATTCTATGATTCTATACTCTGGCCACAGCAGCGATACTCCACTGGGGGCGGCTTTTTCCAGCCGGTGATCCTAAAACACTGCGGGATTTGACTATTAACCAGCCAGGCTGCGTTCACTATGGTGTTAACATGGGTGGGCTACCCGTTGGGGGAGGCTAGCCCCCCCCCATCTCCTGTTAGAGCCCAGAGCCCCCCACCCTGGCTGCTGGGGAGGGGGGAAATGCCCCGAGTGCTGGGCCATGGGGGGCAAGAGCAGGAGGTAGGAGGGAGGCTTGGGGTGGAATGTGGGCAGGACCTGGCCTGTGATACCTGCTGCCCATGGTGGTTAGCCAGTTGTAGCTGATCAAATATGTGGTCAGTCATTTTGCTGCGAGAATAGGATCTGTACACAAAATACTTCCATGTCCTACTGTTTCAATGTGACTCGATTGTGCTAATGAATTCCCACCCTCCTGACTCTCTTGGGTAACGTTGATCGCTAATTTGACTCCTGAACCACTGAGGTCTGGGTATCACTGGGTCTCCAGGTTTACAGAGGCTCAGAGCAACCCTGAGAGCAGCCCTCTGGTGCTGTGGCTGAACGGGGGACCTGGCTGCAGCTCCATGTCTGGCTTATTGACCGAGCACGGCCCCTTCACGGTAAGTCACCACCATCCCTCTCCTTGGCCTGAGCCACCCTATGTCCCCCACCCCATCCATGCGCTTGCTCTGGTTTGCTGGGAACAATGTCCCTCCAAGGGTTGGCGGTGACTGGGCTGTAACTGCAGGGAGGGGGAGCCTTACTGTCTCCTGAACCTTGCTGGTTCAAGCCACCTAGGCACTGGGTTCAGGGATGGTTCTGCTGCTTCCTCCAAGGGGGACAGGCTGGCCAGCCTGAGGGTGCATCTCCTGCATTGGCTCTTCTGTTACGGTAACAGAGGCTTCTCCTTTATCAGATCCAACCGGATGGGACTACCCTGCAGTACAATGACTATTCGTGGAATAAGGTATGGACTCCACTTCCTGAAAGGGACGGTCCATCCGTTCCTCTCTCCCTCCCCCCCCCCCTCCCCCCGCCACTGGAATGGCCTGTCCTGTGCACCTGGCAACAGCTGTGCTGGGGTGCAGGCCAAGGAGGGTGCTGGGCCTTATATGCATTTGGGGGAGGGGGGCAGCGCTAAGCCCTGCCTTCATTTTTCCCATAGAAACGGAGCCTCTGGCAGGCTTCTCCCTTATTTACCTCCATCTTGCCTCCTAGGCTTTGTCTAGACTAGGACATAAAGCTGTGGTGCTAGGGAGTTAGCCAGCATATTCTAGCCGACACCGGAAACAAGTGAGACAGAGGTTTTAACCTGACCGTGTTAGCAGGTGCTACAGTTAGACGCTGCCTT
This sequence comes from Platysternon megacephalum, assembly GCA_003942145.1. Classification (NCBI taxonomy): domain Eukaryota; kingdom Metazoa; phylum Chordata; order Testudines; family Platysternidae; genus Platysternon; species Platysternon megacephalum. The sequence goes on along the minus strand of QXTE01000198.1, from coordinate 836,283 downwards.
GTCCTAGTACCATGATCTGGCACCTTCAGGGCCTCAGAGTGGAGGGTCTTGGCTGTTACTTGTTTTCCCTGAGTGATCTGTGGCTGTCTCTGCAGATTGCCAACATGCTGTACCTGGAGTCCCCAGCAGGTGTTGGCTTCTCCTACTCTGATGACAAAGACTATGCCACTAATGACACCCAGGTGAGTGAGGTTCTGGGGCTGCTGGTAGTGACACCTGTCCCCTCCCTTACTGCCCATCTCCTGCAGCAAGGAGCTGGTTCCAGAGCTGGAGTGCCTGCAGCCCAGCCTGCCTCAGCCTCCTCTCTGATTGCAGGTGGCCCACGATAACTACCTGGCGCTGAAGGAGTTCTTCCGCCTCTTCCCGGAGTACAGCGCGAACAAGTTCTTCCTCACCGGGGAGAGCTACGCTGGCATTTACATACCCACGCTGGCTGAGTGGGTGATGCAGGACTCCAGCATCAACTTGAAGGTAAGGGGCATGCAGGCTCTGACCCCTTCCCTGGAGCATATGGTGGGGAGAGGGCACAGCCATGTGAATCCCCCAGTTTCTTCCTGCTGCTGCACATTGTAACATGGGCCAGTCCTTGACCTGATGGGGCGGGGGACGGGGCGGGACGGACACCAGGTGGCCTCAGTGGAGATGCGTTCCGGCAGAGGGAAGAGTGTGCCAAGGGGACAGCTCTCTCCATATGGCTTTGCATCATACTATGCCCATGCTGGGGGGTGTTAAACCGTGCTTCGGGCTGTCCATCTCCAGTGTGGGGTTTGTGGAGACCCCATTGTCCAGGCCAGCTTGCCCCCCTTCCCTGCCCGAAGCAACTGCTTCCTGTTCAGTGGGTGCCTTGGTCCCTGCTCTGTCTGGTGTGGGGAATGCGCAGCAAGTTCTGACTGCAGCGCCCTGTCTTCTAGGGACTCGCTGTGGGAAATGGCCTCTCCTCCTATGAGATCAATGACAACTCCCTGGTTTACTTTGCCTATTACCATGGCCTCCTGGGAACCGGGTAAGAATGTGCAGGTACTGGGGCTGTGGGCTATTGAGTCACAGCTAGAGGGCACTGGCCTCCAGCCCGCAGGATTGTGGACTGGGACTCGGGATCGGTGCAGATGCGGGAGTCAGTGGCCATTCTCTGCTCTGGCCCAGCCTCCCTGGCCAGGGTACTGCCCTTGAAGCTTGGCTACCCCAGCAGGCCAGTTCCTCGCTGTTGCTGGGGGGCTGCAGCCTTTCCAGGGAAAGGGATCTGCTGCGACGAAAGGGTTTGGAGGACTGGCCCATGCTCCTCAGGACTGTGCTTGCTGGCTGGGAGTGGGAATTCCCTTCTCTTCTACTTGGGGTCTCTTCCCACCCTCCTCTCTGCAGCGTCTGGGCACTGTCTGGGCACACAGTAAGTGATGTGACTGACATCTGTCACATGGGGCTTGTTCTTCCACTCCTCAGGGGGAGGGTTGTGTGCAGTGGAGGGGTGGCTTGATTTCTGTGCTGGCGCTGCTCTGTTATACTGGAGAAGGCTGGTTGGAGCAGTGTGCCTGGCACTTGGCGCAGGAGGTGTGGAGGTTTGGGGTGGTCCCTTGTCCCACAGTCTGGAGCCACTCTTGAGGCAGCTCTGTCACCTGCTTTTCCCTGATTGGGACAGCTCCACTGTGCCTGAGGAGTGGAGTTATCCTTCATGATTGTCAGCCCAGAGCCTTAGGTTCGTAGGTGTTCTGCATGCAGGCCAGTGAGTGCCTTGAAGCTAAGGACTCTCCTTGCTGTCCTGTGGGAGCAGAGGACAGGGGTGATGTGCCCATGGAGCCTGTGTAGCAGAGAAGTGCTGCAGCGCTTGGTAGTCATTGGAGTTTCCTATGGGCTGGTGGCTTCATGTCCTGGCCTATTGCATTGCTGTTTCCTGCACTCACAAGGGTCTCTTGCTCCAGGCTGTGGACAGATCTGCAGCACTTCTGCTGCTCCCAGGGAAAATGCAACTTCCATAAAAACGCCAACCTGAACTGCACACTCAGGGTGAGTATTGGCCAGGGAGTGCTGGGGAGGCCCCGGAGTACCACATGGCCTGTGGTAGCAGAGCAGAGTCTGGCTGATCCCTGCACCCTGTGCTGGGTTCTGCACCAGCAGCAAGGTCCTTTCCCTGGCTGTTTGAATGGGTCTGGTTCCATGAGGGATTGGATCCAAGGGCAGGATTTAAAGGGGCAGGTGGCTGAGCAGATGAGTCCATGGCAGCTCCTTGAATCAGTCAGTGCCCTGCAGACCATGGTAGCACCTGAGCCATGAGTTGCTGTAATGCCTGCTGGATTCCAACCCACATGGCTTGTTCCAGCTGCAAGAGATGATCCAGATCGTGGAGTCGTCGGGCCTGAACATCTACAATCTCTATGCCCCATGTGCTGGCGGTGTCCCTGGAAGCTACAGGTAGGAACAGCTGGCTCCAGCCCCTCTCCAGGTGGCTGACTTGAGTCTGGAGAGATCGGCACCGCTCCAAAGTCCTGTGGCCCAGTAGCAGGTGCGAGGAGTGCAGCCAACCTGTTGCAGATAGATCCTTGCTGGCCATCTCGGCAGGGGCCCTGGAGAGGATCCCTCCAGGAAGGGGCTTTGGTTTGGGGTTTCCTGGCTGCTGTCTGGGGCTCTGTCCTTCCTCAGCAGGATGCCGAGGCCAATGGCCGAGTCTAATACCCTGCCCTAGAAAGGGGAACCTGAGCAAGTGAGGGTTGGGGGTGGAGGCGCTTGCAGTGGGGCCCAGGCCTGGTTCTCAGGCTGCTCTTGCCCTGGCTGCAGGTATGATCAGGACCAGCTCATCAGCCATGACCTGGGCATCTCCTTCATCCGGCAGCCCCTGAAATACTCCTGGAGGCAGGTAAGTGTCAGGGCTCCTGCTCCCTGGGGTGTGGGGAACGGGCACCTGCCTGCCCCGACTCAGAGGGAGCCCCTGTCCTGCTGTGCTAACCTGCTATGACTGCAGGGGCAGGCAGTGTCTCAAGCTCTGGGGCAGGCATTGGCTCTGGCCAGCCTGCAGTGTTGCCCATGGTGGGCCTGGGCCGAGGCAGTTAACTCTCCCTGCTGCATTGTGCAGGGGGCTTGAGGGAATCGGGTCTCTGCCCCATGGCCGCAGCATTTCTCTCCTCTTCTCATAACTCTTCCTCTCCCAGAATCTGCTCCAGATGCCAGCAGCCAAGAAAGGGGTTCGTCTGGAACCCCCCTGCACCAACTCCACAGCCTCCACCACCTACCTGAACACCCCTGAAGTGAGGCAGGCGCTGCACATCTCTCCAGAGGCGCCTGAGTGGCGTATATGCAGGTGGGGAGGTTTCTGGTCTGGAGAGGACACGGCCTCCTGGCCAGGACTGGGTGGGTCTCTGCTGGTGTAACTCTGCCTGTTCCTTCACAGTTCGGAGGTGAACCACAGCTACAAGCGGCAGTACATGACTGTGAACGACCAGTACCTGAAGCTGCTTGGCACCATGGTGAGTTTGGGGGATCCCAGACCCTAGCCTGGCCCCTTTGGGAGAAGTGATACCTGAGGCGGGGCACCCCACGAGCCTCACCTGCCCCGTGTCTGACCCGTCAGCTCTGCAGTCAGCTGCTGAGCCCTCCCTGCCCTTGGCTGCCAGCTGCTCTGAGCAGATCCCGAGGTGAGGCACGGAGCTGCTGCCCCTCCAGCCCAGGTGACGCCCTTGTGCTCTTGGCAGAAATACCGGATCCTGGTGTACAATGGTGATGTCGACATGGCCTGCAACTTCCTGGGGGACGAGTGGTTCGTGGACTCCCTGGACCAGAAGGTAGGCAGGGGAGGGGGACTCGCTGGGCAGTGAAGTGCTGAGGGGGTGCACCAGCCTGGGACTGCTGCAGTGACAGGCGTCAGGGGAAAGACATGGCCAAAGAACCAGTACTGGCGGGAGGAATGTCCAGGCCCTGCCCAGAACTGGCCAGGTGACACCTGGGCAGAGCGAGGGGCCGGGAGGGCACAGGGCTGGCTCTAAGGGTGTTGGGCTCTGGTTCCAGGTGCAAGTTGCCCGCAGGCCCTGGCTGTACAACGATGGGACCGAAGACCAGATCGGGGGTTTTGTGAAGGAATTCACCAACATCGCCTTCCTCACCATCAAGGTAAGCGGCCCCCGGCACGGCCGGGTGGGACCCTGGGCTGCAGGCAACGTGTTCATAGCCGCAGCCAGCAGCTGAGCTGCCCGACACATTTCCCCGGTTGGCAATGAGGGGGCAGGGCACCTTCATCCTCATGCTGGGGCGGAATTCCACAGCTCCTCTGTGCTTTGGCCTGAGGCCACGCTGTCGCCCAGAGCTGGCCTGGGAGGGGAGGCCAGGGGGCTGGAGCTGTGGCCTCTCAGCCTCTGGGACCTAGCATCCTTCAGGAGGGAGGCTGGGCCAGTTGCAGAGAGAGTTGGGATCTCTTGTAGGAGGGGGGTGTCTGGCTGGGCTCTGGCGACGGTTGAGAATCACTGGCCCCCTCATTGAGGTGGCTTGGATGTTCCCTCCAGCCCTGCATGGCTGGCCTTGACCTGGTGCCTTCACCTGTCTTCTGCAGGGAGCTGGCCACATGGTGCCCACAGACCAACCGCAAGCCGCCTTCACCATGTTCAGACGCTTCATTCAACAGCAGCCCTACTGAGAGCCTGGCAGAGCTGGGCTGCACTCCTGCCTGGGGCAGCTCCCCTCCCCTGCCCGGGCCACGGGCCCACTGCCTGGCAGGACCAGGGCCTCACTGCTCAGCAACTGCAGCAGATACGGGTTTTCCACAGTGCTGAGGCAAAGCCTCTGGCTGCTGGCACAGGCCAGTGGGTGTCGTCCTGCTCCCTAGCTCCTGCAGGAGGGGAGGACTGACCTGCCCTTCACCTCTAATGGGGACCCTGCCTGTAGGCCGTGCAGGCTGGGTACCAGTGCACTGCAGAGCTCAGGGGCTGGGAGGCTGCTGGCTTCACTCTTCCAGAGCTGCTGCTGTGGCCTTTACCTCCTGGGGCTCTGCTGCCTCCTGCCCTGGGCCCTGGAGCTGCCATTTCACCTTGGGGGGTGGACCAGCACCCACCCCATGGCCTTGTTCTGCATGTGTCCCATGGGGCTGGCTTAGGTATCTCACCCCGTGCCTGCAGGAGGCTGGGCTGTAGCCAGCAGCCCCCTGCGCTGTCTCTCAGGTCTGCCCTGGGAAAGTTCTCATGTGTCCTGATGAAGGAGGTGTGAAATGAAGACATTCCTGGCCCTGCCCCCACTCACTCCCTGGGGCATGGGCTGCTCCCTGGGCCTTGCAATAAAATGTCACAGCTGAACCTGGATCCGTGTGACTGTTGCACATTTCCCCCAGCTCACGGCGCCAGGGCTGGAGGGTTAGGGGGCTCCCATGAGCTAAGGGTAGGAGTAGGGGAAGGAATAGGAGCTCCCCTTGCTGGGAGGGGCGGTGGGCGAGGAGATCGGCTGGGCCTTGCCTCTACCCCAGCCTGGCCCTGTGCTCCCCAGGGGGCAGCTCACCCTAGTCCTGCCCCTAGCAGCAGGGCAGGGCAGTGCAAGCCGGGGCAGCAGCCGAAGGGCTCTGAGGGCCCCAGCGTGAAGGGGGCGATGCCATTCCAGCTGGTGGGGTGAGGGAGCTCCAGGGCTGCTAGGGCTAGCTCTTCCCTAGAGCTGGGCCCAGGTGGCAACAGGGGCAGTGCCAGAGGCTGAGGGTTGTCAGGTAGATCCTGGGTTCAAAGGAACGCCTCCCTCTGCCAATGCAGCTATGCTCCAGGGGGTCCTTGGGGCCAGCATGGAGCTGAGCGGGGGCAGAGCCCTCTGGGGACTGGAGCCCCAGATTTCCCCAATCACAACGGGGGGCTTGGTTACTGCAAGGGCTGCTTCAGCTGCTGGGGCTTGCAGGTGCACCAGTTCCTGGGCCCCCACCCCCTGTACGGGCAGGGGGAGCAGTTTGACAGCTGCTGGGAAAGGCCCCTCGCCCAGTGATGCCCAGACTGCCCAGGCAGTGTCTAACCCTGTTTATTAGTGTCACCGTGCAGCTCCATCCAGGGGCCAGTGGTGGGCTGCAGGAGCTGGCTCCTACCATCGCCCGGGCGCAGGCTGAGCAGGTGGCTGCTTTCTAGCTAAGACTGGCCAGGGGCTTGGTCCTGTTCAAGGAATTCAGCAGGGGAGGGCTAGAGCCAGCTGGGGCTGTTTCTGGGCTCGGCTGGCCCGGGCAGGCTGGTATTTCTCAATCACCTCCCGAAGTCCCTCGGAGAAATGGAGATCTGCCCCCACCGTGATGAATCCCTGCAGGGTGCGAAGGGAAGGAGCATTAGCCCCGCAGGGGCCCTCACCTCTGCTGGCCGCCCCCCTCCCTCCCAGCACTGTAACACCCCAGTGCCTGAACTGGGCTGGCCTCTGGGGGTGCAGAGAGCTCAGGATAGCAGCGTGGGGCCCTGAGCGCTGCATGGTAACTGGCCCCCTCCCTAGGGCAGGTGCTGGGCTCCTACGAGGCACACGTACCACATGGCTGGTGACGACCTCCTTGGTGAAGTCCATGCCCTCAGGCAGGGGGATCGGGACGCCCTTCTTTGTCCTCTCTGCAGAAAAGAAAAGGGAGTCTTTGAGAGAGTGTCCTGGGGCCGGTGCCCAGGCCAAGCCCAGCCCCCTCCTGCAGCACAAGTCCCTACCATTAAGGATGGGCATGATCGTCAGCTGCAGCAGTGTCTTCAGGGGGGCCTGCAATGGGAACAGCTGGGGGAGAGAGGAAGAAGCGTTAGAGCTGCGGTGGGCCACATGGCTCCCCCTGCATGCACCCCCCTGGGAAGGGCCAGCCGGTTTGGCCCAAGCCGAGTCTCCACAAAAACAGGAAACCCAAGAATAAGGGGGGATTTCAACTCTCCCCACCGTGCCTGGGAACATCTCGCCTCAGGGTGGGATAGAGACCAAATTTCTAGCCTAGCAGCTAGTCCTGGAAGTCCCCAGGGGAGGCAATTCCGGTAGTGCCCAGATCTAGTCCGAGAGGTGACTCTAACAGTTGCTCAGTAACAGCACTCGTCATGTCATTCAATTTACTATCCGGGGGAGGGGGTCAAAGAAACCCATCCCCGTAGCATTTAACTTCCGAAAGGGGAACTACCCAAAAGTGAGGCAGCTCGTTACATGGAAATGAGAAGTAACAGGCGGGAGTGAAATGACTGTAAGCTGCATGGAAACTCCATAACAGAGGCTCAAACTAACTGTAAATCCCCAATAAAAGAAACAGTAAGAGACCAAAAATGCCACCTGGGTAAACCAAGGGAAAGAGGGGGCTAGAGAGAGAGGCATCCATTCAAAATTAGAAGTCAAATTCTCCTGAGGACCAGAGAAAGGAACAGAAACTCAGGCACGTCAAGCGTAAAAGTATAATTAGGCAGGGCAAGAAAGACTTTGAGGCGGAACAAGCGAAAGCCGCACAAAGCTAACAGTTCAGTACATCAGAAAGAGGAAGCTGCCAAACAGCCCGTGGGGCTGCTGAATGATCCAGGGCCTGAAGAAGCGCTCAAGGAAGACACGGCTGTTGCGGAGAAACTAAATTCATTCTTTGCATCTGTCTTTACTGCAGAGGATGTGAGGAGATTCCCACACCTGAGACATTCTTTTTAGGTGACAGATCTGAGGAACTGTCCCAGCTTGAGGTGTCAATAGAGGAGCTTTTGGAACATGTTTTTAAATTAAATGGTAGTAAGTCGCCAGGACCAGTTGGTATCACCCAAGAGTTTTGAAGGAACCTCAGATATGAAATTGCAGAACTACTGACTGTACTATGCAACCTGTTGCTTAATTCAGCCTCTGCACCCCTAGGCACTGACTTCCCTGCCTGTNCCCCCCCCCCCCCCCCCCCCCCCCCGCTGCCCCCAGCCCTGCCTCCACGCTGCCCTGCCCCCATTCCAACCCCTTCCCCAAAGTCTCTGCCCCAACTCTGCCCCCTCCCTGCCAATATTCCAACTCCTGCCCCCAGCCCCGCTTCCTCCCCTGAGCCTGCCACTTTCCCACTCCTCCCCCTCCCTCCCAGAGCATGCTAACACTGCCAAACAGCTGGTTGGCGGCGGTCGGGCAGGAAGCGCTGGGAGGTAGGCGGAGGAGCGGGGACGCGGCGCGCTCAGGGGAGGGGGAGGAGGGGGGGGGAGGGGAGCTTGGCTGCCGGTGGGTGCAGAGCACCCACTAATTTTTCCCCATGGGTGCTCCAGCCCCAGAGTGCCCACGGAGTCAGCGCCTATGTCTGTACCAGATGATTGGGGGATAGCTAATTTTTTTAAAAGGCGCCAGTGGTGATTCTGGCAATTACAGGCCGGTGACCCTAATTTCAGTACCAGGCAAACTGGCTGAAACTACAGTAAAGAACAGAATTAGCAGCCACATAAATTAATACAATATGTTGAAGAGGCACATGGCTTTTGTAAAGGGAAATCATGCCTCCCCCATCCATGAGAATTCTTTGAGGGGGTCCACAAATGTGGACAAGGGGGATCCAGTGGATATAATGTACTTGGACTTTCTGAAAGCCTTTGACAAAGTCCCTCACCAAAGGCTCTTATGCAAAGTAAGTTGTCATAGGAGAAGAGGGAAGGTCCTCTCATGGATCGGTAACTGGTTAAAAGACAGGACACAAAGGATAGGAGTAAATGGTTTTCACAGAAGAGAGGGGTAAGGGAAAGTGAAACTAAACCCCGCAGCGTGAGGGAGGGGAAAGGGCTGGCACAGGTGCCGCTTCCAAAGGCTGCCCCCCCGGTGGCACTTTGCCAATGCGGGGAGCCGGCCCTGATCCCCAGGGAGATCCTCACCTGCTCCCTGGGAGAGCCCGGCTCTACCCTCCTTGCCCCTGGGTCCCCCCGGAGGGCGAAGTACTCAGAGCCTGGGAACGTTTAGAGACCCTGCAAGCTGGGGGCATTCTCAGCCTCCTCCTTGCTCACAGGTTCCCCCGGGCCAGAAGGGACCGTTGTGATCATCTCCTCTGACCCCCTAATGAACAAGGCCACATTATGCAGTATCCATTTTTGAAAGTTTATAATAAGCGATGCTCTGGGGGGAGGGGGCACAAGGTGGAAGTTTCGCCTAGGGCGCAAAATATCCTTGCACCGGCCCTGGGGGGAGGTCTAGGTTGGATATTAGGAAACACTTTTTCACTAGGAGGGTGGTGAAGCACAGGAATGGGTTACCTAGGGAGGTGGTGGCATCTCCTTCCTTAGAGGTTTTTAAGGTCACGCTTGACAGACCCTGGCTGGGATGATTTAGTTGGGAATTGGTCCTGCTTTGAGCAGGGGGTTGGACTAGATACCTCCTGAGGTCCCTTCCAACCCTGATCTTCTATGACTGGGATTGTTCAGCTTGGAAAAGAGACGACTAAGGGGGGATATGATAGAGATCTATAAAATCATGACTGGTGTGGAGAAAGTGACTAGGAAGTGTTATTTACCCCTCCAGGTAACACAAGAACCAGGGGTCACCCAATGAAATTACTAGGCAGCAGGTTTAAAACAAGCACAAGGAAGTACCACATCACACAACACACAGTCAGCATGTGGAACTCGTTGCCAGGGGATGTTGTGAAGGCCAAAACTATAACTGGGTTCAATAAAGACCTGGATCAGTTCATGGAGGATCGGTCCATCAATGGCTTTTAGCCCAGATTGTCAGGGATGCAACCCCATGCCCTGGGTGTCCCTAAGCCTCTGCCTGCCAGACGAGATGGATCACTCAGTAATTGCCTGTTCTGCTCATTCCCTTTGAAGCGCCTGGCGCTGGCCCCTGGGCCAGGCGGACTGTTCTTGTGCCCCTTGCGCTCGGCCTGGGTAATAGGTTTGTTGGACCGAGGCCCGCGTTGGGGTCAGGGCACAAGGCAGAGCAGTTTAGGGCCGAGCAAGGGCAGCTGCAGGCCTTGGGCTGGGGGTTCTTTTTTTAAGTGAGAGCCCCCCCCCNCCCCCTTTGGGCCCCCCCCCCCCCCCCCCCCGACCTGGATGTTTCCCCACTCCCCCCTTCTTTCCCCTCACCACCGCAGGGGCCTCCCATTGCTCTCCCCAAAGCCCTCGGTGGATTTTCCCTGGGGGTGGAGGGAGAAGAGCTGGTCCCCTGCGGCTGTGCCACAAGGGCAGGGGCTCCCCGTCTGGGAGCTGCACACAGGGCAGCTGAAAGGGAGGGGCTCCGATCCCAGCTCCCGCCCAGCCCGGTTCTGCTGGATCGGGCCCATCTGATGCCCTGGGCTCCATGCAGGCCGTGCTGCCCCACTCACCGCCAGGGACTCCAGTGCCGACTGCTTGGAGTAGATCCGGAACCTGCCCGGGGGGAGAGAGAGAGCACTGTGAACACAGCTTCGAGCTCCAGCCCTGGGACGGCTCTGCAGTCTGTGCCTTGGGACGCTGCCCAGACGCCCCAGCGAGGGGCTCCCAGGGACAGGGGAGTTACCTTCGCAGATCCAACTGCACCTGCAGCGCTTTCCCTCGCAAAGACACCTTGGCACTCAGCTTGGCATCCTGGAGGGGAGACAAGGCCACAGCCCCATTACTGCCTATCCCACGAGCAGACAGCCCTGCCCCATGCCACCCTGCCGTTCTGCAGCGGCAGGTTCACTGCTGGCCATGGGCTCATGGGACCAGGTTCTGCACAGCTGCACGAACTGCAACAGGTGGGGCTGGGCTCCCTGCTGCGCCCGGGGAGCAGCTCACCATGGTCATGCTGGAGAGCTGGATGGCGGGCTGGTCGACGGGCACCAGGGAGATGTTAAGGACGGCAAAGACCGAGACGGAGGTGCCTGAGGGCTTGATTGTCCAGAGTGGAGGAGCCAACACCTGCAGCACCAGCTTCAGGGGCGCGTCCACCACAGCGGGGCTCTGCCGGGAGAGAGCAGGGTCAGTGGGGTAGGGGGCAGGCAGCACAGAGCTGAGCCGGGGCCCTGAAGGCAGCTGGCTCTTCTCACTAGCAGCTCCATTGCCATCCTCCTGGGGCCTGGGCCCGCCCTGGACCCCCAGCCCAAGGAGCTGCACCCCCTCCACGGGAACAGCCTCCTCCCAGGGTCGCCCGCCCCACGGCCACCACTCTCACCAGCATGATGATGCTTCCGAAGAACGAGGCTCTCAGCAAAACCTCCAGATCCTTGGGCACCTGAAACAACACGCAACGGTCCTGGGTAAGGAGATTGCCCCGCAGTGCACTGCTGTTACCCCGCCCCTCCCCACATCTGCACGCCCAGCACCCCGTCCCTCCCCACATCTGCACGCCCCTCCCCCTCTCCCATCTGCACACCCAGCACCCCTGCCCCTCCCCACATCTGCACACCCAGCACCCCTGCCCCTCCCCACATCTGCACGCCCCTCCCCCTCTCCCTTCTGCACTCCTAGTGTCCCTGCCCCTCCTCCCCCATCTGCAAGCCCCTCCCCCCATCTGCACGCCCCTCCCCCTTTCCCCTCTGCATGCCTAGCGCCCCTGCCCCTCCCCTCATCTGCACGCCCAGCACCCCATCCCTCACCTCCTCCCCTGCAATCTCCTTGCTCAGCACCCCCGCCTGGTAGTAGGCGTCCATGGCAGAGTTGAAGAAGTACTCGGAGAAAGCCACGTAGACCATGCGCTCCGTCTCCTTGATCACTGGTGCCACCGCCTGGTTCACCAGCGTCTCGTTCCACCGGTAGTAGAACATGCCCTGGGCAGCACAGAGCTAGTGAGTCCCGGCCCCGCCAGCCCCCGCCCCGGCCCCCAGAACAGGCTCCCCGGGGCACTCGGCCATTGCAGCCCCGGGCTGGGACCCGGCGTCCCCACGCACTGGTATCCGCACGCACGGTGGGCCGACCCCGCGCACCCCGGAGCCGGGGCCTCACAGACGTGGCCCAGTGGCTCCCTCGGCCACGCTGGAGCCCCCCTTCCTCCCCCCCGTTACCTTGAAGTCCAGATCGAGGGTGTCGGGGGAGACGACGGGGCTGCTGAGGAGGGAGTAATCGATGCTGATGTGCTCGTCCACCGGGCTGCGCACTGTGCCCAAGGAACATAAGAACATAAGGGACACCATTCTTACCCATCCTGGCTAATAGCCTTTTATGGACTTAGCCACCATGAATTTATCCAGTCCCCTTTTAAGGCAGGGTCAGTCGCCCGGCGAGGCCTGAGCTCGGCCCCCTCCGCCCCGTCTCTGGGCCCCTTCAGTCCTGCCCCCAGCTTCCCGAGCAGAGCAGCCGCTGGGCCCAGCCTGATCCCACGGCTGCAGCCCACTGCCCCCCCAGCGTGGACCCGCCCCCCCCGGCGTGGACCTGCCCCCCCGGCACGGACCTGCCCCCCGGCACGGACCTGCCCCCCGGCACGGACGCCGTGCCCAAGTCTGGTCTTGTCAGCCCCAGCCCCCGTGGCGGCCGCAGGGCCGCGGACTCACCCGACACAGTGTCCAGCAGCGAGTTCAGCTGCACAAGCCCCGCGTACTGCAGCGCTGGGCAGATCTGAAACAGACACCACAGGCTGGGTCGGAGTCGGCGGGACGGGGGCCTCGGCACACAGACAGGGAGCGGGATGTCCCTGCAGCCTCCACGGGAGCCTCCCCCAGGGCCCAGCCACCGACCCCCATGGGAACCGGGAACATCCCGCCCGTGGCTCCAGGAGCTGCTCATCCTAGTGCGTCAAAGCCACAGCACAGGACAGGGCTCGCCGCTGCCCCCCAGCACTCAGTGCCCCGAGCGGGATGGAGCGAAAGCACCAGCTCCTCCCAGGCACCGTGCAACCGCGGGCTCTGCCTGTGCCCCACAACCCCGACCCACAGCCCCCTTCCAGCCCGCCTGCCCCCGCTCCGCCTGCACCCCACAACCCCGACCCGCAGCCCCCTTCCAGCCCGCCTGCCCCCGCTCCGCCTGTGCCCCACAACCCCGACCCACAGCCCCCTTCCAGCCCGCCTGCCCCCGCTCCGCCTGTGCCCCACAACCCCGACCCGCAGCCCCCTTCCACCCCGCCTGCCCCCGCTCCGCCTGCGCCCCACAACCCCGACCCGCAGCCCCCTTCCTCCTGCGCCCCACCACCCCGACCTGCAGCCACTGCCCTCATGCTGACCACAGTTCATGATTTGGGGCTGGAGGCCTGCGAGGGGGAAGTGCCCGCAGTTGATACCATTCCCTGCCTGCTCAGCCCCCACTGTTTGTGCCCCCGGCCCCAAGGGGGATGTCTCTGCCCACAGCGTACCTGCCGGTTGACAAGGAAGCGTATTCCTGTGGTGGCGAAGGTAGACAGGAATTCATAGACCTTCCTGTGGAGATAGAATCACAGTCCTCAACCCCCTGCCCTCCTGCTAGGGGACCAGAGAGCCTCCTGGCATGGGAGCAAAGGTACCATGGGAGGCGATGGGGCTGCTGACCAGTGGTTGGGGGCAGGGCCCCATGGGATGGCCCCCCAGGCGGTACCTGAGTGTGCCTGTGAAGCCAGTCTGCATCCTGGCAATGGAGGCATTGCAGGACATGTTGGAGATCTTGAGGCGCCCGGCCTTGTCCATGGACAGCTTCAGCCGGGTGCGGATGTTGACGTCTTCGGCAGAGGCGTTGATGGAGCCAACATCGTAGCTGGGAAGCAAACGGTTAAAGCAGGTGAGCAGCACCCAAGCAAATAGGCACCTCCCGGGGGAGCCGCAGCCCCAGAGCCTGTGTGGGGGTGAGAGAGCTGAGGGGTGGGGGGGCTGGCCCAGCCAGAGCCCAGGGACAGGCCCAGCACTGTGGGCGTCAAGAACCTGAAGGCAAATGTCAGAGTGAGCGTCGGATCCCAACGAGGGGGAGGCCTGACCGCCGCTGGGGCGGGAATGGGGAGAGGGGGAGGGGACCTGACCCCGGGCTGGGGGGGGAAGCGGAGGGGGAGGGGGCCTGACCCCGGGCTGGGGGGGGAAGCGGAGGGGGAGGGGACCTGACCCCGGGCTGGGGGGGGAAGCGGAGGGGGAGGGGGCCTGACCCCGGGCTGGGGGGGGAAGCGGAGGGGGAGGGGACCTGACCCCGGGCTGGGGGGGGAGCGGAGGGGCAGCTCACAAGAACCAGTAGAGCAGCTGTCGGCGGAAGTGCAGGCTGATGGAGGCGTTGTTGATGTTGAAGGCGAGGTGCTGCGGGGGCTGGAAGTGCAGGTTGGAAAGCGCCAGCTGCAGGTCCGTCACCTTCACCCTGCGGGGGCAGAGGCAGCATCAGGCCCACGCCCCAGCCCAGTCCCCAGCATCTCTAGCTCGGCTCTGCCGCCCCGACTGTGGCCGTGACTCGCTGAGCCAGAGGCCCCTGCACCCCTGGGCGGGCGGCATCACGCCATAAGGCCTGGCTCTATGGGGCTGCACCCAGTCCAGTGCTACCAGCCCCTCCCTGGGACCCTCCCCCGAGTCACCCCCCCCGCCGGCTCCTTGCCCCTTACACACCTGCTGCCTCCTGCCTGTGCCTGCCCCCCTCATTGCTGGTGAAGGGGTGCCCAGAGCCCTCCCTCCGGCCCTCACTTACCCGCTGATGTTGTACTGGAACTGCCCTTCCTTCCCGTGCAGGTCAGGGATGCTGATGTTCTCCAACTCCTGCTCCACAAAGCGCAGCCCTTCCTGCTTCACTGCAAAACAACAGCCCTGCTCTCTGCCCCGGCCTTGGCTCCACAGGGAGGAAAGGAGGCCAGGGCCCTTCCCTCCGCTCCACCCCTCAATCCCAGGGCACTGGCCAGGCCAGGCAACCCGGATGTATGTAAACAGCACAGACTTGCCCCAGCCCCGCTGGGCTCCTTCCCTCCCCAGGGAGGGTGGGCGAAGGACGGCGGCAGGGAGCGTCCCGTTGTGGGGAACCCCAGAAGAGTGGGCACGCCCTGCTCTGGTGCCACCCGGGGGTGCTGCTCCAGCAGCTTGTGGTTCCTGACCAGGCCAATTGACTCGGGCTCCGCCAGCTCCTTACCCAGCTCCAGGCCCTTGGAGGTGATCCGGATCTTGCACCCAGGGGTAGCAGCTCTCCCTGCCACGACCAGCCAGGGCAGCATCAGGAGCAGGAGGCTGCACAGCGCCATGGCACGTCTCTTCCTGGGGCAGACCAGGGCAGGGTTGTTGAGACCCGCTGAGCAGGCAGCCGGGCACCATTCTCAGCCTCCCCGCTGGTCGGAGATGCCAGTGCGCCCGGCTCCCCAGGTGGGCGCGGGCATCGCCCAGGACCCTGGCCCCCGGGAGCCCCCCAAGCGCTGTGGTTCCCTCCCCCTTGGCCAGAGCCCTCAGGCACCCTGCCCAGATGCTCCCTTGGTGGCACCCTGTGCCTGGCTCCCCTTCCTCCCATGCAGGTCCCTTGGCTTCCCGGGGCCGCCCCCATGGCCCCCGGGGCCCCCTCGCCAGGGGAGGGGCCCGGGGAGGGGCGGAGTGTGGGAGCTGCCCCGGGGGGAGCCCGGCCGAGCTGGGGGGGGGGGTGGTCCCCGCCTCTGGCTGCGGGCTCCGGCAGGACCAGCCGCGTCCAGCCGCTGCCCCGATCTCCCGGCCGTCTGCGCGGGGCGGGGGCTCGGCTCGCCGGCCCCTTCCCCGCCGCGGGGCCCGATGCTGCGCCCCCCACCCCGGCCTCGCGCCTGCAGCGGGGAGCCAGGGCCCGCGGCCGCGGGAAGGGGCGGAACCCGCGTCCAGCCCGCCCCCCCCGCGCATCCCCGGCCGGCTGCAGCCCGCCCCTCCCGCGGCCTGGCCCCTCGCCCGCACTTGCCTCTGTCCCCAGGGGAACCGTCGCTGGGCTCGGAGCGCAAAACAAATGGCTGGTTCCAGCCAGATTCCCGGGAGGGCCACGGGCACCCCACACGGGGGAGGGGATGATGGGCACCCCACAGGGGCTATGGGCATGCCCAGACCGAGAGGGGGAGGGGATGAGGGGCACCCCACGGGGGGAGGGGCACCCCCAGAGGGGGGAGGGGATGATGGGCACCCCCAGAGGGGGGAGGGGATGAGGGGCACCCCACAGGGGCTATGGGCATGCCCAGACCGAGAGGGGGAGGGGATGGGCACGCCCAGAGTGGGGCCTGCTCTACACACAGGTGTCCTGGATGCAATTGAATCAAGTGGAAAGTGGAGCAGAGAGGGTGGGTTCTGCCCACCTGGGCCACCCAGTCCATTGGGCTTTGTTCCCGCCAGGGGCTGCGCATTGCGCTGTATGTATCTGGGTTCGATCAGGACTGCATGGAGCAGCCTGGAGCTTTACCCTGGCCCGAGCTTCCCACACTCTGCCCCAGTGCCCCACTCTGGTGAGAGCGCCCCCACTCCTCCTCGTTCCCTGACCAAGCCGGCCCATCACCCCTGCCTCCCCCTTGCTGCCTCACGTGCTCCTGGCTTTAACGCCAGTGGATTTGGGCAGATTGACATTCTTTGAAAATCCCCTTGAATCCTTGGCCCGCTCTGGGGGCCGATTATCCAGAGCTGCGACAGGCCAGAGTTGTGTCACCCCCTTCCCCCCAGGCACTGTGGGCAGGTCGCTTGGAGCTGCCAGGTCCAGGACTCCCTCCCCAGCCCCTGCACCCAGACCTGCTCTGGAAACCAAGTCAGGGCCTCAGCAGTACTAGCCAGCCTGCCTGGGGCTGGAGCAGGGGCCCCGTCCTGTAGTGCTGGGCAAACTCAGAAAGCAGAAACAGGGCAGGGGGAGCTGGTTGAGCTTGGTCTCCAGGCATAGCTTCTGCATAACCCCTCTCCATGCCCGTTTGCTGGGCTGGGAGCAGCCAGCCAGTCCACACACGCCATGGCAAGCAGGATAGTGCTGCAGCCATGGGTGCTGTCGCCATACCCGGCACCAGCACCAGGCTGGGCTGGCCACTGGCGTGTTGGACACCTAATGAACAAGTACTCCCCCAGATCCGCCTTCTCACAGCCTCACCCCCACTCATCCCAACCCGCACCTTAGCCATCGCAGCCGCAGCCAGCGCTCACACATCGGGACGAGGTGAAAAGCTCAGCTCTCCAATGAGGAATTCCCCCCATCCATCCGGACACCCCCCAGCAGCACAGCCACCCTCCAACGGGGTCCTTCTGCAAACACCCCCAGCTGCCCCCTCCTGGGTTGTAACAGGAGCGGGGTCCTTTTCATCCAGCAGAACTAGCTAGCACTGGCCCTCGGGATCCCTGCAGGCACTGTACAGGGACCCCCCCTCTAGTGGGGCCCTCTCCCTCTTCTCTCTCTCACTGGTCTCTACAGCTTCTACTGGGCTCTGGCCATGGAAAGAACTTTGGGGCACCCGCCACAGACACACACACACACACACACACACACTTCCCTTCCCTCGGCCAGGGCTGCCTGTGCTTGTCCCCTTTGTGTGGGCCTGGGGATTTGCCTGGCTGCACAATACCAGCTTAATTTCTTGTACTTACAGTCCCCTGGGGTTACTTTTTCCTGGCTCTCCCGGTGCTGGGAGGCTGAATCACGTGGAGGGAGGCAGGGCAGGAGAGAACCACTGGCTCCAACAGTTTCTCAGTGGCTGGCTGTGCTTCCCCTTCCTTTATATATCCCACTGTCTGCCACTCCTCATGAGCCCTGGGCTGGGAGGAGACAGTGGGCCTGGGAGGCAGCGAGAGGCTGAGAGGATGCAGGTCTCAGGCATGCCAAGACCAGACTCTGCAAAGCCAGTTTCCCCTGCCCATGGGCTGCCTGCCCAGGGCACAAAGAGCCTGGGCTCACAAACATCAGCTGCCTGAGCTGCACATGTAGCCACCTGCCCTGGCCCTTGGTGCACACAATTGCTCAGCGTGTGTGTGCAACGGCCGTGAGCGTGTGTGCAAACCACACAGTGCATGCTCCCGAGGCCACAGCAGCACTTGGCCCTCTCTGGTGGAGGGAACGTGAAGCAGCCGGGGGTGGGGATGGGGGGGTATGTCTGCACTTAGGGGTCAGACTCGCGTTATGCTCCCCTCTATTCACGTGTCTGAAGCGAATTCAGTGCTGGTGCCGGGGCCCTCGAGCCTATCCCCAGAGCTGGCCCAGCACAATCAGCGTCCCACCTCCATGCTTCAGCCCTGACCTTCTGGGGCCACCTCCAGGGGGCAGAGGCGAACACCGATGGCCTTGGCCCCCGCTGAGGCTGAAACGGAGGCCAGCTTGTGCTCCTTGTGAGGCAAGAGCCAGGCTGGGAGCAGCCTGGTGCCCAGCCTACTGGTGCTATGCAGTCAGCTCCCTAGGGGCTCTGGACACACTCCTCTGCCTGCTGCTGGCTCCCCATGAGCCCAAAGGGAGGTGCCAAGGGCAGAGCTGAGGTTCTTAACCCCGCAGTCACCAGGGCTACCCCAGGAATGTCCATGCTCCAGGCCAGAGCTGCCCCACACCCGGGGTCTCACAGTCACAGGGAAAGGCTTCCTTCAGTGACACTAGCGCAGATGCCACAGACTGTACGGAGAGAAACAATGTGTTGGGAGTTCTGCTCCTGGCCACAATCCTGTCCCTGCACTGCATTGCCAGGCCTGTGCTTTCTCGGCTCCATACGGCCCCTGGGAGGAACCCCCTTCAGGGTGACAGCCCTCCGTGTGGGTTAGACCCTCTGGCCATGCCACCTCCTGGGACTGCAGCACCTCTGAGTCTTCTGCACGTCCAGCTTTCTCTGTGGGCCTCCACGGGGAGTCCCTCACTCTGGACCCCCAGGGCCTCCCCACTCAGGGGGAGCAATACCCCCCGCTCTCTAGCCTGCAGTGACCCTCAGCCAGCATAACACAGGAGGGTTTCTTGTACATCTGAACACAGCACAGGAAGTTCTCCAGGCCCTCGGACCTAGAAACTCTCAGCACCATCCATCTGGGTCTGCCTCCATCCAGGCTGCTTTTTGTCCCCAATCCAGCAGCAACCTCCTTCCAACTGACCACCCTATATCCCCTTCCCTAGCCCCTCCTCCACCTGGGCCCGCTCTCTTCCCTCCTTTGTTCCCACTGGCCAGAACCAGCTGCCATCCAGATCCCCAGGGTCCTCTCTCCTCAGCCCTTTGTCCTCCCACTGGCCAGAACCGGCTGGCTTCCAAGGGAGTGGGCCTCCAGGTCACCAGTTGCTACGTTCCACCCACCGTGTCCAGGCCATTGTCCGGGGTCCAGGCTGCTAGGCGAGTCACACCTGGTCCTCTGTAACAACAAACACCCTCTCCCACCACCTCATTACACACACAGCACATGGGGCAAAGTGAGACACACACAGTGTTCATGCAAAACACTGAGAAAATTCCCCTCCCTTCATCTCACACACACACAATTAGAACAATTGTGCAAGCAAATGTCCACAGGGTCTGTGTCTGATCTGCACACGATTATCACGTGCAGCTGGATAAGTGCAGGACTAATTAGGAGTCTTTGTGGTAACATCACAGTAATTGCTTGTGCGTTAGCACAGCTCATGTTGCCTAAAATCTGATCCTAAGAGCCTAATAAGCAAAAGGAAAATTAACAAATAAACAGCAAACTGCTATTTGCCAGGTCTGGTGCTGCAGGGAGAGCCCGTTCCCATGGAAAGCCAGAGGAAAACAGTGACTTCCCAGGTTGTTGCAAGGTAAATTTTACTAATTTGTGTTCAACTTTAGGTGCATTTGAAAGTAGCTAAACTGGGAAACCCACTGGGAAACACCACAAAAAGAACAGTTCCCAGTGACAGGGCAGCCAGAAGTGGTGAGGGGTCTTTGGAAAATCCCTTTAGGATATTTGTATGTAGAACGTATGACTTCCCAGAGGGATGACATAACCAGTGTGGGCATCCGAGGGCTCAGGAGATGCTGATGTGGTTTCCTGGCGCAACTTGGCCTAGCCAATGCTGGAAAGGCTGCGGTTTGGTGTGCCCCAGAGGAGACCATTAACAGCGCTTTGTCTCACTCCATCTCCCTGGCTGGCAGCCCCAGCTCACTCCTACAGGCTGCCTGTCAGGACTTCAAAGCTTCTTTGGTCATCTGGCTATTTGCAGACTAACCCACTGTTTATATCTGTGTGAGGGGAACCACCCATCCAGGCAGCAGGAGGCTGAAACATGTGATGAAGCCCAGCTGCTTTTGTGCAGAAAGTCCAGCTGAGCAGCAGAGCCATGTGTGGGCTCAGCCTCCCTCTGCAGAGACACTCAAGGTGCGGGAGAGGACCAAGTTTTAATTCTAGATGTTAAACTACCAGGGATCTAACAATTAAATCCCGAAAAGAAACCAGCCCATTGAATGTGACCACAGGGGCAGAGCAAAGGGCGCTCGTTAGCTAAATGAGAGGTTCCACAACCCTAAATAGACTGGAGTGCCGCCGCAGGAGCAGCTGGCTGTGGGTTCTCCAAAGAACACCGCACTCTGCCTCCACCTGCAAAGTACATGCTGCAGTTCCCCCTGACCACGAGGGCAGGGCAGGCCCTTACTGGGATGGCACTGTAATCCCAGGTCCCCAGTGCCAGGTGCACACCAGCGTGTGCAAACTCTCCTTTGCTGTGAGGCCTACACACAAATTCACAGAGGCAGAGGTGCTTGTGAGCTGAGCCCACTGCCCATCACGCAGCCCCGTACTGTCTGATTCCTTGTGCTCCCCCATCATTCTGTCTGGAGCTGTTGTTTCTTGTTTCATACTCAGGGTGTCTACACTTAAAACGCTGCAGCAGTGCCACTGTAGTGCTTCAGTGTAGACACTATGCAGATGGGAGAGCTTCTCCCATCACTAGGTAACCACCTCCCAGAGGCGGAAGAATTCTTCCATTGACAGAACACTATCTACATTAGGGCTAGGTAACTCTAGCTGGGTCTCTGGGGTGTGTGTGTGTATTTTTCACACACACACACACACACACCCCGAGTTGTTGCTACACCGATGTAAGTTCCTAGTGTAGACAGGCCTTAGATCGTAGGCTCTTTGGGGCAGAGACTGTCCTTTGTGTCTGTACAGTACCTAGCCCCCTGGGGGCACTCTGATCATCCAAATAAATAATACTATCACCCAGCCAGCCTGGGTTTTTGGGTTGCCGAGCTAGCCTCATTCTGCATGATTGCATTCAAGTGAACCTTCATCGGCTTAAGTCAATGAGACACTGGAGAGGAAGGCCTCGTCTACACTAGGCATTTACTTTGGTATAGCTACATCTCTCAGGGGTGTGAAACCCCTAAGACGCAGCTATACCGACCTAACCCCCAGGGTAGCCCAACGCTAGGAGAATTCTCCTGTCGACCTAGCTACTTCCTCTCAGGGAGGAGGATTACCTACGTCGATGGAAGAACCCCTCCTCTTGGTGTGGGGAGTGTCTACATTGAAGCTCTACATAGGGGAGCTGCACTGCTGCAGCGTTTTAAGTGTAGACAAGCTCAAAGTGTGGGCTAGTGGCCCAGGCATGGGTCTGGGAGTCAGGATGCCTGGGTTCCATTGGCAGGTTCAGGAGGAAAGTGAAGTAAAGTGTTTAGAGCAGAAGGAGCACAGAGGCAGTTGACTGGGTTTCCCATCTGACTGCCTTGCTTGGGCATTTCACAACTCTTAGCCTCAGTTCCCCTCTCTCTGAAATGGGGCTGATGATACCACTTCATGGCGGACTTATGGGATTAATTATGGGTTCTCAGGGTTGATTCTGGTTTACAAGGACCTTCACGGGGAGGAATATTCAGTAGTAAAGGGCTCTGCAGTCTAACAGAGAAAGGTATAACAAGAACTAGGAGCTGGAAGATAAAGCTAGACAAATTCAATTTAGAAATAAGGCACAAGTATTTAACAGTGAGGATGATTAACCACTGGAACAAACTCTGACACTGGCAGACCAGGTGCCAGCTCAGGCCAAGGTCCCCATCCCTCAACGGAAAACACTGACAGACACATAGCTGGAGCCAGTCCGGCTCACCTGGGTGTAAGTAATGTTAAAATAGGAAATATAGGAATGTGTTGAGAGTTTAGTCTATTGAAGGAAAGGAGTCCAGGAGAGCTGGCTGTATTTTAAAGAATCCTTATTGAGGTTGCAGGAAAAAAACATCCCGATGTATAGAAAGAATAGTAAATATGGCAGGCGACCAGCTTGGCTAAACAGTGAAATCCTTGCTGATCTTAAACGGAAAAAAGAAG
Source organism: Platysternon megacephalum (assembly GCA_003942145.1). Lineage (NCBI taxonomy): Eukaryota > Metazoa > Chordata > Testudines > Platysternidae > Platysternon > Platysternon megacephalum. The sequence continues at coordinate 814,385 of QXTE01000198.1, read as the reverse complement.
CTTACAAGAAGTGGAAGATTGGACAAATGACCAGGGAAGAGTATAAAAATATTGCTCAGGCATGCAGGAGTGAAATCAGGAAGGACAAATCACACTTGGAGTTGCAGCTAGCAAGAGATGTTAAGGGTAACAAGAAGGGTTTCTTCAGGTATGTTAGCAACAAGAAGAAAGTCAAGGAAAGTGTGGGCCCCTTACTGAATGAGGGAGGCAACCTAGTGACCGAGGATGTGGAAAAAGCTAATGTAATCAATGCTTTTTTTGCCTCTGTCTTCACGAACAAGGTCAGCTCCCAGACTGCTGCACTGGGCAGCACAGTATGGGGAGAAGGTGACCAGCCCTCTGTGGAGAAAGAAGTGGTTCGGGACTATTTAGAAAAACTGGACGAGCACAAGTCCATGGGGCCGGATGCGCTGCATCCGAGGGTGCTAAAGGAGTTGGCGGATGTGATTGCAGAGCCATTGGCCATTATCTTTGAAAACTCATGGCGATCGGGGGAGGTCCCGGATGACTGGAAAAAGGCTAATGTAGTGCCCATCTTTAAAAAAGGGAAGAAGGAGGATCCGGGGAACTACAGGCCAGTCAGCCTCACCTCAGTCCCTGGAAAAATCATGGAGCAGGTCCTCAAGGAATCAATTCTGAAGCACTTAGAGGAGAGGAAAGTGATCAGGAACAGTCAGCATGGATTCACCAAGGGCAAGTCATGCCTGACTAACCTAATTGCCTTCTATGAGGAGATAACTGGGTCTGTGGATGAGGGGAAAGCAGTGGATGTGTTATTCCTTGACTTTAGCAAAGCTTTTGATACGGTCTCCCACAGTATTCTTGCCGGCAAGTTAAAGAAGTATGGGCTGGATGAATGGACTATAAGGTGGATAGAAAGCTGGCTAGATCGTCGGGCTCAACGGGTAGTGATCAACGGCTCCATGTCTAGTTGGCAGCCGGTTTCAAGCGGAGTGCCCCAAGGGTCGGTCCTGGGGCCGGTTTTGTTCAATATCTTCATTAATGATCTGGAGGATGGCGTGGACTGCACTCTCAGCAAATTTGCAGATGACACTAAACTGGGAGGAGTGGTAGATACGCTGGAGGGTAGGGATAGGATACAGAGGGACCTAGACAAATTAGAGGATTGGGCCAAAAGAAACCTGATGAGGTTCAACAAGGACAAGTGCAGAGTCCTGCACTTAGGACGGAAGAATCCCATGCACTGTTACAGACTAGGGACCGAGTGGCTAGGCAGCAGTTCTGCAGAAAAGGACCTAGGGGTTACGGTGGACGAGAAGCTGGATATGAGTCAACAGTGTGCCCTTGTTGCCAAGAAGGCTAACGGCATTTTGGGCTGTATAAGTAGGGGCATTGCCAGCAGATCGAGGGACGTGATCGTTCCCCTCTATTCGACATTGGTGAGGCCTCACCTGGAGTACTGTGTCCAGTTTTGGGCCCCACACTACAAGAAGGATGTGGAAAAATTGGAAAGAGTCCAGCGGAGGGCAACAAAAATGATTAGGGGGCTGGAGCACATGAGTTATGAGGAGAGGCTGAGGGAACTGGGATTGTTTAGTCTGCAGAAGAGAAGAATGAGGGGGGATTTGATAGCTGCTTTCAACTACCTGAAAGGGGGTTCCAAAGAGGATGGATCTAGACTGTTCACAGTGGTACCAGATGACAGAACAAGGAGTAATGGTCTCAAGTTGCAGTGGGGGAGGTTTAGATTGGATATTAGGAAAAACTTTTTCACTAGGAGGGTGGTGAAGCACTGGAATGGGTTACCTAGGGAGGTGGTGGAATCTCCTTCCTTAGAGGTTTTTAAGGTCAGGCTTGACAAAGCCCTGGCTGTGATGATTTAGTTGGGTTTGGTCCTGCTTTGAGCAGGGGGTTGGACTAGATGACCTCCTGAGGTCCCTTCCAACCCTGATATTCTATGATTCTATGAAGGCTGGGGCGTGGCTGCCTGCATTAATCTCACATCACATGTAGCATCTGTATCCCATAGTGTAAGGTAATGCTTGAACATTTGCATTGTAAGCCGTTGTAACTGTAACTCTTCAGGTAGGAGAGGGACATTAACCAGTGTGAAATGCTGGTCTCCAACAGATGTTATGTCCTGCCCGACAGGGAAGGCCCAGCAACACCTAGGGTGACCGGACAGAAAGTGTGAAAAATCGGGACAGGTGGTGGGGGGTAATAGGTGCCTATATAAGAGAGAGCCCCAAATATCGGGCTGTCCCTATAAAATCAGGACACCTGGTCACCCTAGCAACACCAGATGGACTGAAGTGGAACGTTAGAGAGGACACAGAGTTTGCTGTTTACCCGCCCTCCCCTTCCCCCATGAAGATGAGTCTTGCAAGCAGGACTTAAATTCAGCCAGAGCCCACCGCAGCAGGAGCTCTGGTAAATATTTTCAAACTCCCAGGAGCCCTGGCACCTCCCACAGGGTTTCAGCCTGCAGGAGGCCCCAGGGCTTGAGGCCTCAGCCCTGCAATGCATGCTGGGGCTCAGGGCTTCAGCCCCAATGTGCCCCCCCCCCCCGGCTCCAGTAAATAATTGTTGAGAACTTAAGCCCTGCTTGCAAGTGAATTCCTCCCATCAACTGAGCTTGCAATTCAAAGCAGAAGTGGAAAAGGGAATAAAAACCCCTGACAAGGAGGAACAGTATCTTTATGCTGCTTGGACTGTGGGGACAAGATTTCTAGGCATAAGCAAAAAATTCCCAGTGCTTTGCTTGGGTTAGCCCTAAAGGACATCTAGAGCTTGCTTATTGTAGAAGTTTCTGTTATTTTTGAAGCTTGAGATTTGTGTGTTTGCCTGCTTGAACCTTGTAAATAACTCCTGTTTCCTTTTCCTAGTTAATAAATCTTTAGATAGTTTATTATAGGATTGACTACAAGCCTTGTCTGTGGTGTGAGATCTAAAGTACAATCGACCTGAGTAAGTGACTGGTCCTTGAACCCAAATGTTGCTGTGATACTCAGTGTAAGGGACCATGTCACAAAGGCAGGGTCCCCTGGGTGGCGAGACAGACCAGAGTGCCCACGGAGACGCTGTGACGCTCTGCTTAGGCTGTTACGGAGCCCGAGGAGTTTGCACTTGATCGCTGGTTGGGAACAGTCTGCCCTGAGCTTAGTACTCACACTCTTGAGCCACTGCAGGACAGTTTGCCACAAACTACTAAGGGAAGTGCAGGATTCTCCATTTCTTGACACCTTCAGAGCCAGACTAGAGGCCTTTCTGGAAGATGCTTTAAGGTATGTCTACACTGCACGCCCAGCTAGCATGGCTATAAATAAATGCTATAAATGGCAGTGTGAACAGTGAGGCTTAGCTTGGGCAAGTAGAGCACCCTACATGCTTGAACCCTAGTGTATACATCCCTACCCGGCTCTCTGCACACCCACGCAGCACCTCCCATGGCTACACTGCTAGTGTTGGGAGCATAGCATTATTCTGCCAGCGCCTGGCACTGCAGCAGGGACAGGCAGCGGGAGAAGGCTCTGATGACTCCCTGCTGTGGAGCCTGGCACCGTGGCAGGGATGGGCAGAGGGGGAAAGCTCTGATGACTCCCTACTGGCTGCTCCTGGAGCCTTGCACCCCGGCAGGGATGGGCAGATGGGGGAGGCTCCACGCTCCGGTGGTTCCCTGGTGTGGAGCCTCTCACTGCTGCATCCAGCCTCGTGTCCCACCCAGGCCAAGCCCCAGGGACGCACAAGTTCCCATGTGCCATGCAGGGGCGCAGGGATCAGGCTCCAGGACCCAATGGCGCCTGCAACCTTCGACTCTACGAATCACCAGCCCAGAGGAGAACCCAGGAGTCCTGGGCAGTGCTTCTATATCGTGATGCCAACTTTTCCCAACCTAGCACTAAAAATTTCCCAAATCTGGTGAAAATTTCCCAGATAAAGTTTTTGATTTCAAAAACTCAAAGGAACGTAATATGTGTGTTTTTAATAACTATATAATATATATTATATCCCAAATTATTCTTATTCATTCAAGATATTTCACATTTATTATAATTTTTATATGTATAGACATGTTTTTCAATTTTAAACTTATGTTACTTATACAGTAAATACAATATTTAACACATGAGGAGTAGGATTGAAATGATAGAAAACAATGTATTTTACACAAATTTCACTATTTTAAAAACAAAAGTATTAATAAGTACAGCATGTGCCCTGTAGTGTACTGTACATCAAAGTTACTTTGAAAAAATAAAAAGTAAACATATGATTATAAAATAAGATAAAAAAGCAAACAACAAATAACACTCTTTTATATAATTTTCCTTATTATTATAATCTCTGAGTTTTATCCATTTTCTGACTCATGATCTGAGTCATCACTAGGAACATCATTACCATCATTAATATTTGTACTAGTTTTATCACTGTCATTTTTACTGTACATATTTTTACAATGTAAATACAAGTGCTTAATAGTAATTACAAAATTAGAACATTTCTCTTGCTTTGCTTTCAAAGCTGACCTTATAACTACACTAGAATTGGGTGTTTTGGTTGTCATACAGTTTTTTTTTATGTCAGTTACCATGGAAAAAATTCTTTCACATGCTGCATTTGAACGTGGTAATGTGAAAACCTGTTTTAGCCAGTTCAGATATATTTGCAAACATGAATTGACCTGAATTATCAAAATTCATTAACTTTCAATTTTTCTACAAGTTCCTCAGTCTCAGTTTGTGCTAAAACATTGCTAATTATAGCAGTCCATTTATTTTTCTTTAATGTTACAGCCTCAGCAATTTTGGAATCAGGGAAACATTTTTTAACTACTTCAGTCAAGTGTTCTACAGATTGAATACTGACATTGTGTTCAGCAAAGTAACAGGCCATTCTAATCTCTGCATTTTTAACTTGCTCTTCAAAATTTTGTGCTTTTTTAATTTCACAATCTTGTTTATTAAACATATCATCAATTTTCTTTGTATTAGATACTGTCTCAACCTTTTGTTTATGTTTTTTACCATTAGCGTGCTTATCTAACTCACTAGGACCTGCCTGGATTTTTACATCACAACATTTGCAATAAGCTAAAAAACTATTGTTTTCTACTTTCTGCAGCCAGTCTTTGTATTTACCTTCTTGAAGCCATGAGTCTTGAAAGGCTTTTTTGAAAGTAGATGGCTTCTCTTTTGGTGGAAGTTCACCCCGAGTCTTCAATACTCTGTCGGGGGTGCTATCCCGTTGTTTTCGTTTCGACAGGGACGGATCTTTGTCTACTCCTGCAGTCCTCTTCCTCTTCTCACCAGCCTTACCAGTCTCTTTATTAATTTTTTACGTTAGATAAAAAATGGAAAGAGATCTCGGAAATAATGGAATGCGATAATTAGTATAATGTATATTTCAATTTATATTTAAATCAAAGAAGGGAACATATATATTATTACCTAACACAGTAGGCGAAGATATTTAATATTTGCCTGGAGGAAGGTGCTGTTACAAATTTATGAACAGCCAAACGCTCTGGTCCACATTCTCTGCAACTGCAAGCACGAAATACAAAATGTTAGAGATTTTATGACAGATCAAGAAACTAATCATAATCAGTAAGTATTGCAATATATTTAATTATTGGAAGAAACCTTACCTAGAAGATACATTTGATACCCATCTCCTCATTACCCGCCAGCCAGCTGTTGCTGAGGTTGGTTTGTTGTGAGTGCATGTGCGCACTTGTCACTTCACTTCTGCCATCATGATATAGTACGTTGAAGCACCACCAATAGGAGAGCAGCACAGCCCGATTATGAAAATCACGTGACAAATATTCACCAATCGAAGAACGCATTTTGAGGGAAATTTAAAAGAAACGCAAATATTTGACTTTTTATGAAAACTTCCCAGGATTTTTGAGATTTGGAATGTCTTTTCCTTTTTATGAAATTTTCCCAGGATTATTTAGGTTTTGAATGAAAATCCCCAATTTCCCAAATTGAAACATTTTACTCAAAAATTCCCAGATTTTGGGAAATTTCCCAAGATATAGAAAGAAGCACTGGTCCTGGGGACCAGAGCTCCGCCCCCCGTGTCTGGCCCCGCCCAGAGGGGAGGAACCTCCCAGGAGTTCCAAGAAGGCCACACTAAAGATGGTGCCAGGAAGGCAACAGGGCGCTGCTGGGTTAGCGCATGCGTATTGTTGGCACCTGAAGAGCGAGTCTAGCTTCTACACATGCGCATTGCCTGAGGCTGGGGCGTGGAGAGAGTCACGCCTGCGCAGTGTCTGAGTTCGACAGCGGCGCCTGCGCAGTACCCGGGGCGGGGCGGCCCAGCGGCTGCGCACTGGCTGCTCCGGGTCCCGATACAAGATGGCGGTGGAGGGGAGGGCGCGGTGGAGGCGGGACGGTAGCAGGAAGCGGAGCGCTCTCCGGTGCCCCCAGCCCCTGACCTCACACGCAGGTACCGGCTGCGCCCGGGTGGGCAGGGGCCGCGCCCCGGGAGATGAGGCGGGGCCGCGCCGCCGGGAGGGGGGTGAGGGACCCGCGCGGCTGAGGGGGAGGCGGCCCCGGGTCCTCGGCCGCCATCTTAGAGTCCTGCGCGCCCGGCCACCGCTGTCCGCGCGGGGCCCGGCCGCGGGCTCCCTCTGCCGCCGCGGCCTGGGGCCCGGGAGCGCGTCCCCGCGCCTGCGCACTCCGGGAGCCGGGCAGCGGGCGCGAGCGCGGGGCAGGGGCGGGCGGGCACTAATGCGGCCTGTTCTCGCCCCGTAGCGCCCGCCGCGGGCCAGGCGCGCCCCCGCCCGCTGTGAAGATGCGGCCGCAGCCCCGCGCAGCGCACGGCGTCGCTGCAGAGGAGAGCGAGGCCCGCGACCCAACCCGCAATTGTAAGTAGCTCGGCGGCGCCCACGGAGCTCCGCGACCCGGCCCGGCTGGACGCCGCGGGGCGCTCGGCAGCGGGAGCCGGGCCCTGCTGTTCTGCCTGTCCCGTCCGGCAAGGGACCGGCGCCTCCGATCGCGGGATCTCCAGCCTCCTGCCACCGCGCCTCTGGGTATCGCCGCCTCCTCTGCAGCCGAAGTGCCCGGCGCTGCCTGACCCTGCACCAGCTGCACCGCGCTCCCCGGCGCGCTCCGCCTCTCGATGTAACAGGCTCTTTCAGACTGTACGTTAGGCTCGTGTCATTTCTGTTTGATGTGCATGTGAGTTAACACCAGAGCATTCTTCTGCTTCTTACCAGTGACCTTCCCACGTGTTACCCATTAAAAACAACAACCAAATCATTAGTTTGTCAGTGTCATTCTCAATAGAAATAGCCCGGGGGCTAGGATGGATACACTCTGGTATGGAGCAATTACAGTTCCATAGGCTGTGCTGCCAGACTGACACCCAAAAGCAGTGCAGAAATGAGTTGTGATGTTCAACTTTCCCAGCCCCAGCGAGCAGCCCTGCCTTTGGGATGATGGGAAATACCTTCAAAATTTCTCCCCCCTCTGCTGCTAATTCCTAATGTCTGCATCCGTCCTGTCTGGTTATAGAGCGAAACATGTAAAATCCCCTATTGATGAAGTGGAACAAATCATGCGCCTTCTGGCTGTACTCCCTTGCTGTGTGTCGTCTTCCACCTTATTGTACTCTGTTTTGGTAGTTACCACTTCCAGGTTATAAGATATGGTCCCTGCCCCAAAGAGCTTATGTCTGTAAAGTACTGTACACAACACTGATAACATAACCAATATATAATGGTTATTTTGGATCCATTTTAAGTCCCAGCATTGGTGAGATACAGGCCAAACTGCTCCTCCAAATAGTCCCATCAGCATGGTCCGCTGGAGAGAGAAGGGGACCTGGGTTTATAGTCTGGTCTGCCACACTTTCTTCAATGAGTTGGGAAGAATCACTCTCTCTGCTTCCATTTTCCTGTCTGTAAATGGAGATGGCACTTCATTTGTTAAGTGCTTTAAACTCTGTGGATGAAAAGCATTCACTAAATATTATTATATATGCCACATATCAAACCTTGCACCAACTTCTGTCATTTTATTTAACACTTTGTAGCCTGTAAATAGGTGTAGCTTCTTGAAGTACATACCTGGTTTATTTTGGGCCTTACCCACTACATTTAAGTATAATGCACACAATATATAACGGAGGACACACTGGCAATCGTATTGAATAAGCATAGGCTTGGGTCTTTTACATATTTTTATAAAGAGGAAGGATTAAAAGCTTTTAAAAATCAGACAAGATGGCTGTTTAATGGACTATGTATGTAATCAAGTATTGGAGGGGTAGCCGTGTTAGTCTGGATCTGTAAAAAGCAACAGAGAGTCCTGTGGCACCTTTAAGACTAACAGATGTATTGGAGCATAAGCTTTTGTGGGTGAATACCACACACGAAAGCTTATGCTCCAATACATATTATGTATGTAATGAAGCTTGTGAGGCTGGAGCCCTATGAAACACAGATTCCAGCTATGGTCTGGTGCACAAAAGTGACTTTAGCATGGGGCTGAGCTGTTGCTTTTTTCCTGCAAAATGATTGAGCTAGATTTGCAGCCTCTGCTCACTCCTGGTTAGGATGACTGTAGAGGTCACCCTGGGGTTAGAGTGTAGGAAACACAGCACAAATATGCAAAATAACTTCTCCACTTGCTGAAGGGTCTAAATATTTGTTGTGGTGCAGGCTAATAGGTGCTCTCGGATAATATACAGCCTTTCAGCTGGGGGCTTGTCTTTTGCCTGGTTCTGAAGAATCAAGACTTCTAGAGGACCTGCACACTTCCACTAACCCACTATATTGCCTTTCCTGGGAGAAGGAAGGAGGGTAGTTCCCTCTTTGTGGCACCTCCCCCCCAGGTATGCCTACCAATACACTTCAGTTCTGACCTGCACCACATTCTCCTTTTGTAGTTAGCACCACAGGCAGCCAGTACTCATTCCTGATTCATAGAACTTCCTTCTATTCCACTACCGCCTGTTGTGAAATGTGCAGGAAGGGACTAGACTGAGTGACCACCAGATTTATCACATGACCCAGGATTTTAACATGGGTCTCTATAGATGAAAGATGAGTGACCACTTTGCAATATTATTTTATATTAGTGCCACTTAAATAAACTTCTTTAATGGCAAAGAGGTGCCACTGTCTTAGATACTGAATTAGGGGGACAGAAGGGTGGTGAAATACAAAGGCAGCTGCCCAGTTTTAGTTGGAAAAACTGGGGTAACTGCTGAAAACTCCTTAACATTCATCCCTTTTTCCTTGCTTCACTGTAGAGCCAGCATGTTTAGGGTTGATAGAGAAGCCATCTCTGATACTTGACCCAGGATAAGTGTTTTGATAGCTTCAGAGGGAGGGTTGACTGAGAAGAGCCTGGAGGCTTCTCTCCAACTGACAACATTTAATAATACTTACAGAGTGCTTTAGCAGTATGACCTAATTAACCTCCACGTTCCCTTTTGTGGGTAGAGATAGGAGTGTCACCCCCATTTTGCAGCTCAAGAAATTGAAGTACAGAGAGGTGTGGTAACTTGTTCAAAGCCCTGGAGCAAGTCAGAGACAGGACCAAGGAGTTCTTGCCTCCCAGCCTGTGTTTGCTTGTGGCTCTCACTGGTTGCCTTTCTAATAGAGCACTGGAGTTATTTTATGTAGTACTTGAATGTTTAATAGATGCCTCAAGTTTAAAGCTAACAAAGTTTGTGTGTATGTATTGTTTTAAGCCTATGCTATTTTATAAAGATTATGGGAGCAGATGAGGGTGCACTCTGTTCCTGGTATGGTTGAGATGGGGGAGGTCTGCATATGTTCTCAGGTGAGAAGTGGTTTCTCTTCCAGGTAGGCGAGTAGGGTATCAGACACTTGACCTTTCTGATGAGGTCTAGTTGTAAGTTGTGTGTTTTTAATGCTGCTAAGTGATTCCCCTCTTGTGTGCTGTTCAAAGTTCCTATTAATCAGTGTGTAATTAGGTTAACAGCCATCTGTAACAGCTTTCTGCCATGGAGTCAGGTGCTCCCCACCCCGTTTCAAGCCCTCTGTTGTTGCTGATACAGGATTGTATTGCTAGAGCTAAGCTGTTGAACTGGCTCTGGGCACAGGGCCAGCCTTGCACAAATCATATTTTGATGTGCTGTTTGTGTATATTTTCTCTAGTGCATGTGCTGAGAAATGGCCAATGAGAATCACGGCAGCCCCGGGGAGGAAACTTCTCTGATGAGTCACTCACCTGGTACCTCTAACCAGAACCAGCCCAGCTCCCCGAAACCCATCCGACTGGTGCAGGACCTGCCAGGTACTTGTTCTGCTGTTTAGAGGGTCAGGGATAGGATTCTGGAGCCCTGTGGCAGCAGAGAGGGAAAGGAGAAAGTTTAGGGTAAGGAGCCTCTCGGAGTGGTAGAGGGGATTTTGGGATGATATTTCCCCCTTCCCACCCCCAGTTTAGCATGTGCTGTGACAGCAATGGGGACTGGAGCAGCAGGGTTGCTGTTCTGGGCTGCTTGTGTGCTGATACTTTTCCTCTTTCCTAGATGAGCTGGTGCAGGCTGGCTGGGAGAAGTGCTGGAGCAAACGGGAGAATCGCCCTTACTACTTCAACCGTTTCACCAACCAGTCACTGTGGGAGATGCCTGTCCTGGGACAGCACGATGTCATTGTGAGTAACTGTTTGCCTCAGGTGGTCATAGTGATGCGGGGATGCCCTACTGGGATTTATATGGCACTCCTGTTGCAGTGGGATTATAGAGAGAGAGCTCCTCTTCTGAGGGTCTGCTCCTCTCTTGGGATGAAGGTGTCTGGTACTGGCAGGACACTGTGGGGAAGCAGCTTACCCTGCTGCAAGAGTCTTATCTGGCCTTGGCTAGGCATTTCTCTTTTTGGGGTGGGGACACTGCTGGAATTGTTCCAGACACCGCACCTACTCTCCATGTGTCAACCTATAATGCCCCAGTTTCTCTCCACTTGAGAGATTGGGGCAATGAAATGGGGAAGACGAGAGCTTGTTCTCTCCAGTTGGAGTTGTGGAAGGCTTGGGAACTAATGATTCTCGTTGTAACTATGTCTGTAACTAATCCTCTTAGTCGGATCCTCTGGGATTGAATGCTGCTCCAGTGCCTGCGGAAGGAGGAGTGTTGGAAACCACTCCGGAGAGCAAGCCAAGGAAGAGGAGACTCTCTGAGGAAGTTCAGCCCAGTGGTAACAGCGTGAAGAAAGCTAAGGTGGGTCCTAGTTCTCTGTAAGGTGTCCTTAAACCCATCCAGGTTGGACTAAACACTAGAATTAATGTCAAATATAGTATAAGATTAGACAGAAGGAGGGCTAGTAAAGAATTGGCCAGCAGATGACAGAGCTGAGTTACTCATGGAAGCTCCTACAAGAACTGAAGATTCTGTGGCTACACGTTTTGAATATTGAGGAAAAATCTGGGTTGCTGAGGGAAAAGGGAGTGAAACTGAGACAGTCTGCACTGGGCTAAGGCTGCTGAATGCCTGGGGAGCAGAGAAACACCTACAAAAGGGATTAAGGTGACAGGATGACTCCAAATTTCTGACTGTCTAAAATTACAGATAATGTGTCTAAGTACAGTGCAGCAAGTGGGCAGAGCCTTGTGTATCAGCCTGCTGGGCCTGAAAGGGGCATGTTCAGGATCTAACTCAGGGGTCTCAAACACGCGGCCCGCGGGCCGCATGCGGCCCGCAGAGCTCTTCCCTGCGGCCCGCAGAGCTGCCCCAGTTCCTTCCTGTCACCACCAACCCCCCCTCACCCCTGCACCCTCTCCTATCCCCAAACTCCGTCCCAAAGCCTGCACCCCCACCCCCTGCCGCAGCCTGGAGCCTGCACCAAGCACCCAACCTCCATCCCAGAGTCTGCACTCCAGACCCCCTCCCCCACCCAAACTCCCTCCCAGAGCCTTAGGCAGGGGGGGGGGGAGTTTGGGGGGGGGGGGCAGGTTCTACAACCCTGCCACCCCTGGAAGAGGCAGAGCAGGGGGGGAGGGGGCGTTAACAGAAGTAAATCTAACTAAGTGCGTGTTTTGCACTGTCCAGGAGGGAGTGGGGAGGGGCCACATGCTTAGGGGAGGAGGGGAAGAGACAGGGCAGGGGCGGGGCCTCATGGAAGGGGGGGGGCCAGGGGCAGCAAGGGGGCGTGTCAGTGATGCGGCCCTCGGGCGAATGCACTAGTCCTCATGTGGCCCTCGGGGTCATTTGAGTTTGAGACCCCTGATCTAACTGATCACCATATGTGGCATTGGGAAGGAATTTTCCCTCTAGTCATGTTGGCAGTGATCTTGGGGAGGGAGGGGTAGTTCGCCTTTTTCTGAAATGTGGTGTGGGTCACTTGCCAGGATTATCTGGATGTATCTCACTTAATCATTTCTATGCCACTGCAGAGGCCCGGGGCACTTGTGGCCCTAGTTCCCTCCTATTCTTTCCCCATGCACAGAACAGTCTGGTCTCCTGTGGGCTGTGATACTTTAATTGAATTTTGGTTGCTGGGTTAGTGTGCGGGTGCTAACTGGTGTTGGTGGCCTGCGATATACAGGAGGTCAGACTGGATGATCTGGTGGTCGCTTCTGGCCTTACATGCTGTGCCTCTAAAGAGACGGTCTCCTGTCAAACCAGCCTGAAAGTAACCACTCCTACCAAACCAGGAAGTCAACTGAAAGGTGCTTCCAGTAATGAAAGGCCAAAAATATCCGATTCCATAGTGCACCGCAGATGGGAGGCTGTGTCCCAAAGGGAGTGTGAGGCATTCATTTGAGGGAGGTGATGAGGGCTGAAAAGCACAGGCCAAGGTTGAGAGAGAGAGAGAGAGCACGAATCTTGCCGCTGTTGATCAAAACTGCAGCAGCTGAATCTGAGAGCATTAGCAAGCACAAACCAGTTGGCAAAGAGAAGGTTCTTCCTAGCTGTTGTTTTTGTGAGATGGTGACTGGGCTGTGAAAGAAAACATGTTAGGGAAGTGTCCTGGAGGACTTTACAGGCAAGAATCTGTGAGATCTGATGTGAATCTCTGTGAATTGCAACATTCTCTGAGAACTGAGTAGACGGGAGGAGTAAGGATAGGAATATGATGGGAAGATAAGCTGAAGGTAAGTTTTGAGATAATTGTGTTCAAGTGAAAGATGTTCAGTTGTTGATGCTAAGAGTTAATGTTTCTGTTCAGAAGAGTTTTACAAAGTGGTCACTGTGCTGTGACAGGAAAAGATATTTAAGCCTCATTAGTCAGAATTCCTAGAGTGGCACAGAGTAACTAATCCTAAAGGAATCTCTATACAAAGGCACTGTCTTCACTATTTGTCCTTTCCTTCCATGTGTGAGACTTGTATTAGAAACAGAAATCAAGGGAGCCTGGAACTTGGTCTCAAAGAGTCACCTGAACTGTTCAAGGTCAGAGGACAGCCCCAATTACTGTCTAGTAACTCAGCCCCATGTCGCCTGGCACCCAAAGAACAGGAAAATCGGACTCAGACCTGTACCCAATAGTTATTGTACTTGTGGTGGTGAGGGAATAGCTGAGGGGGGGAGGGGTAGCTCAGTGGTTTGAGCATTGGCCTGCTAAACCCAGGGTTGTGAGTTCAATCCTTGAGGGGGCCACTTAGGGACCTGGGGCAAAATTGGTCCTGCTAGTGAAGGCAGGGGGCTGGACTTGATGACCCTTCGGGGTCCCTTCCAGCTCTATGAGATAGGTATATCTCCATATATTTATTTAATTGTGTGCGCCTCTGTGCTGGGAAATGGGCTATGACTGAACGGTGTAATGTAGGTGCCCATATTTGTGTTTGCCAGAGGCAATGTGAACATACTCTGTCTCCAGCAATCAGCTGGGCATCCTGAGTTCTGCACTGTTGAGGGAGTGATTTGGGGGATAATCGGCATGGTGCCCCAGTGCCTTACTTTCTAGGGTAATGACTGGCATTTCTCACTCTCAGGCGGATGTTCCAGGGAACCTTACTGCCCAGCCAGTCCCCAGTTCTCCCAGTATTCCAGGAACCTCTATTTTAAAGTTGTGTGGTATTACACCCGAAGATAAACAACAGGCAGCTCTTTTACGACCAACTGAGTGAGTTGTCTCCTCTTTGCTTCTGCTCTTTCCTTGTTACCAAGTTGGGGACAGCAGACTTCCCCCATGCCTGTGAAGGGGAACTTGGCAGGCTCCAGGTTGGGGGAGGCTGGGTGGTTCAGTCTTCTGACTGCTGGTACATCCCAAGGTGACTTCTTTAAGGGGAGACAATTGGTTAAATATCTGACCATCCTGATGACTGTTGCTTCTGCTGCAGAGTATACTGGGACCTGGATATCCAAACAAATGCAGTGATTAAGCAGAGGGCACCATCTGAAGTGCTGCCTCTGCACCCCGAGGTGGAGCTGCTTCGATCCCAGCTCATACTGAAGCTGCGGCAGCATTACCGGGAGCTCTGCCAGCAGCGAGAGGGTAAATTCTTGTGTCTCTCTCTTTCCCCCTACCACTGCAGTGCCTTGCTCTCCTTCCTTTTGTCTCATCTTCATCTGCCCCTCTAGTCTCTCTCCTCTTCCCTGTTCTTTGCCTTCCTTATGTGGCTCTCTAAAATTGTGTCAAAGAGAGCATAAGATTGTAGACTCCTCAAGCAGAGATTGCATGCAGCAGGATGAGACCCTGATCCAAGCATCTGGGCAGTACCATAATTAGGGCTCTACCAAATTCATGGTCCATTTTGGTCAATTTCATGGCCATAGGATTTTAAAAATCAAAATTTCATGATTTCTGCTATTTAAATCTGAAATTTCAGTGTTGTGTAATTATACGGGTCCTGACCCAAAAAGAAGTTGTGGGGGCGGTCGCAAGGTTATTGTAGGGGGGTTGCGGTACTGCTACCCTTACTTCTGTGATGCTGCTGGCGGCGGCGCTGCCTTCAGAGCTGGGCAGCATGACAGCGGTGGCAGCCGGCCAGGAGCCCAGCTCTGAAGGCAGCGCCGCCGCCAGCAGAAGTAAGGATGGCATGTTGTGGTATTGACACCCTTACTTCTGCGCTGCTGCTGGTGGGGCGCTGCCTTCAGAGCTTGGTGCCCGGCCAACAGCTGCCGGTCGCCAGCTGCCCAGCTCTGAAAGCAGCGCAGAACTAAGGGTGGCAATACCGCAACCCCCCTAAAATAACCCTGCGGCACCCCCCTCAACACCCTTTTGGGTCAGGGCCCCAGTTTGAGAAATGCTGGTCTCCCACATGAAATCTGTATTGTATAGGGTAAAAGCACACACAAGACTAGATCTCATTGGGGGAAGACCAGATTTGACAGTCCGTGACGCGTTTTTCATGGCTGTGAATTTGGTAGGGCCCTAACCATAATACTAATATTAAATAGTAATAAGCAAACTTTTTTTTTCTTTTCCTCTAGGGATTGACCCTCCACGGGAATCCTTTAATCGCTGGATGTTGGAGCGAAAGGTAGTGGATAAAGGGACAGACCCTCTGTTACCAAGCAACTGTGAGCCAGTAGTCTCTCCTTCCATGTTCAGAGAAATCATGAATGACATTCCCATCAGGTACTGCTCAAGCAAAGTGCACCTTTGGGGTTTCTGTTCTTGGGGCATTCTAGGGGTTTTCCTAGGGGATTCTTTACTGCTGAGTTTCACTTTCCCCAGTGGAGCAGCAGCAAGCTTGAGAGAAGGGTGGGAGCTGGCCCTGATGCTTCCTGCTTGGAGTGGTAACTGGGAAGCTGACCGTGATGTGTGTATATTTGTATTTGTTTCAGATTATCCCGAATCAAGTTCCGTGAGGAAGCCAAGCGACTGCTATTCAAATATGCTGAGGCTGCGAAACGGCTTATTGAATCCAGGTTGGGATTGTCTCTTGCAGTTTGTATTATCAGCTTCTGAGAGCAGAGAATATTCTAAAGCCTTTCTAGAAGTGGCAGTTGCATCCCCACCTTGAATTCTTCTCAGTAAGAACGAAGCAGGACTAGAAAAGACCCCCAAGAAAGGCAATGAAAATGATCGGCAGCATCTTGTGGGGGAGCAGATCAGTAGGGCATGAGTTTGGAAAGATTTATGCTATTGAGATTGGAAAGAAGACGAGGAGATAGTGAGAGTCTGTGAAATGCCTGGCACAGAGAAGGCCAACTGGGCGCTATGTATCCTTGTGATAAGACAAGAACAGTAGGCACCAATGGTAGGAAAAGGCAACCAATTTAAAATGGATAAAAGGTAATATTACACAGCATGTGAATGCTCTGTGGAACTCTCCATTACAGGATAGTATTGAGACAAATAGGTCAATCCTTTATTTTTGCTAGGCTTTCTATTAATGAGGATAGTATGTGCACAAGTTAGGTTAAAAACGATAAGAGCTAAAGATCCTTCAGGGTCAGGAAGAAAGAACAAATTCCTGGCTGAGGTACAGAATGGCAGTGAGATGCCATATTACTTTTCATTGAGCAGCATTGGTGGCTGAAGCAAGGCAGAGCCCTGCCCCAAGGAGCTCAACATTTAAACCCTGTACAGATAGTCCAGTCCAGACATGGTAGAAGGTTGCAACTTCCATTGATTCAGTTTTTAGTTTTAGTTCATTGGGGAGTGGAGGATTTTATGCCTTCCCTTGAAGCTTCCAGTAGTGGACACCTTTGGAGATGAAAGGACCATTGGTCAGTTAGGACAATTCCTTTACTTACCTCTCCTGTTGCAGAGAGGAGAGCAGCCATCTACATTGTGTCTTGGAGACAGCATGGTAGGTCCTGATCAGGCAGGCATCTGAGAAACTGCCCACAGGAATCCTGGATGGCAGTGACAGGGCACTGCGTTGCGGAAGACACGGCTGCCACATTTCCCCCACTGATAGGAGGGCCCTGTGTTGGGAAGGGACATGTCACAGCAGCTGTGGGGTAAATTCCTATTTCCCCATTGTGTGCAGGAGTGCATCACCAGACAGTAGGAAAGTTGTGAAATGGAATGTGGAGGACACCTTCAGCTGGCTGCGACGGGACCATTCAGCCTCTAAGGAGGACTACATGGTCAGTATCCCTTTTCCAGATCGGTACAACTGAATGCACTGACTTGAAGAAAAGGTGGAGGGCAAGGAAAAGCCCCTCGTTGGATAGTCTGTGGTTGTCTTCTCACTTACAGCTGCTTTGTGAGATAGAAGTGTTACCTGCACAAAATTCTCTGTTACTCACATACTCTAGGGGCACCCACCCGTACCCTGTTCCTAGGACTCCGATGTAACTCTACACTCTGTGGGTTTAGGGTCTTTTACCAGTGAAAGAGCCTCACACGGTAATATCCTACTTAACCTCTATTTATTAACTATCACCAAAACAGTGCACACTACACATACAATGCTCACCACTCCCAATAAGGCAGATGATGGCCAGTCAGGATCAGGTCAGGGACTCCAGCTTCTGCACGGTGTGGTGGTTGGCAGGGTGTTGAGGTCTGGCAGCTGATCTTGGGGCTGTGTCCCGGGAGTTGGTTCCAAAGAACTTCCTTTTGGACCCCAGTTTATATAGTGAAACTTGACTCCTGCTTAGCTGTACCTTAACCAATCATTTTACTAAAATATTACTAAACAATTTTCTAACCAATCCTAACATATCAGAGAACCAGACAGAGACCATACAGATTAAACCAGAGAAATAGGGACCAAAAGGCAAAACAATAGAAGTATAGATTTTACAATCACAACTGTTAAGTGATTTCTTGCCTGACAGGATGCTGTCAAACAAAGTTTTCTTTAACCATCTTAAGATCTGTTTCTTTATCTGGTGATGGTGGGTACTATTAGGACAGGAGCCTTCTTAACAGTCCGATATTACATTGATTTGATGCAGTTTAGATGGAATGTGAGGATGTGACTTTCTGCTTCTTGGCTAATGGCTGCTGCTCTCCTAATGTGGCTGCAGACAAAGGCCTTATCCTTACAGAGGAGAGAGCCTTGTGCGGGGGGCGGGCGTAACCCCGAGAGAGAGTGGACCCCCGGGAGAAGGGCTGTCTCACTGAAAGGGGCACCCCCCACGGATCGCACGGGGCCAAGAGTGGGCACAATCCGTGAGTCCGTGACACCTTGTTAGAAGCCCGTGTGAATTTGGTGAAAGGCTGATGGACAGTTGGTGATTGTGGTGTGTAAGGGCCTCTCTCTCTCTGACCCTGCAGGACCGCCTAGAGCACTTACGTAAGCAATGTGGGCCCCATGTGTCTGCTGCAGCCAAGGATTCTGTTGAAGGCATCTGCAGTAAGATTTACCACATCTCGCTCGAATATGTCAAGCGGATCCGGGAAAAGCATCTTGCCATCCTCAAGGAGCACAATATATCTGGTAGGCAGCAAGCTCTGAAGAGGCACAGTACAGCGCAGCACATGACAATAGAGTGATGGAATGCAACCTAGCCTGTCCTATTCAAATGCCACTCGTTGTAGTGCGGGGAGGCGTGCTGTCTGAATCCTAGGGGCCATGTTTAATTGGGGTAGAACTGGTGGGTGCAGTACTAGCTCAAGAGACAATAGCACAGTAGGAGAGCATTGTCTGGGTCTCCTTCCTTCCCCGCCACCTTCCACCTGCATCTTGAAGACTAGATGGCCAGTATCCTCTAATGCCTCCCAGATGTCTGCTTCCCGCCCCACCATTTCTCCATCCCCTCCTCCTGGTCCATACTTCCTCCCTTACAAACCTGCTATGTCTACACTAGTGACCTTACAAGCAGCACAGCTCTACCGCTGCAGGTGCGCCGCTCTATGCCAACGGGATAATTAAACTACCCCCAATGAGTGGCAGGAGCGATGTTGGCGGGACATGCTCCCCCGCCAAGTCGCTCAGGTGTGGGGTTTGGTTTTGTGTTCTTCCCCACCCCTGAGCGATAAGTTTTTTGCTGACATAAGTGTTAGTGTAGACATGGCCTTAGAGTCCAGGTTACAATCTTCCCTGGGCCCCACAGCAAATTAAGCAGCTGTTGCTGATATGCGTAGGCATCAGCAGGGGGCAATAGAGAGATCCTTCTTGCAGCACCGGCCTGGGGGGCCTTGATTTTCCTCTTAATCTGGCTTGTCTAGTGTTCCAATTTGCATCAAAAGCCATAGCTTTGTGTCTATGGATGCCCAGAACATTCTCTGAAATCTTGGGATTGATTGGCTACAGTGTCCAGAGTTATTGTGTTACAGCCAGAGGAGTGCCATTGAGGTGAGTGTAGGGTCTTGCTTCACTTGGCCAACAAGTATTTAAAGTAAGCTGCAGGTTCAACTCTTAACTGGGTGCCTGAGTGGACTGCCTGGTTGACCTGTGATGTGGTCACCCCAGTCCTGTCTCCTTATGTGTTTGGTTGGGGTGGAGGTGGGGCCTGTCCCCTTAGTGTGCTTGGATTCTAATGTGACTGTCTTTCTCTGTCTCCCACATAGCCGAGGTAGAAGCACCGGAGGTCCAGGACCGGCTTGTATACTGTTACCCAGCGAGACTGGCCATCCCTTCCCCACCAGTCCCCAATGTAGAAATGCACGTGGAGAACAACGTGGCATGTGTTCGGTACAAGGGGGAGATGGTGAAAGTGAGCCGCAACTACTTCAGCAAGCTGGTAAGAGCTGTACTTCAGTCCTGCTGAGCAAGAGAAACACACTCACCATTGTGAATTGCCTTTTAATGGGAGAGGTCTGCCTTCTCCTTGCCTTCTGAGAGGGACTCTGAAACAGCATGGTCTCTTTCCACACTGCAAGGGGAATTCGGCCCAGTGGTGGTTGCTTGACTTTGAGAGAGAGTTTGAAAATTCAGAGATCCAGCGGGGAGTGGGGGAAGAATGTAGAGGCCAAAGCAGGCCTCGTGTATGACAAGGAACTGTACAAACAATGAAGTCTTTATGGACTGGCCTATGGGCTCAGAATGCTGAAGGGTCTAAGTGAAAACTGATCATTGCCTGCTGTTACCCAGCCCTTCAGTATTAGGCAACTCGTTAAAAGACCATCCATTAAAACTTAGCGTGCAGTGTATTTAGAGCCAATAAAAGGCAGCAATTCCTCAGTGTGTAGGCATCCTGTGAAATACGTGTCATTACTGCTCACCGAGTGAAGGACCATGGCTAGGTAATTTTTATGACTACTAACGTAATAATGCAAACTAAAATCACAAGTTCACCTGTTTCAGGGTGTTAGCTGATCCGTGGGGGGGGTCAGGAAGGAATCTCCCTCCCCATATGTGCAACTTTGCTCCGTTGGCCAGGTGCATCATTAATTTTTTGCCTTTGAAGAATCAGCTATTGGCCTGTGCTGGACTCGATGGCCC
Organism: Platysternon megacephalum; assembly: GCA_003942145.1. Lineage (NCBI taxonomy): Eukaryota > Metazoa > Chordata > Testudines > Platysternidae > Platysternon > Platysternon megacephalum. The sequence continues at coordinate 794,205 of QXTE01000198.1, read as the reverse complement.
AGCAGTCTGATTAGATATGATAGGCCTGCACAAATATATAATAAGGGACAGTCCGTGCCCCGAGGGGAATAAAGAATCTTAAAAGCAGTAAGCCCCATGGAGCGGGGCTGTCTCTTCGTTACATGTTTGTCCAGTGCCTAGCACAGTGGGCCCCTGACCTGGCCCCCAGGGTCCCGATTTGTGTCACATGCCCACCCCACAGCAAGCCCAACTCTGGATGTGGGGTCTATGGCGAAAGGTAAGTTCCCTCTAATGTCTAGCCTGCAGTGTGCCACATTAAAAGTAGGTGTTCCTGAAAAATGCTACAAAGCTCTCTAACGTCTCTACCCCTCCCATCACCTCCGTGCCTGCTCTCAATGGACGGGATTGTACTAGCACCCCCCATCTCTGATTCCTTATCACTTCAGCATCCTGTGGCTCTCTAACTCTCCTGCTTCCTTTACTGCTATTTTTAATGACCTGGGTTTCTCTTCCAGTGGCTTCTCTATCGGTACAGTTGCATTGACGACTCTGGCTGTGAGAGGTTTCTGCCCAGGGTTTGGTGCCTTCTCCGTCGATATCAGGTACTGGTTCCTTCTCAGCTTTTGGGCAGCAGGCAGCTCTGGTGGGATTGTAATACTGACACTGTCAGCAGTGCCCTGGGAGACCCAGCAGAAAACTATGAACAATCGATCCAGAAATGGAGCAAAGTTGGGCTAAAACAGGGTTTTCTCCGAGATTTTAGGGTAGGGTGCTATGCTGGGGAACTATCACGTGGTCTTGACATTAGCCCGCAAGCTGGGAGAAGTGCACACATTTACAAAATGAACCTGAGTTCCAGGTGAGGGGAGCTTCCTAGGAAGGAATGTGTGGAGATTGGTGATGTGTGATGGTGGGGCCCAGTTGGATGAAGTGTCTAGAGGGCAGTCTTGACTGTTCTGGAGACTTGAGAGTGTGGGGCAAAGGGGTGCTGTCAGCCTGGTGGAATGGGGTATGTGGCCCTGGGTCAGAGTGCAGTGAGAGGGGAGCAATGGCGGGGCACAGCTCTTATCGGAATCACTCACAGAGGGTTTGCTCTCCTCAGATGATGTTTGGTGTTGGTCTGTATGAAGGAACTGGCCTGCAGGGGGCACTCCCGGTGCATGTCTTTGAAGCCCTCCACAAGCTCTTTGGAGTGAGTTTTGAATGCTTTGCCTCGCCCCTGAACTGCTATTTTAAACAGTACTGTTCGGCCTTCCTGGACACAGATGGGTATTTTGGATCCAGGGGGTGAGTCTTGCATTCTGTTGCCCTTGCCATATGTATACCTATGTGCGTGCATTTTTGGCTGGGGTGGGAACTCTATCCTGGACTTAAGTTCTCATTGATGACAGCTAATAACTGATGACATCAAGAAGGCTGAGTTGTTCATTGCTATTTTGCTTCAGTCGTCACTAAAAAGATTAGTGGTGACCAGATATTCAAATAGTTAATATGGACAGCAAGAGGGAAAGAACACAAGCCAAAATAGGGAAAGAAAAGGCTAAAGAATCTGAAGCAATCTTAGAACTTTTAGCAGTTATCTTTGAGAACTCATGGAGGACAAGTGAGGTTTCACAGGACTAGAGAAGGGCAAACATTGAACCTATCTTTAAAAAGGAGAACAAAGAGGACCTGGGAAACTGTAGATAGCCTAATTTTGACACTATTAATCAACTTGTAAGCAATTAGAAGATAATAGCAAATATATAATAAGGAATTGCTAGGATAGATTTGTGAAGAACAAATCATGTCAAACCAACCTAATTTCCTTCTTTGGCGGGGTTACTGGCCTACTGGTTGTGGGTCGTGATATATTTTGATTTTTAGTAAGGCTTTTGGTGCGGCCCCACATGACATTCTTATAAGCAAACCAGGGAAATGTGGTCTAGAAATGGAATTACTATAAGGTGGGTGCACAGCTGGTTGAAGGACTACTCAAAGAGTAGTTATCAATGGTTCGCTGTCAAACTGGGAGGATGTATCTAGTGAGTTCCCACAGGATTCAGTCCTGGGTCTGGTACTAGTCAATATTTTCATTAATGACTTGGATAATGGAATGGAGATGTGTTTATAAAATTTGGGGATGACTCTAAGATGGGAGGGGTGGCAAGCACTTTGGATGGCCAGGATTAGAATTCAAAATGAGCTTGATAAATTGGAGAATTGATCTGAATTCAGCAAGATGAAATTCAGTAAAAACAAGTGCAAAGTACTTCTTTTAGGAAGGAAAAATCAAATGCACGGCTGCAAATTGGGGAATAACTGGCTAGGTGGTCGTACTGCTGAAAAGGTTCTGGAGGCTATAGTGGATCAGAGATTGAATGAGAGTCAACAATGTGATGCAGTTGTGAAAAAGGCTAATATCCTTCTGGGGTGTATTAACAGATGTGTCGTATGTAAGACATAGGAGGTAATTGTCCCGCTCTGCTCAGCACTGGTGCTGGAGTCCTGTCCCCAGTTCTGGGCACTGCACTTTAGGAAAGATGTGGGGAAATTTAAGAGAGTCCAGAGGCAAGCAACAAAAATGATAAAAGGTTTTAGAAATCCTGTTGTATGATGAACGGTTAAAAAAACTGGGCCTGTTTAGTCTTGAGAACAGATGACTGAGGGGGGGACTTTTTAGAACAGACCTTTACAGATGTGAATAGTGTTATAGAGGAGGCTGACCAATTGTTCTCCGTGTCCACTGGAGCTTGGACAGGAAGTATCTGCAGCCAGGGAGAGTTAGGTTAGATACTAGGAAAAACACTCTAATTCGAAGTGTAGTTAAACTCTGGAACTGGCTTCCAAGGGAGGTTGTGGAATCCCCATAACTGGAGGTTTTTAAGAACAGGTTTGACAAACACCTGTCAGGGATGGTCTAGGTTTACTTGGTCCTGCCTCAGTACAAGGGGCTGGATTAGATGACTTTTAAGATGTTTGAATTAACAGTTGGTCCTCCCTAACTGGGATCTTTTCCCTTGTTCCCTTCAGCCCGTTCCTGGATTTCTTCCCCATAAGTGGCTCTTTTGAGGCAAATCCTCCATTCTGTGAGGAACTGATGGATGCCATGGTCTCTCACTTTGAGGTACGTTCACTTATCCCTGTCACTGTGCTTGGACTGGGACAGTCCTCTCTCTCCCCTCTGCTGCTATCCCGCATCCCCATGGTAGGGTTACAGATCAGCAGGTCACTGAGGACTGTGGCAGCTCTTATGCTGGTCTCAGAGAAGGGTGCGTTTCCTTCTCACAGAGCCTGTCGTGCTTGTCGTTACTTGATCAAGAATAAGACTCTTCTTTTCTTTTCCTTGTGGATTAGAAACTGCTGGAGAGCTCCAATGAGCCCCTCTCCTTCATTGTCTTTATCCCTGAGTGGAGGGACCCTCCAACGCCAGCCCTGACCCGGATGGAGCAGAGCAAGTTCAAGCGGCACCAGCTCATCCTGCCAGCCTTCGATCATGAATACCGCAGCGGGTCTCAGCATATCTGCAAAAAGTAGGCCTTTCTCGCAAGTCTTGGTTGGGATGCTCTTGAGATGTACTGCATTTTAGAGAGGCCCTTGGCAGGAATCCCCTGCTCCAAGGTGACATTGGTTAGGGGTATGGAACAGGCTAAGAAAAAAGCAAAGTGACGTATCCAAAATGAACCTTGAGCACATCTCAGATTGGGTTCAACAGACAGTATCAAGGGTCACCATATTTGTGTATATTTCCCTACTATTAAAAATTGACGTCAGCTCTCCCTCAGGGATATGTCTCTGATCTGATCTGACCTGTGTATGTCATATTGTACTGTGGAGAAGAGCCATGTGCCATTCGCCAGCATACAGTCTGAGGTGCAGCTGGCTGAGCAGAGTAGCTTTCGGGGCTTGTCAATGTCCTGTTGCCTCTGCCATTCAGTAACAGTTAAAAAGAAGCAGAAGCTTGGGCCAGTTTTCACCATTGGCTTCTGTATGGCAGGCTAACAGCTTGCTTGGTGGGCAGCAAGTGCTTAAATATCACTTGTCCACACTTGGTTTCTGGTTGGCCCAGGATGTCTGACAACATGATTTTTCGTAGCTGGGATGGTAGGAATTCCCAACTGCAGTGTGTGCTTAGCCAAGAGCAGCCCTTGTAGTGTCCATGGGAAGTAACACACACTGATTCTCTGAGGTTCTCCTTTGGAAGGCTCTTGACCCCATGTGGGCACCACAGAGCTCACAGCGGGGTCCTAGCTATATAGCTGTATTGGCACGTCAGGACCGATACCTCCCAAGTGAGGGGCTGTGTGCTGCGTCTTTGAATTTTAACTCACCGGTATGGCTTTCTTTTAAGAGAGAATGGCTGTTCCTCAGTTCGACAGAAGGGAAGGGAGATGGGGAGGACATTAGTGTGGGAGGGTCCGGGTGCAGCTGAGCGACTGGTTGGACAGGCCCATGAAGCGAGTACTGAGTGCCTGTTGTCTTCCCTTGCAGAGAGGAGATGTACTACAAAGCCGTGCACAACACTGCTATCATCTTCCTACAAAACAACGCAGGCTTCACCAAGTGGGAGCCCACGCCGGAGCGGCTGCAGGAGCTTGTCACAGCCTATAAGCACTCGGGACGGACCCTCAGTTCCACGGGTTCCTCCTCCACCTCCTCTTCCTCCTCCACTTCTTCCTCAACAGCAGATAAAGAGCGGGAGACGGGCGGAGAGCAAAGCACCAGCCGGGAGACCAATGCCAATTAATGTGCAGAGGGCAGTGTGCGGGGACAGACAGCAGGGGGCGAAGGTAACCGTGCTCCAGAGGAGGGGAGGTTTGATGTGGCAGGTGGAGAGACTGCTGGCTGTGTAGTGCCAGGCCTGGGGGACTCTCTTCAGGCAGCTCCACACTGCTTGCTTTCCTCTGTAAACCTGCAAGGCCACTTTCCTCACCAGAGTCGAGGGAGATTCCCTCGCCTTATGCCCTGTGGGAAGAAGATCGGCTGCTGCCCTAGACGAGGGGCAAAGAAGCCAAACGTCGCAGTCATAGGAAGAGTCTGCAGCCCCTTCAAACACTAAAACTCTGAGGAAGAGGCAGCTGGAGCTGGGACGGCTGCACGGATGAAAGACGGACGGACGGACAGACAGAGCTGTGGCCTAGAAGGTCTCTGGCAGCTGGCTGAAGCCTGTCATTTCCAAGAGAAAAGCCGGCAGGGTCCAGAGGCTCTTCCTGCTGGCCTGGCACCAGCCCAGCTCCGTGTCCATAGTGTAAATAGTTCTGTCCGTGGCGACCATGCTCCCTGCAGGGTTTGTTTCCGTAGCATCCATGTTTCCTTTCCACATGTACAAGTTCCGTGTTTGCCGAAGCTGTTTTACCGTATACAAGAAAAGCAGAGAAAAGGAATTTCTTTTTGTGTGTAAAAAGGTCTTTGCAGCTGTTTTGTAGTCGTTGTGGTTTTTACCCAGAGCCCTCTGGGCTTTATTTAACCTCCTTGGGTTTTGTTTTTTAAGGATTAATTTAACACCGCTAACCGTTTTATTACTTTTATCAAAGAAAGCAAAGTAAAGTCTATTTTTGATTTTTGTTTCCTAGTTCTTAGGGACATTAAAAACCAGCATTACAGCTCCCCTTGGTGTCGGTGCTATTCCTCATCTGTGGGGCCGGGGACTGTCCGTGGGAGGCAATCAGGGCTGGCTCTGACTTTTTTGCTGCCCCAAGCAAAACAAAAACAAAAACCAGGGCGCAGGGCAGCCGGACCCAGAGGCAAAGCAAAAAAAAACCCCCAAAACAAACAAACAAAAATAGGGCAGCCGTGCCGCCCTAGGATTGGGCAGAATGCCGCCCCTTAGAATCTGCCGCCCCAAGCACGAGCTTGCTCGGCTGGTGCCTGGAGCTGGCCCTGGAGGCAAGGCCTGCCCTGCCCGCCCTCAGATTCACCCTCTTCTGCTCTCTTCTCCTGTGCCCCTGAGCTCGCTGACCTGGCTGCTGGAGCATGGGGGGGATGGAGGAGGAAGCCCCCAGCCCATGTGATCATTATTTTCACTCTTTATGTCTTGGAGCGTCTTCCGGTACAAACCACAGGCTTGTTGCTAGCCGTGTCTGCCTGCATGTTACTGGTGCTGTTGGCCTGCCAGACCCTTCTACAGAGAGAGGTGTGAGTGGGTGCTGCCCTGCTGGCTTTGGGACTCCCCAGCAGCTGCATGGTCTCCACGGTGCAGCAGAGCTATAATCTAGACCCCATCATGGGCAGTAATGGGCTGTTCACTGCAGTAGCAGGAGGGTTTATATCCCTGGTGAGCCACACACGGCCATGGAGCTGTGGAGCCTGGCCCCGGAGAACCTGGCCCCGGAGAACTGGGCCCTGGAGAGCCCGGCCCATGGCCATGTTTGCACTCGTGCTGGCTGTCACAGGGAGGGCTCTGTGAAGCACAGGAATGGGTGGAGTTTGCCCACAGGAGGATGCCTGTCCTTCCCCCCCCTGCAGCCCAGGAACAGCCCAGTGTGCCAGGAACCCTCAGCCAGCGGGGAGGGGGAGGGAGGGGGGTTTACATCGCTGGATCTTCATGCTCCACCCCCCCCAGCTCATGCTGCGCCTGAGGCTAAGATCCCCTTTGCCACCAGCGAGAAGCCTGCCCCAGCCCAGCCTCTCCAGGTCCCTCCAGACCATCTGCTGCTGAGCTCCCAGTGCCCCCAGGCTGCTCCACTGGCCGGGGGTTGCCCATGGGGATGTCTGTGGGGAGCAGGGGTGGCTGGGCCTGCAGAGGGGAGCGTGCTGGAACAGCTCTATTGCTGCATGTGGCAGGCAGCTGTTTCTGGGAGACGGAGCCCCTGGCTTTGGGGGCAGGAGCTTATGGGGAGACCTGACCAAAACTCGGGCGGTGGCAGCGCGGAATGGAGCGGCCCCGGAGCTGCCTCTGGCCTGTGGGGTCCCCGGTCAGCTCCCTGGGGCAGCGCTCTCCTCTGCCAGAGAAACTGCAACTGCAGGCAGCCAGCGCCCTCCTGGGACCCCCCGCTAGCTCTCAACGCCGGCCCCCAGCCCACCCCATGGCGTAACCCCCAAGGCCACTTGGGGGAGCCATTGCCTGACACCTGGGTGCTGGGAGGCCGCTTGGGACTGGCTGTTCCACAGGCTTTTCCTGCCCCTGGGATGTTTGAGCCCCACAGGCCGGGGGTGGGGGGGTGGGGCAGCGGTGCAGGAACTGGGGGTGCTGCACCCCCCTGGCTGGACGTGGGGCCATCACACCCACGGTTTACAATTTTGTTCGATGTGGCAGAACCCCACTCTACAAACTGTCCCAGCCCCGGGGGGGGCTCCAGGCCCCCAGCTAAGCTGTGAGTGGAGTAGAGGCCAAGCCACTGGGGGCTGCAGCCCTCCTGACGCCACGGATGGGGGTCTGCCCCCCCCAATGCACACACCCCCCCCCAGCTCTTGGCAGTAGGGTCCCTAGCAGTCCGGGAGGATTTATAGATTGATGGGGCCATCGTGTTTATCTAATTTGATTTTCTGTATAATCCTGCCTTTTCCTGCATTAAACCCATAATGGCTGGCTCAGCTAAGGCTTATCTTTTAGATTTAAAGACTCCAAATAATAGCGCATCCACCACATCCCTAGGTAAGTTCCAGTGATTAATTCTCCTCTGTGTTAAAGTGTGTGCCTCGTTTCCAGGCTGCTTCCAGCCATTGGATCTTGTGCTGTCTTTGTCTGCTAGATTGAAGAGCCCTCTTCCCCATGTAGGTACGTACAGACTGAGCAAGTCACCTCTTAATCTTCTCTGATTAACTAAATGGATTGATCTTCTTAGGTCATACGCTGTAAGGTGTAAAGGCAGGTTTTCCAGGCCTCAAATCATTCTTGTAGCTCTTTTCTGAACCATTTAGATTTTTCAGGATCCTTTTTAAGTGTGGCCAGAACAAGACAGTATCCAGTAATGAACTCACTAGGAGTCGCTGGAGATCCCTAAATATGCACCTGAGTATTGTCAGGATAAGGGGGTAGCTAAAGTTAAAGGCAAAGATCAGGTGCATTGGGGGAGAGGGTAGATAAGAGAGCAGAGCGCCTTGGGGCCCTATAGAGAAGGAGGCAGTGACAGTGGTCTGCCTCAGGCTGAAACGTTTGGAAAATTTCAGCCAAAATGATTCAGCCCTTAGAACAAAGCAAGGGGAAAATACGTTGTTTTGCCCATGTTCATAAATTCTGACAACATTCCTTTGAAAAGCTCTAGGACCTCCATGTTTTGGAGCAGATACTTGAACTACGTCAGGCAGGTAACCTTAGTGTCATGGAAAGGATGGACCTTTACGCCATTATTGTGAAAATCCAAATTTGGCCAAGTTATGTAAACCTTTGGGGAAATGGCAGTTTGCACATGCCTGGCAGAGATTTCTTTGCTTTTAGCAGTTGTTTCAAGATTCCATCCTCACTGAGCAGACTTGAGCCCCTCCTAGGTCCTAGTGCCATCTCCACAGAGCAATCAAGCATGTTCCCTCCTCTCAGCTCCTACTCGACTGCACGTGCACCAGCTCCATGAGTGACTGAGCATGATCCAGTGCAGGGGTTTCCTGTAATGATTACTCCCGTCTGCTCCAGGCTGGGCACTGGAACTGAGAGCAGGGAGCCTCTCTCCTGTGCCCTCAATGAACCCCCTGCGGGCGGCAGCTGTCTGATCTGAATGAAGAGTGGACAAAAGCTAGATGAAAAGTAGATTGGGACCAGGAGTCTGGGAGGGATGCTTGTGCAAGGAGACTGGGGAGCCAGTGGAGATTGGGACTGGGAGCCAGGGTGGTAAATGGGGGGGACAAGACAGATCAGATGACTTGGCATGGGGGCAGGGGGAGGAATTGCTGGCTGGATAAGCAGACTGGAACTAGGAACCAGTGGGAAGGGGGAGGAGAAGAGATGTGAGAGAACTGGGATTGGCTGTGCAGAGAGACTGGAACCAAGAGCCGGGCAGGGGTTTGGGGAGATGATTGAGGTTGGATTTGGAGGAAGTCTGTCAGTGGCAGGGGAAGAGATGAGGTGCTAGGAGGGGTATTGAGACTGGCTAAGGTAAGGACACGGAGCTGGAGGACGGGGGGCTATGATTGTTTGGGCTTTGGGACTGGGATGAGAAACCTGAAGAGTAGTGACTGGGACTGGAGAGGCAAGGGGAATGAGCTGGGGACACAGAGCCAGGGTTGTGGAAGAGACAAGCTTAGGGAGAATGGGCTGAAGAGTCTGCACTACAGCACACTCCTCTACGGAGTGCGGAATGGAACCCAAGATCCTAGAGTCTCACCACTCCTCTGCTGTCTGCGAATATCTGTGAAACCCTCTAGTGCTGGGCCATGTGGAAGATGACAACCCACTACTGCTATCGGTTACTCCGTTAGTTTAAGTGGCAGAGGTCTGTGGTGGATGTACAGGTTCTAGCCCTACTGATGAACCATGCTGATGTCACTATGATGCCACATGACGGCATTTCGAAGGGGGACTGTTTCTGTTTGCTCTTNTTTTCCCCCCCCCCCCCCCCAACACACACACACACACACACAAACTACATTAAAAGAACATTAAGGTCGCAAAGTCAAGCACTCAAAAACGAGTAAATACCAGAATAAGGTTGCCCATGGAACCTTAACTCTGCCCTCTTGGGCATATGCATTATGATACAGTCTTCAATTACATGATCACATACTATTTTTTTCTGCAGGACCCTGCCTCATTCAGTGTGCAGAATGGACCTGCTCTGGGGATAAATCACACAGGTGTAGGGAAGGAGGCTGATGTGTCTGCCTCATTTGTTGCAGAAGTTGGAAGGTGTGTAGTGAATGAAGCAGGGAATTTCAGGAAAAGAAAGGATGGTCTCAGACTTAAGTCTGGAAAGGACCATCGTGATCATCTAATCTGACCGCAGGCCACAGTATCTCTCCCACCCGCTCCTGTAATAGATGCCTAACCTCTCGCTGAGTGACCGAAGTCCTCAGATTTAAAGACTTCAAGTTATAGAGGGTCCACCATTTACACTAGTTTAAACCTGCAAGTGACCCGTGCCCCACGGTGCAGAGGAAGGTGAAAAATCCCCAGTTTCTCTGCCAATCAGATGTGGAGGAAAATTCCTTCCTGACCCCAAATATGGTGATCAGTTAGACCTTGAGCATGTGGGCAAGACCCACCAGCCAGATATCTGGAAAGAATTATCTAGTAACTCTCAGCCCTCTTCAAGGAGTGCCCCATCTCTGGCTGTTGGGGATATTTGCTATCAGTCACAGATGGGGCACACGCCATTGTAGGCAGTGCCATCATACCATCCGCTCCATAATCAAGCTCAGCTTGACGCCAGTTACAGTTTTTGCCCCCTCTGCTCCCCATGGGAGGCTGTTCCAGACATTCACTCCTCTGCTGGTTAGAAATCATCTAATTTCAAGCCTAAACTTGTTGATGGCCAGTTTGTATCTATTTGTTCTTGTGCTAACAGTGGTCCTTTACTTAGGTAACCCTGGTGTCTGTCTCTGATGTATTTATAAGGAACAATCACGTCTTCCCTCGGCATTTGCTTGGTTAGGCTAAACAAGCCAAGCTCCTTGCGTCACTTCTCCTAAGGTAGGTTTTCCATTTCTCGGGTCATCCCAGTAGCTCTTCTCTGCACCTGTTCCATAAGAACATAAGAAAGGCCGTACTGGGTCAGACCAAAGGTCCATCTAGCCCAGTATCTGTCTACCGACAGTGGCCAATGCCAGGTGCCCCAGAGGGAGTGAACCTAACAGGCAATGATCAAGTGATCTCTCTCCTGCCATCCATCTCCATCCTCTGACGAACAGAGGCTAGGGACACCATTCTTACCCATCCTGGCTAATAGCCATTTATGGACTTAGCCACCATGAATTTATCCAGTCCCCTTTTAAACATTGTTATAGTCCTAGCCTTCACAACCTCCTCAGGTAAGGAGTTCCACAAGTTGACTGTGCGCTGCGTGAAGAAGAACTTCCTTTTATTTGTTTTAAACCTGCTGCCTATTAATTTCATTTGGTGACCCCTAGTTCTTGTATTATGGGAATAAGTAAATAACTTTTCCTTATCCACTTTCTCAACATCACTCATGATTTTATATACCTCTATCATGTCCCCCCTTAGTCTTCTCTTTTCCAAGCCGAAGAGTCCCAGCCTCTCTAATCTCTCCTCGTATGGGACCCTCTCTAAACCCCTAATCATTTTAGTTGCCCTTTTCTGAACCTTTTCTAGTGCTAGAATATCCTTTTTGAGGTGAGGAGACCACATCTGTACACAGTATTCGAGATGTGGGCGTACCATGGATTTATATAAGGGCAATAATATATTCTCTGTCTTATTCTCTATCCCCTTTTTAATGATTCCTAACATCCTGTTTGCTTTTTTGACCGCCTCTGCACACTGCGTGGACATCTTTAGAGAACTATCCACAATGACGCCAAGATCTTTTTCCTGACTCGTTGTAGCTAAATTAGCCCCCATCATGTTGTATGTATAGTTGGGGTTATTTTTTCCAATGTGCATTACTTTACATTTATCCACATTAAATTTCATTTGCCATTTTGTTGCCCAATCACTTAGTTTTGTGAGATCTTTTTGAAGTTCTTCACAATCTGCTTTGGTCTTAACTATCTTGAGTAGTTTAGTATCATCTGCAAACTTTGCCACCTCACTGTTTACCCCTTTCTCCAGATCATTTATGAATAAATTGAATAGGATTGGTCCTAGGACTGACCCTTGGGGAACACCACTAGTTACCTCTCTCCATTCTGAGAATTTACCATTAATTCCTACCCTTTGTTCCCTGTCCTTTAACCAGTTCTCAATCCATGAAAGGACCTTCCCTTTTATCCCATGACAGCTTAATTTACGTAGGAGCCTTTGGTGAGGGACCTTGTCAAAGGCTTTCTGGAAATCTAAGTACACTATGTCCACCGGATCCCCCTTGTCCACATGTTTGTTGACCCCTTCAAAGAACTCTAATAGATTAGTAAGACACGATTTCCCTTTACAGAAACCATGTTGACTCTTGCTCAAGAGTTTATGTTTTTCTATGTGTCTGACAATTTTATTCTTTACTATTGTTTCAACTAATTTGCCCGGTACCGACGTTAGACTTACCGGTCTGTAATTGCCGGGATCACCCCTAGAGCCCTTTTTAAATATTGGCGTTACATTAGCTAACTTCCAGTCATTGGGTACCGAAGCCGATTTAAAGGACAGGTTACAAACCTTAGTTAATAGTTCCGCAACTTCACATTTGAGTTCTTTCAGAACTCTTGGGTGAATGCCATCTGGTCCCGGTGACTTGTTAATGTTGAGTTTATCAATTAATTCCAAAACCTCCTCTAGTGACACTTCAATCTGTGACAGTTCCTCAGATTTGTCACCTACAAAAGCCAGCTCAGGTTGGGGAATCTCCCTAACATCCTCAGCCGTGAAGACTGAAGCAAAGAATCCATTTAGTTTCTCCGCAATGACTTTATCATCTTTAAGCGCTCCTTTTGTATTTTGATCATCAAGGGGCCCCACTGGTTGTTTAGCAGGCTTCCTGCTTCTGATGTACTTAAAAAACATTTTGTTATTACCTTTGGAGTTTTTGGCTAGCCGTTCTTCAAACTCCTCTTTGGCTTTTCTTATTACACTCTTGCACTTAAGTTGGCAGTGTTTGTGCTCCTTTCTATTTGCCTCACTAGGATTTGACTTCCACTTTTTAAAGGAAGTCTTTTTATCTCTCACTGCTTCTTTTACATGGTTGTTAAGCCACGGTGGCTCTTTTTTAGTTCTTTTACTGTTTTTCTTAATTTGGGGTATACATTGAAGTTGGGCCTCTATTATGGTGTCTTTAAAAAGGGCCCATGCAACTTGCAGGGATTTCACTTTAGTCACTGTACCTTTTAACTTTTGTCTAACTAACCCCCTCATTTTTGTATAGTTCCCCCTTTTGAAATTAAATGCCACAGTGTTGGGCAGTTGAGGTGTTCTTCCCACCACAGGGATGTTGAATGCTATTGTATTATGGTCACTATTTCCAAGCGGTCCTGCTATAGTTACCTCTTGGACCAGCTCCTGCGCTCCACTCAGGATTAAATCTAGAGTTGCCTCTCCCCTTGTGGGTTCCCGTACCAGCTGCTCCATGAAGCAGTCATTTAAAGTATCGAGAAATTTTATCTCTGCATTTCGTCCTGAAGTGAAATGTTCCCAGTCAATATGGGGATAATTGAAATCCCCCACTATTATTGGGTTCTTAATTTTGATAGCCTCTCTAATTTCCCTTAGCATTTCATCATCACTATTACTGTCCTGGTCAGGTGGTCGATAATAGATCCCTAATGTTATATTTTTACTAGAGCATGAAATTTCTATCCATAGAGACTCTATGGAACATGTGGATTCGCTTAAGATTTTTACTTCATTTGAATCTACACTTTCTTTCACATATAGTGCCACTCCTCCCCCTGCACGGCCTGTTCTGTCCTTCCGATATATTTTGTACCCCGGAATGATTGTGTCCCATTGATTGCTCTCAGTCCACCAGGTTTCTGTGATGCCTATTATATCTATATCCTCCTTTATCACAAGGCACTCTAGTTCACCCATCTTATTATTTAGACTTCTGGCATTTGTGTACAAGCACTTTAAAAACTTGTCCCTGTTTACTAGCCTGCCTTCTTCTGATGTGCCAGATTCTTTTTTATGTGACTGTTTATCATCTGATCCGGCCCTTACATTATACTTTTCAGTCCTCTGCTCCTGACTATAACCTGGAGATTCTCTATCATCAGACTCTCCCCTAAGAGAAGTCTGTGTCCGATCCACACGCTCCTCTGCAGCAGTCGGCTTTCCCCCATCTCCTAGTTTAAAAACTGCTCTACAACCTTTTTAATGTTTAGTGCCAGCAGTCTGGTTCCACTTTGGTTTAGGTGGAGCCCATCTCTCCTGTATAGGCTCCCCCCATCCCAGAAGTTTCCCCAGTTCCTAATGAACGTGAACCCCTCCTCTCTACACCATCGTCTCATCCACGCATTGAGACTCTGAAGCTCTGCCTGCCTCCCTGGCCCTGCGCGTGGAACTGGGAGCATTTCTGAAAATGCCACCATAGAGGTCCTGGATTTCAGTCTCTTCCCTAGCAGCCTAAATTTGGCTTCCAGGACATCTCTCCTACCCTTCCCTATGTCATTGGTACCTACATGTACCACGACCACCGGCTCCTCCCCAGCACTACACATAAGTCTATCTAGATGCCTCGAGAGATCCGCAACCTTCGCACCAGGCAGGCAAGTCACCATACGGTTCTCCCGGTCATCACAGACCCAGCTATCTACATTTCTAATAATCGAATCTCCCATTACTAACACCTGCCTTTTCCTAGAAACTGGAGTTCCCTCCCCCGGAGAGGCAACCTCAGTGCGAGAGGCAACCCCAGCACCATCTGGAAGGAGGGTCCCAACTACGGGAAGGTTTCCCTCAGCTCCCATTGACTGCTCTACTTCCCTGGGCCGTTCTTCCTCCTCAACAGCACAGGAGCTGTCTGAGCGGAGGTGGGACAATTCTACAATGTCCCGGAAAGCCTCATCAACATACCTCTCTTCCTCTCTCAGCTCCTCCAGTTCCACCACCCTGGCCTCCAAAGCCCGTGCATGGTCTCTGAGGGCCAGGAGCTCCTTGCACCGAATGCACACATACGCCACCCGCCCACGGGGCAGGTAATCATACATGCAACACTCAGTGCAATAAACTGGAAATCCCCCACTCTGCTGCTGGGCTTCTGCCTGCAGTGTCTCCTAGTTAGTGGAAGGGTGGTTTACAGGAAGGGGTTTTGGAATGTGGTTCGGTTTATAGGTTCTATGGGGGGGGGGCCACGGGGAAGGGGTTACGGCCGGCGAGGGGCTCCCACTCCCCTTCCAAACTCCCTTGCGAAACTCCCTGTTAGCAGCCCCTGTTTGCAAAGCTCCCTGGTCGCTTGTGCGTGGCTTTATAAAGCCCTGGCCTGAGTGAATGCCCCGCCCACTGATTAAGGCTCAGCCAATTACCAGAGGCTTCGACCTTTCAGACCTGCCTCCAACTGCCAGCCAGAGCACACGGTCCCTCAAACAAACAGACTGACAAACACAAGCTCAGCACTCAGCAAGTAACCCCCAATCACAAACAAACACACACTACAGACAGTTTGAATTCATCCTTTTTAAACATGGGAAACCAGAACTGCACACAGTATTCCAGATGGAAGTCTTACTAGTGCCTTGTATAATGGCAATACCTCGCCTGTTTCCTCCTAGGATTGCATTAGCCTTTTTCCACAGCCACATCACATTGGCAGCTCATAGTCATCCTGTGATCAACCAGTACAGCCAGGTCTCTCTTCCTCTGCCACTTCCAAGTGATATGTCCCCAGTTTCTAGCATAGATTCTTGTTGTTAGTCCCTAACTGCATGATCTTGCACTTTGCACTATTAAATTTCATCCCATTTCTATTACACTAGTTTTCAAGGTCTTCCAGATGGTAGTCTCCCCTTTAACTCATGGTTAAGGCCGTTGAATGCTGCCCTGGAGAATTGGATTCTGTCCCTGCCTGTGCCACAAAGTACTTGACTGTTACACTGGGCAAGTCATTGAAACCAGACTTTTCACATGTGGTCACTAACTGTAGTCCTCATTTTTTGGGTGGCTGGTGTGAGACGGTTGGGTCTGAATTGTAGGAGTGCAGTGCTCAGAGCTGAACTGAAGTCACTGAGAGCTATGCTTTGAACATAAACAGTGCTCTATAATGCTAAGCACTGAAAAACCAGATACCAGTGTCTCAAATTGGGCACCCAAAATTAGTGGGAAGTTTTGACCTTAGCCTCCCTGTGCCTCAGTTCCCCATCTAGGAAATGAGGATAATTATGCACTCATCTCCTACTCCTCCCCCCTCTGCTTAGGTGTTCAGGTCAGTTTCTACTCTCCCCCTCCTGTCCTCAGCACTGCTGCCTCACTAGCTTTGTGCTGTATCCCTGGCAGCTGCACTGGCAATGAGGGATGTTTGCACTGCTGTCTCAGCTCTGTCTGGTGTAGGGGTGACTCAGGGGTGTCAATCCAGCACCCTTCATCAGCACTGGATTTCACGCCAAATGTGCGACAGAACTGATCTGGGTGTGAGCTGCTGCAGCAGCTGCCCCTCCACCTGAGGGAGCCAGGCTGCCTGACATCCTTTGCCCGGAGCTGATCCTGGTGCATAAAGAGGGATGTGAAAAGGAATTGGGTTGGTTTGAGCTCTGGCAGAAACTCGACAGCGGAAGTGCAGTGTGCCAATGGGGAAAGGGTGCCAGGGCAGAGAGCTGGGCCCTGGTCCTGCCTCGGGGTGGGGGGTGGGAAAGCTTGGATGCCACAGTGGTAGAGGACATCTGTGAGGGAGCCCTAGGCTGCAGGCTGGTTTGTGCTGGGTGTGGGGCTCTTTAGTTCCCTAGAAAGCCCAGGTGCGTTGAGTGGAGTGTCTCAGTTCTGGGATCTGGGCACACAGGGTGGGGGCTCCCTGCAGCCCCTGGGAGGAGCGGGACTGGGCTCAGGCTTGTCTGTCCTGGAGTGACAGCCCTGCACACAGAGAACCTCCCTTACTCCAGCCCTGCCCAGGGGGTGGCACAGCCCCACAGTAGCTCCTGGAAAGCAGCATGGGTTGGGCCCTCGGCCTAGGAAATGAAGAGGGTTTATTCTGCACTTGCAGAACGTGGCCCTAGGCCGCTGGAGCGCAGCTCTGAGGATGGGACCTGTGGCCCGGGTCTCCTCCGGGTCTCCCGGGCGCAGAGCTGGCGGGATGACTGAGGCCCATGGATGAGGGGTTATCAGCCCTGCCTCCAGCCCCATTGCAGCTCTGGGCTAAGCCCTGCTGGAGCTGCCTGCAGCCCCCTCTGCTCCAGGCCAGCCCCTGGGCGGGGGTGGGAGTTCGTGTTTGTACAGCGCCGGGCACAGCGGGGCCCTGGGTTGAGCAATACACGTAACGGTTCAAAGGGCGTTTTACCAACCCCCCCCCCCCCCGCTCGTCTCCCTCCCCCCGCCCGACAGCCCGTCTGCGGCCTGGCGCTGGAGGCGGGGCGGGAGCCGCCGGCGGGTGGCGGGGCGGCCCCTTCCCGGGGGCTGAGCCGGGCCGGGCCCCCCCAGCCCCTCCGCGCCTCGCTGCCATGCCAACGCCGGGGCGGATGCTCGCAGCCTCCGTGCGTCTGTGGCTGGCTGCGCGCGGGGCCGGGCAGGGCTCGGCCGGCGCCACGGGGCGCGCACACGGCCCCGCAGCCCGGGCTCCCGGCGGGCAGGTGAGCGCCCCTGGCCCCGGGGGGACCCGCCGGCCGCGGGAGGAGGGGGCCGGGCTCCCCCGCCCTGCCCGGCTCCGGCGCCGCGTCCTGGCGGGAGGGGCGCAGACGGGGGGTCTCAGGCCTCGGCCTCCCTCCCCACGGGGCCCCGGGTGCCCGGCGCTGCCTGCAGCCTGGCTGGCCTGGCGCTGCCACCCTCCGGCCTTTGGCCCGGGCTCCTGAGAGGCTCTAGAAGCCGGCCGGTGCCCGGGGAGCTGCCTGGGTCGGACAGCGCCTGGGCCCTGCTCAAACCGCCCGCAGCCCCGGGTGAGGGGCTCAGACCCCAGCTGCCCTCAGGGAGGGAGCAGCTCCGAGCCGCTGCCATGGCTCGGGGCAGGGGCAGCAGGTGCCAGCTCTGACGACGTCCTGGGATGTGCACACCTGCCATGAAGCCGGGGCCGCACCCCAGCCCGGGCGGGATAGGGCAGGGTCCGAGGGAAGGGCTCGGCTCGCCTTCCCCCCGTCTCCTTGGCTCCCTGCACTGCAGAGCCCCCTGAATGGCTGCCCACAACGAGGCCCCAACCCTGTTTCTAGCCTGGGGTGGCTTTGCTGGAGGCCCTGAGGGAGGGGCAGGGCACTGGGGACTCTGCTTACAAACCCTTTATTCATGGAGGTCTCCCCTGTCCCTCTCCCCAGGCTGGGCTCTAGGACCGTCTCTCCAGGAACTCCGAGCGAGCGGCTTCAGGAAGGGAGACCATGACCCACAAGGATGGCGAGCTGGAGAGCTGCCAGCCGCTGGTGTTCACGGCGCACGAGCTGGAGTGCAAGATCTGCTACAATCGCTACGACGCACGGGCCCGCAAGCCCAAGCTGCTCAGCTGCT
This sequence comes from Platysternon megacephalum, assembly GCA_003942145.1. NCBI lineage: Eukaryota > Metazoa > Chordata > Testudines > Platysternidae > Platysternon > Platysternon megacephalum. The sequence goes on along the minus strand of QXTE01000198.1, from coordinate 776,156 downwards.
GCCACCGGGTCTGCGCCAAGTGCCTGCGCAAGATGGTGTCCATGGGGGAGTCCTCGCCCCGCCTGCTCAGCTGCCCTTTCTGCCGGCAGGAGACCCAGGTCCCCGAGGAGGACGTGCAGCTGCTCCAGGATGACAGCAAGGTGCTGGCAGTGCTGACATACCACGAGCGGGCAAAGAAGCGAGGCACTCTGCCCTCCCCTGAGGTCATCCTGTGCCCCAGCGTCCTGGAGCCCTCCCGCAGCTCCTCTGACTGCCTGGTCATCACCATCCTGGAGGTGCCAGAGGACGTGGCGCCCCCCGAAGGCCTGGGCATGCTGGACATGATACGCCTCTACCGCCCCACCAGCCTGGACTCGCTGCCCTGCCGCGGCCCCATCCAGAAATGCCGCTCTTGCACCTGGCATGCCATACCCCACTTCATCCTCTGGATGCTTTGCCTCATCTACTTCAGCTCCCTGCCCTTCGGCATCTACCTCCTGCTCATTGAGCGCCACAACCTGGGCATCGTGCTGGTCAGCCTGGTGCCCTCCACCCTCATTCTCTGTGTCTTCTACAGCTTCTGCCAGTGTCTGTGCCGTGAGATCTTCGAGTTCCCCTCCACCTGAGCCTGCTGCTCCCCTGTGTCCTGAAGGCACCAGGCACTGGCCCTGCACAGCCTGGACCTCCCCGAGGCTGTGCCCTTTGCCTGGGGCCGGCCGAGAGCATCGCCTCTCAGGGCTTGCCAGCCCCCACAGTTACTGCAGGGAGATGGGAGATGTCAGTGTGGGAGGGTCCGGGTGCAGCTGAGCGACTGGTTGGACAGGCCCATGAAGCGAGTACTGAGTGCCTGTTGTCTTCCCTTGCAGAGAGGAGATGTACTACAAAGCCGTGCACAACACTGCTATCATCTTCCTACAAAACAACGCAGGCTTCACCAAGTGGGAGCCCACGCCGGAGCGGCTGCAGGAGCTTGTCACAGCCTATAAGCACTCGGGACGGACCCTCAGTTCCACGGGTTCCTCCTCCACCTCCTCTTCCTCCTCCACTTCTTCCTCAACAGCAGATAAAGAGCGGGAGACGGGCGGAGAGCAAAGCACCAGCCGGGAGACCAATGCCAATTAATGTGCAGAGGGCAGTGTGCGGGGACAGACAGCAGGGGGCGAAGGTAACCGTGCTCCAGAGGAGGGGAGGTTTGATGTGGCAGGTGGAGAGACTGCTGGCTGTGTAGTGCCAGGCCTGGGGGACTCTCTTCAGGCAGCTCCACACTGCTTGCTTTCCTCTGTAAACCTGCAAGGCCACTTTCCTCACCAGAGTCGAGGGAGATTCCCTCGCCTTATGCCCTGTGGGAAGAAGATCGGCTGCTGCCCTAGACGAGGGGCAAAGAAGCCAAACGTCGCAGTCATAGGAAGAGTCTGCAGCCCCTTCAAACACTAAAACTCTGAGGAAGAGGCAGCTGGAGCTGGGACGGCTGCACGGATGAAAGACGGACGGACGGACAGACAGAGCTGTGGCCTAGAAGGTCTCTGGCAGCTGGCTGAAGCCTGTCATTTCCAAGAGAAAAGCCGGCAGGGTCCAGAGGCTCTTCCTGCTGGCCTGGCACCAGCCCAGCTCCGTGTCCATAGTGTAAATAGTTCTGTCCGTGGCGACCATGCTCCCTGCAGGGTTTGTTTCCGTAGCATCCATGTTTCCTTTCCACATGTACAAGTTCCGTGTTTGCCGAAGCTGTTTTACCGTATACAAGAAAAGCAGAGAAAAGGAATTTCTTTTTGTGTGTAAAAAGGTCTTTGCAGCTGTTTTGTAGTCGTTGTGGTTTTTACCCAGAGCCCTCTGGGCTTTATTTAACCTCCTTGGGTTTTGTTTTTTAAGGATTAATTTAACACCGCTAACCGTTTTATTACTTTTATCAAAGAAAGCAAAGTAAAGTCTATTTTTGATTTTTGTTTCCTAGTTCTTAGGGACATTAAAAACCAGCATTACAGCTCCCCTTGGTGTCGGTGCTATTCCTCATCTGTGGGGCCGGGGACTGTCCGTGGGAGGCAATCAGGGCTGGCTCTGACTTTTTTGCTGCCCCAAGCAAAACAAAAACAAAAACCAGGGCGCAGGGCAGCCGGACCCAGAGGCAAAGCAAAAAAAACCCCCCAAAACAAACAAACAAAAATAGGGCAGCCGTGCCGCCCTAGGATTGGGCAGAATGCCGCCCCTTAGAATCTGCCGCCCCAAGCACGAGCTTGCTCGGCTGGTGCCTGGAGCTGGCCCTGGAGGCAAGGCCTGCCCTGCCCGCCCTCAGATTCACCCTCTTCTGCTCTCTTCTCCTGTGCCCCTGAGCTCGCGGACCTGGCTGCTGGAGCATGGGGGGGATGGAGGAGGAAGCCCCCAGACCATGTGATCATTATTTTCACTCTTTATGTCTTGGAGCGTCTTCCGGTGCAAACCACAGGCTTGTTGCTAGCCGTGTCTGCCTGCATGTTACTGGTGCTGTTGGCCTGCCAGACCCTTCTACAGAGAGAGGCGTGAGTGGGTGCTGCCCTGCTGGCTTTGGGACTCCCCAGCAGCTGCATGGTCTCCACGGTGCAGCAGAGCTATAATCTAGACCCCATCATGGGCAGTAATGGGCTGTTCACTGCAGTAGCAGGAGGGTTTATATCCCTGGTGAGCCACACACGGCCATGGAGCTGTGGAGCCTGGCCCCGGAGAACCTGGCCCCGGAGAACTGGGCCCTGGAGAGCCCGGCCCATGGCCATGTTTGCACTCGTGCTGGCTGTCACAGGGAGGGCTCTGTGAAGCACAGGAATGGGTGGAGTTTGCCCACAGGAGGATGCCTGTCCTTCCCCCCCCTGCAGCCCAGGAACAGCCCAGTGTGCCAGGAACCCTCAGCCAGCGGGGAGGGGGAGGGAGGGGGGTTTACATCGCTGGATCTTCATGCTCCACCCCCCCCAGCTCATGCTGCGCCTGAGGCTAAGATCCCCTTTGCCACCAGCGAGAAGCCTGCCCCAGCCCAGCCTCTCCAGGTCCCTCCAGACCATCTGCTGCTGAGCTCCCAGTGCCCCCAGGCTGCTCCACTGGCCGGGGGTTGCCCATGGGGATGTCTGTGGGGAGCAGGGGTGGCTGGGCCTGCAGAGGGGAGCGTGCTGGAACAGCTCTATTGCTGCATGTGGCAGGCAGCTGTTTCTGGGAGACGGAGCCCCTGGCTTTGGGGGCAGGAGCTTATGGGGAGACCTGACCAAAACTCGGGCGGTGGCAGCGCGGAATGGAGCGGCCCCGGAGCTGCCTCTGGCCTGTGGGGTCCCCGGTCAGCTCCCTGGGGCAGCGCTCTCCTCTGCCAGAGAAACTGCAACTGCAGGCAGCCAGCGCCCTCCTGGGACCCCCCGCTAGCTCTCAACGCCGGCCCCCAGCCCACCCCATGGCGTAACCCCCAAGGCCACTTGGGGGAGCCATTGCCTGACACCTGGGTGCTGGGAGGCCGCTTGGGACTGGCTGTTCCACAGGCTTTTCCTGCCCCTGGGATGTTTGAGCCCCACAGGCCGGGGGGGGGGGGGGG
>QXTE01000198.1:684961-771467 GCA_003942145.1 Platysternon megacephalum | reverse complement strand
GCTAGCTCTCAACGCCGGCCCCCAGCCCGCCCCATGGCGTAACCCCCAAGGCCACTTGGGGGAGCCATTGCCTGACACCTGGGTGCTGGGAGGCCGCTTGGGACTGGCTGTTCCACAGGCTTTTCCTGCCCCTGGGATGTTTGAGCCCCACAGGCCGGGGGTGGGGGGGTGGGGCAGCGGTGCAGGAACTGGGGGTGCTGCACCCCCCTGGCTGGACGTGGGGCCATCACACCCAGGGTTTACAATTTTGTTCGATGTGGCAGAACCCCACTCTACAAACTGTCCCAGCCCCGGGGGGGGCTCCAGGCCCCCAGCTAAGCTGTGAGTGGAGTAGAGGCCAAGCCACTGGGGGCTGCAGCCCTCCTGACGCCACGGATGGGGGTCTGCCCCCCCCAATGTACACCCCCCCCCCCAGCTCTTGGCAGTAGGGTCCCTAGGTCGGGGTGGGGGGGGCGATGGAACCCGCTGGCTGGTGCCACACGCCCAGGAAGAGGCCGGTGACATCGAGTCGCTTATTCAGCTTTATTAGACAGACCACGGCAAAGCCCAACTGCCCCGGCTGTGGGGGCGCCACCCCCAGACCCCCAGCTAGGCTCTGTGCCCCCCCAGGGGAGCGCTGGGGTGTGGCTGGAGTGCAGCCTGCAGGCTCCTGGCCTGAGCACTGCCCCCCTTGGCCCTGTCGCTTGCCATCCTGTGGGGCTGGCGAAAGCCCTGGCAACAGCACAATGGGAGCGACCTCGCCCGGGCTGGGGCCTGGGCCCCATTCAAACCCACGCTGGCTGGCCTCCCCCACCATCCCCTGAGCCGCAGGCTCTAGTCCCCTGGCCTCCCCCTCTCCCCAACCTCCAGCCCCCTCCTGCCCCCCTTCAGGCTCCCCCTCCCCTGAGATATTTTACTGGCTTCTGGGAGCCACTCAAGGAACCAGCCCCCCAGGCCCTCGTCGCCCCACAGACTCACTCTTTACCCTAGAGCCTCCCCCAAATCTACAGCCCCCCCCCCCCCGGCCTCTTGCACCGCTGAACACCTGGGAGGGCCTGGCCACAGCCTGGGTCCCCGTGGGCAGAGCCCCCCGCTGTGAGTCCCAGGCCGGTTGCTGCCCGTGCCGTGCCGTCACAGTGGGCGCGTCTGGTGTCTCTCGGTGCGCCAGGGAAGGGCCAGGCTGAGCTGTGGGGGTAGGAGGTATGTGGCTCCCCCTGCCAGCTCCGGCGTCCCAGGGCCCCAGACGGGCGGTGCCACCTCCAGCCGCAGGCGGCAGCTCTGCTCCTGCCGGGGGCATGTCGCAATCTCAGCCAGACACCAGAGCTTGGGCTGCTGGGGCTGCGTCTCCTGGGTCAGCCCAGCAGCGTTGGGCTGGGGGCTTGGCCGCTGGTGCTCTGACTCCAGGCAGGGGCCGGGGCTGCCCTCCTCGGGGCTGCCACCCGGCCCCTCGCCCTGCGCCCCGGGCTGTTGCTCGCCCTCCGCCTCGCCCTCGCTGGCGTCTCTGTCCCAACGCAGCCGCTTCTCCTTCTTGAGGCGCCGGCGGGCGTTGGCGAACCACGTGGAGACCTGGGGGAGGCTCAGCTGGCTGACGATGGCCAGCATGACCTTCTCGCCCTTGCTGGGGTAAGGGTTCCTCAAGTGCTGGCCCAGCCAGGCCTTCAGGGCGCTGGTGCTCTCCCGGGCGGTGGCCGCCCTGGCTCGGGTCAGCTCCGCAGGCAGGCCCTTCCCGAAGCAGGGGGCGCACAGCACGGGGCCGGGCAGGAGCAGGGGCTGGAGGTTGTAAGCTGCCGTCACCTGGAAGGCACAGGACGGGGCGGTGAAGCCCTCGGTGCAGAGGTGGCTGCAGGGCCCTGCTGAGGCGTGGGTAGGGAAGGGGCTCGCTGGTGGATTGCCCAAGCCATGAGCTCCCAGCCCTGCCCCGGGGATGCCCCAGAGCATGGCCCCGTGTTCAGCCACATGGGACTGACATTTGTTGGTATCTGCTCCCCGAGGGGAGAGCGGGGCCTTTGCCCCGGCCAATCTAGTGTCCTTCCCCCATATCCTGCCAGGGCTCCCAGTTCCTCTCCGCTCTTGTGCTGAGCACACTGGGAAGTGCCCCTCAGCGGCCCCCCTGCCCTCTAGGCTCTGTCCTGGGGGCAGGCTGGGCTCTATGGATGCCCCCCCCCCCCCGCCCCCGGCTAGCCTGGTGCTCTGCTGCGGCTGCTCCAGCGCTGGGGGGGGGAACGACATGGGACCGTCCCAGCCCTGCCAGATCAGAGCCCTGATCCTGGGGACAGACAGGCTGTGGGGCAGGCCCAGCTCTGCCCCCCACTCCAGAGTAGTGAAAGCCACAGGCAGCCCCCTGGGGTTTGCTGGAGGGGACTCCCAGCACCCACCCCTGCTCCTGTGGATAGCGCTGCGGCCCCCACCTGAGCCAATGGGCAGGGCAGGACCACAGCTCCTGGGAACTATTGTTCGGGGGGGGGGGGGCTCAGCGTGCCCCTACAGCCCCCCCCAACCCCCCCAACAGGGAGAGCTGCTACCCCCCAGGGACGGGAGGCAGGCAAGTCCCCGTCTCTGGGGCAGCGTGTGTATGTGAGTAGCCGAGTGCGCAGTGATGCCCGGCTGTAACTACTCGCCCGCAATGCCCCCCAGGGCCAGACCCCAGGAAGCCCCTGGGCCACCCACTAGCCTCCTCTCCCGTTTCAGCTCAGGGTGGCAGACGCTTTGCCAGTGGGTGCTTGGTGCCTGCCCTCCTCCCAGCCACAATGGGGGCAGCTACCTGCCCGCCCCCCGCTTTCCCCACTGGGGGGGGGGCACCCTCTGAGGGGCGGCGACAGCCCCCTGCCCCTCCCCAACGCCCCAGGCCTCGCGGAGCGTCACTTACTGGCTGTGCAAGGAGACTCCGGTGCAGAGGCAGCAGGTTGGCGCCCTGTGGTGCCGGGTAGGCGCAGGGCAGCTGCAGGACAGCGTGGTGAGGGGGAGGCGGCAGCCCTGGGGCCCCCCACACCCTTCTGGGGCCCCCCGGCTTGTTGCCAGCCTGAGCCTCCCCCCATACCAGCTGTGTTGCTGCCATGCTGCTGGGACCAGTGGGAGGGAGCCCAGAGCACGGAGCTTTATAGGGGGCTGGGGGGGGGGTGTCTGTGTGGGGCCAGCGGGGTGATTGATAGCTGCTTAGCAAGGACTAGCAGTCTGGTGCCAGCTCGCCTTAAAGCGCCCGCACAGATTGTCTGGGTGGTAAATCCCCCAGCACGGCCGGTTCCCTGCGAGTCCAACATGCCACGGTCATGCCACGACCGCGCTCCTGTGCCGGCCACCCCGGGGGTGACACGAGGCGCCAGGCCGGAGCCCCGTGCGTATGGCGATAGTGCCCGGCTGGCACGGTGGGGTCCTGCTGCACCCAGACATGGGGCGCAACCATCCCCAACCCCCCAGGCCAGCCCCCATTGGGCTCGGCCTCGTGCCCCACATGCTGGGGCCCATGGGGGTGACCGGAGGGCAGCAGCGCTGGGGTGGCCCAGGGCTGGGGCGAGGCTGGAGGAGCATCGGCACCGCTGCTCCAGTGGGGCCTGCGGTGAAAGAAATCAGGCCGCCTGCGGCCTGCAGCCCAATGGGCCCCCCCAGGAAGGGAGGCCCCGCAGCTGCCTGGGCCCTGCCCAGTGGGGGGCGAGGGCTGCTGTGGGGGCAGGGGAGAGAACCCACCTTGCTGCCTGGCCCCCACCCCAGCTGCAGCCACAGCTCTGGGGATCCTCAGGGGCCGGCAGCGCCCTGGGCTACCTGGCTGTGCTGAGCCCAGCTGCGGGCGGCGAGAGGGGCCCAGGTGGAAGGACCCATCACTGAGCCCTGGGCAGAACCGCTCCGATCCGCGACCTCCCCAGGCAGGGGGTGCAGCTGAGCTGGGATTAGCCCCAGCTGGGCTGCAGGGAGGGGGCAGACGAGCCCTGGAGGGCAGGGCAGGGGCAGGGGGGCCTGGGAAACAGATTCCAAACAGCAGCAGCTGCTCAGCGGTGCCAGGGGAGACCCCAGTGGCAGGGCGAGGTGGTGGGTATGGGCGTGTGCATGTCAGCATCTCACCCTGGTGCCACCCGCCCTGCCCCGAGGGCTCTGGTCGCAGGAATCCCGCTGCCCTCAGCCCCGCCGTTCACTCAGTCCCCGGCGGGAGGGTGCCCCTGACCCCGAGGGCCCTTCCGGACTCTGCCCCCCACCCCGGCCGGGGCTGACACAGACACGGACCCACAGCTGCACGTAGGATTTTATTTCAGTGTCCGGATCCATTAGAAAAAAGCAGAGAGGCAGGGGCGTGGTGCTCCCGGGGCTGGGCGAGGCGCCAGGCAGACCCGGCAGCCGGGCGGTAACCGAGCGAGCCCCGTGTCGGCGGGACAGGGGGGCGTGGAGGGGGGGCTGTGTTAGTATGAACATTGGGAAACACGGCACCTCTTGCCCCTGCTCCGGCTGGGCAGTGGCTAGCCGGGCCCATCCACTGCCCTCCCCCAGACCCTGCGCCCTCGGGGCAGCCTGAGCCCCCGGCCGCGGGTGGGACTAGGGCCGGGGCTGGCAGGGGCCGGCAGCCGGCCCCACTAGCGGGAGAACTTGCGCACGGCGCGGTACGAGGCTGGCACGGCGAGGTGCTGCGCCTGCCCCCGCTCCTCCTCCTCCTCCGTCAGGTCCTCGGCAGAGCCCCAGCGCTTCCGGGCCTGGCCGCCGCCCTTGGGCAAGAGCAGACAGGCCAGCGCCCTGTTCCTGCCGCGCACCGCTGGCAGCTCTGGGGGAGAGAGAGGGCAGGGCAGGGTCAGGAGACGCGGCCCCCTCCCAGCAGGGCCTACAACCCCCCGCCCCCCTACCCTGGCAGCCCCTGTCCTGCCCCCCTGCCCCGGGGCACAGCTGCAGCTCAGCGGGTGCACACGGTGGCCCCGAGCAGGGAGTGCCCAGCCCTTTGCACGGCCCCTCCCGCCAGGCAGCCAGGCTAAGCCCCTCCCTCGCTTGTGTGCCCCTCCCCCCATGCACATGCTGCTTGCGGCCCCCCTCCATGGACCCGACTTCTGGAGAGGCCGCGAGGGAGGGGGCCCCTCAGGGAGACGGGGCCCCCGAAGGGTGGACAGACAGACAGACGAGGGGCATTTCTCACGGGGCAGCGTGGCGGCTCTGTCCTGCGGCTTCTCTGCTACCAGGTAGTGTCTGGCCAGGTGCCCGCTGTGATCCCGCACGTTCTGCTTGGCACCTGCCGGGACAGACGGCTCAGCCCCGGCACCGCGGGCACCGGCCCCCCAAGGCGGCCTGGCCCCAGGATGGAGAATGCACCAGGAGGGCTCCAAGCCCTGGGGCGTGACCCCCTCCCCCACAGGGGTCACCCAGCGGGGGGGGCTTGGCTTCAGCCCCGCCCAACCCCCTTCCCAGTGCTTTCCCGTGCCCGCGGTGTCATCAGAAGGGCCCCAGTCCGGGGGCAGGTCCCTGGGGCAGGGGGCTGCTCACCGTAGCTGCGGACGAGCAGGTCCATGACCTGGCGGTGCCCATGCAGAGCAGCAATGTGCAGCGGGGTGTAGCCCTGGGGGGACACGGGAGGCATCAGGACGCGAGGGACCGGTGGCTTCAGACCCCCGGCCCAGCCCTGGAGGAAGGAAACGGGGCCGCCCTCAGCAATCTCCCCACCCGGGGGACGTGGGCATCACCCCCTCAGAGAGGCCCCCCCGGCCCTGAAAAACGCCCCCTTCCACAGCACAGCCCCCCAGTGATCTCCCTGCCCCCACCCTGCCCAGTGAGACCCCCCAGCATCCAGTCCTGCTCCACCAACAACCACCTCCCCCGGGCACCAGTGCCCACTGCCTAATCTGTCCTGAGGAGCCTGCTGCGAGGTCCGTCCGTCTGTCCGTCCCCGGGCACCTGCATACTCACGCCCTGCTCGGGGGGGTGGGGGGAGAGAAAGCACAGGGTTAGTGCAGAGCTCCAGGACCACGCTTCCAGTTAACCCTTCATGCCCTGCACATGCAGTGCCATGCTGCCAGTGCAGTGCCATGCTGCCAGTGCAGTGCCACGCTGCAGTGCCACGCTGCCAGTGCAGAGGCAGTGCCACGCTGCCAGTGCCACACTGCCAGTGCAGTGCCACGCTGCAGTGCCACGCTGCCAGTGCACTGCAGGCACCGGCTGGGTCCCGGCCGCCACCCCTCCCCCGACATGCCCCATCCCACCAGAGCTCAGGCCCTCGCCCAGCCCAGCCCCCTCCGTCTGGTGTCCTGGCAAGCCTCCGGCAGCCCCGTGTGCCCCCGGCTCCTCCCACCCACACAGCAGCCGGGCACGAAGACAGGCAGGTACTCACATGCTGGGTCCGAGCATGGGGAGCAGCATGGGGAGGGGGAGGGGGAGAGGAGAACCCGTTAGAGCCAGGCACGTATGGATCACCGCCCCCCGCTGCTCACAGCCCCCCCAGGGCTCTGCCCTACTCGGCACTCAGCTCCCCAGGCCAGGGACCCCACCCTCTGGGCCCCACTCAGGGAGGTGGGAGGCCATGGGCCTGGGGCTGGCAGGGAAGAGCCCCTGCTGGGACCTGCTGCCTGGGGCTGGACAGGGCCCCGAGCCCCCCGCCCGCCTCCCCTCGCCCGCCGGGAACTCACCGATCGCATGTTCACATCCGCTCCTGCAGCCACCAGCAGCGAGGCCAAGTCCTCCTTGCCGTGCTTGGCCGCCCAGTGCAGCGCTGTCTGCGGGGAGAGGCAGGGCTGGGCTCAGCCCCCCTGCTGCCCCCCAGCCTCGCCCATCCCCCAAGAGGGCCCTTCTCCCCCCCATGCTGGGCTCAGACCCCTGCTGGCTCCCCCAGCCCAGCCTCGCTCCCCCTGCTCCCCCCCATGCTGGGCTCAGACCCCTGCTGGCTCCCCCAGCCCAGCCTCCCTCCCCCTGCTCCCCCCCATGCTGGGCTCAGGCCCCTGCTGGCTCCCCCAGCCCAGCCTCGCTCCCCCTGCTCCCCCCCATGCTGGGCTCAGGCAGAGCCACCTCTGCCCCACCCCCCAGCCCCACTCATCCCAGGCAGAGGATCTACCTGCATCGCACCTCCAGTGGGGAACGTGGGCAGAACACAGATGCCGGCACCTCTCCCCTGGCCGGCTCCATGGCACCCTCCCGTGGGGCTGAAGGGGGCGCTGTCCCGGGGGGGGGTGTCACTATGTTTAGCCCCTGTGCAGAGACCAGTGACAGTGGGGCAGGCCTAGGCGAGTGCAGAGAGGGAGGGGCTATTGTCAGGCCCATCAGATGGGGAAACTGAGGCCCAGGGAAGGGGCTGGCCGTGAAGGCCCAACATTGAACCAGCATCAGAGCCAGAAACAGAACCCAGGAGTCCTGACTCCCAGCCCTGAGCTGAGTCCATCTGCCCACTCTGCCCTAGTGCCCCGCTGGGACCCCTGCCCTGCGCTGCGCCCCATCTGCCAGCGCTCAGCTCGCTGGGGAGGAGCCAGGGGGCCGGGCCCTGGAATGCAGCAAGGAGCGGCCGAGGCTGATCTGGGGTCCCAGAAGGGTCATACTTACAAACTGCTCCCGGCCGAGATGGGCGCCGGCACCAGCAGAGACGGGCAGCGGGGACGGGGCAGAGAAGGAGACATGTTAGAAGCATCGCATGGGGCCCCCGGAGCCAGCGCGGTGTTGGTCCAACGTGGGGGGGGGCAGCCAAAACCTTCCATTTGGGGCAGGAAACTCAGCCACCAAACATCTGGATTGGGAAACCCCTGGGGGGAGCTGTTCTTTGGGCCTCGGGCCCCCTTCTTCCCTATAGACCGGGCTGCTGGCTGGACTGCTCTGCTACTGCCCCCGGGGCTGGGCTGAGCTCCCGTCCAGACCCCCTGGGCTCCCTGCTGGGTACCGGGGCTCCCGCCAGGGACCAGGGCTCAACCAACCTGCAGCACCCCCAACACCCCCCCCCCCTGAGCCGCTGCGGGAGCAGCCAGCTCCACCTGCCCCGACTTACCCCCTGAGCCGCACCGGAACCAGAGCCCAGCAGGTCAGCGACGGGNGGGGGGGGGGGGGGGGGGGGGGGGGGGGGGGGGGGGGGGGGACAGGCAGGTGTGGGGCAGTGGAGGCCAGGTGAGGCCAGTGGGTTCATTAGCTGCAGGAGGGGCTGGGATTTCGCAGGAGTTTGGGGTCCCAAGAGCTTGACTTTGTCCCAGGCCCCTCTGGGATTCGCAAGGCAGCGCGACCCACCCCCAGCTCCAGCCTGAGCCGCCCGGTCAGGGCTGGAGGGAGCATGGGCCTGGCATGGCCCTGTACTCACCGAGGTGAAGTCCTGCAGCACGTCCCACGGGAACAGAGAGAGAGAGAGAGAAAATGGGTGAGCTCAGGTTAGGGCTGGGGCAGCCCCCCACACTGCCCAAGAGCAACGGGTCGGGCCCAGAGCCCCTCCCACTTTCCCCAGCCCAGCTGAGCACATCAGGCCGGGCATGAGGGCCAGACTTGCCTTCCTGGTGGCCAGGGACGGCTCCTGTTTGAGCAGGTGACTCAGGGTGAGCAGGTGCCCGCTGGCCGCCCCCTGCAGCCACTCCTTCTCCACAGGGTCCAGCTGGGGGGGAGAGACACAGTGAGTGACAGATAGCAGCACCGGGGCCCAGCAGGGCCGTAGGGGGGCTACACAATGGCCCTCGGCCCAGAGAGAGATGGGTTCCCACTAGGGCTGTCAAGCAACTAAAAAAATTAATTGTGATTAATCGTGCTGTTAAAGAATAATAGAATACCATTTATTGAAATATTTTTGGATGTTTTCTATATTTTCAAATATATTGATTTCAATTACAACGCAGAATACAAAGGGTACAGTGCTCACTTTATATTATTTTTTTTATTTCAAATATTTGCACTGTAAAAAACAAAAGAAATAGTATTTTACAATTCACCTAATACAAGTACTGTAGTGCAATCTCTTTATCGCGAAGGTTGAACTTACAAACGTAGAATTATGTACAAAAAATAACTGCACTCAAAAATAAAACAATGTAAAACTTTAGAGCCTACAAGTCCACTCAGTCCTACTTCTAGTTCAGCCAATCGCTCAGACAAGTTTGTTTACATTTGCAGGAGATAATGGTGCCCTCTTCTTGTTTACAAGGTCACCTGAAAGTGAGAACAGGCGTTCGCATGGCACTGTTGTAACCGGTGTTGCAACATATTTATGTGCCAGATGCACTAAAGATTCATATGTCCCTTCATGCTTAAACTACCATTCCAGAAGACATGCATCCATGCTGATGACGAGTTCTGCTTGATAACGATCCAAAGCAGTGCGGACTGACGCATGTTCATTTTCATCATCTGAGTCAGATGCCACCAGCAGAAGCTTGATTTTCTTTTTTGGTGGTTTGGGTTCTGTAGTTTTTGCATTGGAGTGTTGGTCTTTTAAGACTTCTGAAAGCATGATCCACACCTCGTCCCTCTCAGATTTTGGAAGGCACTTCAGATTCTTAAACTTTGGGTCAAGTGCTGTAGCTATCTTTAGAAATTTCACATTGGTACCTTCTTTGCGTTTTGTCAAATCTGCAGTGAAAGTGTGCTTAAAACAAATGTGCTGGGTCATCATCAGAGACTGCTATAACATGAAATATATGGCAGAATGTGGGTAAAACAGAGCAGGAGACATACAATTCTCCCTCAAGGAGTTCAGTCACAAATTTAATTAATGCATTATTTTTTGTAATGAGCACCAGCAGCATGGAAACATGTCCTCTGGAATGGTGGCCGAAGCATGAAGGGGCATATGAATGTTTAGCGCATCTGACATGTAAATACCTTGCAATGCCAGCTACAAAAGTGCCACGCGAACGCCTGTTCTCACTTTCAGGTGACGTAAATAAGAAGCAGTCAGCAACATCTCCCGTAAATGTAAACAAACTTGTTTGTCTTAGCGATTGGCTGAACAGGAAGTAGGACTGAGTGGACTTGTAGGCTCTAAAGTTTTACGTTTTATTTTTGAGTGCAGCTATGTAACAAAAAAATCTACATTTGTAAGTTGCACTTTCACGATAAAGAGATTGAACTACAGCACTTGTATGAGGTGAATTGAAAAACTATTTCGTTTATCATTTTACAGTGCAAATATTCGTAATAAAAATAATATAAAGTGAGAACTGTCCACTTTGGACTCTGTGTTGTAATTGAAATCAATATATTTGAAAATGTAGAAAACATCCAAAATATTTAATACATTTCAATTGGTATTCTATAGTTTAACAGTGCGAATAATTGCAATTCATTTTTTTGAGTTAATTGCGTGAGTTAACTGTGATTAATCAACGCCCTAGTTCCCACCTCTCAGCAGCNACAGATGTGCTGCGCAGACGCTGCCAGACCATGCTGGCTGCCGCTCGGCTGGGCACACTGGATCGCCAGAGAGCGGGCAGGGGGCTCACTCCGGGATCCGGCCTCGGAGCAGCACTTCCTTTGTCACAAACCGTGTCAGCAGACCGGCCTCCCTGCAGAGACCCGGCCCACGCCGGCGCAGCCACATCTGAGCTCAGCCCCTCAAGAGGGATTCAGACAAGGTGAAGGTGACGTTGCTCCTGCGGGAGCCAAGAACCTGCCGGTTCCCTGTGCAGCTGCTTTCCTGGGCTCCATCCTACGCTTCCACTCCCAAGCTTCCAACAAGGCCCCAGTACGACAAAGTGGGAATTTTCTGTCATATTTTTATGAACCCTGTGTGTGCCTCAGTTTCCCCTGTGTTGTTACCGGGGTGGGGGAAGGACTGTTGCTCTCAGGGCCGGCTAAGAGACATAGATATGAATGATGTCTAGCTGTCTGAGCCTGAATGAGTCATTAAAAAGGACTGGATGACGCTGATCCCATATTAATGGAGAATCTGAGAAGATAATGGCAAACCCGATCACCAGGACGTGGCCACCTAGGGCCCTTGGCCCAGAGGGAGACAGGTTCCCACCTCTCAGCAGCACCGGGGCCCCGCAGGGCCGAGGGGGGGGGGGCTCACAGGGGCCCTGGGCCCAGAGGGAGATGGGTCCCCACCTCTCAGCAGGGAAGCTGGGCAGACCCCAGCTCGAGAACACGGGACGGGGATGAAGCGAGGAGGGGCTCAGCGTCGGCTGCCGGAAGGAGTCGGGGCTCTCACCTGGGAAGTGACCCAGCAGCTCCGACAGAGACCCAGAGCCTGAGCACGGAGGTCTCTGCAGCGTGCCTGGGCTTGGGGCTCACCAGAACAGTCTGTGCTTCAGCCTCCCTCTCTCTGGGCCACCCTACGGCCTCCCTGTGCCGTGTCCAGGGGACGAACAAACCCGCCTGTTGTGCCAGCGCCGTGCGAGTGTCACTGAAAGGCTGGGCGAGGTGCGGTCACCCGGCAGGGCGCACGAGTCTGTGCCGGGGGCTGGCTCAGTGGGACTGGCTGAGCGGAGCTCACGGCGCCAAGCAGGAGGGCGGGAGCCTGGAGGTCCTTGTCTAAGGAGGCTGCACGGCCTGCCCGGGGCAGGAAAAGGGAGACCCCGGGGGGCTGGGGGACCTGGCACTGACGGGGCCTGTCCTAGAGACTGTTCCGCGGCTGGGCATCCGACACCCCATCCTGCCTACTACTCACCGCCACAGAGCTGGAGCCCAGGCTGCTCCCGCCATCTTCGGAGGCGTCCTGCTCCGACTCCGGCTGCCGGGAGAGCAGAGGGAGAGGGAGGGAGGTGCATGGGGCTGCCAGGAGGGGGAGCTCTCCTCACACATGGGGGCAGGGGGAGTGACACAGCTGCAGCCAGTGCCCACTGCCCATTCTGACTGCACCAAGGGACTCCACAGCTGGGGGAAGTCCCCAGCCCCACCTCCTCCCCCACCTTCCAGGGGCTGGAGAGCTGCCCACTTCCAGAGAACCTCCCTGCCCTGCCTGCCAGCCCTGCGGCCGGGTGCCAGGCTCCCCGCAGCCCAGGACTGACCCGGGTTCCGTGGGGCAGTGACCCAAGAGCCGCCGAGCTGCTTGGCCAGGCCTGGGGTCAGGCCCCTGGGATCTGTCTGCTCCGTGCAGCGGGGCCAGGAATACTGCCATGTCCAGGGGTACCGGGGCCCGGCTGGCCCACAGGGGTGCTGGGGCCTGCAGGGGACACAGAATCCCAGCCAGGGGCCCGGCCCAGCCCCTGCAGTTCCCCAGCACCCCCATTCAGTCCCTCAGCAGCACGGCCAGAGCCTCCCAGCCACTCCCCGTCTGCAGCCCCAGGAGGCCTCAGCGCTGCCTCCTGGTGGAGCACCCAGCACGTGTCCCTGGAGACACTAGGGTCGGGTTCCCCTTTCCCGCACGTATCCTGCCAGCAGGGCAAATCGGGCGTTGGCATCCGCCAGTGACTCCAGACTCCTGCTCGGGATCGCCGTCTGCAGCGCCCCCCAAACACCTGGGGTTCTAACCCGCTCCCCCACGCCCCCAAGACCACGGTCCCCCACCAACACACGCCATTCTCTGCCCATTCACCGGGGGTGTCTCCCACAGCACAGCCCTCCCCCTGGGTCAGATACCTCCCTGGGGGGCCCTGCCCCACTCCCGGCTCCTCCCGCCGCCACTGGCTACTTTGCCGGGCACCCCTCACCTTGGAGACGCTCTCTGCATCCTCCTCTGCCGCTCTTGGGGGCTCGGGCTGTGGGTCGGGGGCTGTAGCAGGGGCCCCCTCGAGGCTGCCCCAGGCTGCAGTGCTCTGCCCCCCAGGAGACATGCCAAGGGAGGAATTCAGGATGAGCTGCCTGTGGGTCTGTCCCCACCACTAGCTGGGAGCACAGGGGCCTGAGGCTGAGGGGGCTGCAGTGAAACAGAGCCCCTGGGGCTCCACGCTGGGGCCCCGGCCCAGAGCTCTCCCCCTGCCCCTCCCCCCGGCCCAGAGCTCTCCCCTTTCCCCTCCCCCCGGGGCCCTGGCCCAGAGTTATCCCCCTTCCCCTCCCCCCGGCCCAGAGCTCTCCCCTTTCCCCTCCCCCCGGCCCAGAGCTCTCCCCTTTCCCCTCCCCCTGGCCCAGAGCTTTCCCCCTGCCCCTCCCCCCGGCCCAGAGCTCTCCCCCTTCCCCTCCCCCCGGGGCCCCAGCCCAGAGCTCTCCCCCTGCCCCTCCCCCCGGCCCAGAGCTCTCCCCCCGGCCCAGAGCTCTCCCCTTTCCCCTCCCCCCGGGGCGCTGGCCCAGAGCTCTCCCCCTTCCCCTCCCCGCAGGGCCCCAGCCCAGAGCTCTCCCCCTGCCCCTCCCCCCAGCCCAGAGCTCTCCCCCTGCCCCTCCCCCCGTCCCAGAGCTCTCCCCTTTCCCCTCCCCCCGGCCCAGAGCTCTCCCCCTGCCCCTCCCCCCAGCCGAGAGCTCTCCCCTTTCCCCTGGCCCAGAGCTCTCCCCCTGCCCCTCCCCCCGGCCCAGAGCTCTCCCCCTTCCCCTCACCCAGGAAACACGGGGGCCCAGCCTGGAACACGGAGCCGCTGGCTCCCAGCACCTGAGCTCAGGGCCTCGGGCATCAGGATGGGGCAGCTGCCTGAGGGG
This sequence comes from Platysternon megacephalum, assembly GCA_003942145.1. Lineage (NCBI taxonomy): Eukaryota > Metazoa > Chordata > Testudines > Platysternidae > Platysternon > Platysternon megacephalum. Next base: position 758,069 of record QXTE01000198.1, on the reverse strand, counting down.
AGAGCCCCAAACCCAGCCTGGCCCCAGGGCTGGTACCACAGCAGGGGCCAAACCACTCAGCCCCCCTTCACCATGGGGCCTCGGGGAGCTGCACAGCAAGGCCGTTCCCCACCTCCGCAGCCAGCAGCGCCCTATGTGCCCTCCCCAAGCTCCCAGGGCCACACAGGCCCCCTTGGGGCAGGGGATGTGGGGGGCTGCTGTGGTGGGGAGGGGCCAGGGAGCCAAGGGAGGGGGAAGCCCATGGCAGTGCCATGGGGCGGGGGTGAGTGTTCCCTGCGTCTCACCGAAGCACTGAAGTCAGTGACCAATATGTGGGGCAATGCAGGCCCCTCCTCTGGCCCTGCCCGTGGGCCCTCCCACAGGGCCATGCCGGCCGGCGGCCAGGCGCCGCTTCCTGGTAGTGTCGCTTCAGCACCACGTACTTCTCGCCCTGTGGGTCAGATCAGAGCATGTCACGGCCTGGCGCACCCAGTGCCCTCCCCCAGCTGGGCCCCGGGGCACCCCACAGAGCCCTTCCCGGGGGCGGGGGCTCAGCTTAGCCCAGGAAATGCCCACACTCACCTCCCCCTGCCGGACCAGGGTTAACTTGTTCCCAAGCTCCATGAAGGCCTTGTGGGGCTGAGCTGTGGGGACAAGGGCCGGGTCACGCAGGGCAGGGCCTGTTCAGACCTCCCTGGGACGGGAATTCCCGTTCCTGCCACTGGGGGCCAACCACAGTCCCTTCCCCAGTGGGGCCCCGTCCAGCTGCCCCCATCCAGGAGCCAGACAGCAGGCTCCTGGCAGCAGCTGGATTCCCGTGTTCTGGCCCCTTTCCCACCAGAACAAGGCACGAAATGCTGGAAACCTCCTGTCCCCGAGCATCCCGGGAGCCAGTGTCACTGCAGCTGGAGCAGCCCCATAGAGCCCTGGGACCCCCGCCTCCCTAACATCCTGTGGCCGTGAGTCCCCCAGGACAACATCAAGATCATGCTGAGAAGAACTCCCTTCTATTGACTGACCCCTTCCTGCCCCATCTCCCAGCGCAGAGCTTCCCTCCCCGGGCCGGGCTCTCCGGCACCCTGCCCCAGGCTGAGGAAGTGCCTGGTCACCCGCCCTCAGTACAGGCTTAGGAAACACCCAGCCACAAACACCGGAACAAGCAGACCCAGGTCCGTCTGCGCAGGGAGAAAAGCCCCATGGCCGTGGCTGGCCCAGGCCAGCTGACTCGGGCTCCGGCGCGAAAAAATCGCCATGCAGACGTTTGGGCTCGGGCTGGAACTGAGCTCTGGGAACCTCCCACCCTCCAGGGTGCCTGAGCGTCTGCACAGTGATTTTCAGCCCCGCAGCCAGAGCCCAGGCCAGCCGCGGGGTTTTAGCCCTGTGTAGACGTAGCTCCGGGGTCCAGAGCTAACAGCTGGGGGCTAAGCAGCACCACACCGGGCCTCTGTGCAGCCCCCAGCAGGACCAAAGCGAACATGCAGCTAGCATGGGACTGAGCCCCATGGGTTGGCAGGGTCCCCCCCAGGCAGCCCCATGGGCAGAAAGGGTCACCCCCCCCCCCGGCAGACCCAGAGCCCCATGGGCGGACAGGGTCGCCTCCCCCCCCCCCCGGCAGCCCCAGAGCCCCACGGGCAGGAAGGCTGGAGTGCCCAGCAGCCCATGGCAGTTCGAGGTCACTAGCTCAGCGTGTTGGTACCTGCTGGAAGCTGCTCCCCAGGGCAGAAGGGAGCTGCCAGGACCCCCTGGCTGCAGGGGTTTCTCTAGGGAGAGTGCTGGAGAGGAGGGCTGGCCTGGCTGGGATCACACACAGCCCTATCTCCCCAGAGCAGACATCCAGACAGGAACCCCCTCCCGGGGCTCCACCCAGACTTGCCAGCAGACAGCTACCCGCGGGGGAGGGAGCACTGGGTTTAAAGTGACCCCTTGCACAGGGGCCCTGGGGCTGGAAGGGGTCCGGGGGCCTAGCCACTCCCTGCTCAATAGCCCCCAAGGCAGTGTCCTCCGGGAGCACCTGCCATGCCAGCCCGAGGGCACAGTCTAGGGGGTCAGCTCAGCCAGTGCACACCAGAGAGCCGTCACCCCCAGCGGGGCCGGGGCAGTTTGGGTGAAGCCGCGGCTCCCAGAGACGAGCCCCACTCTTACACTGAACTGGCACCTGCCAGGTTTACATTGCGAGGGACACAGGAACGGCCAGTCAGGCTCAGCCCCGAGGCCCATTGCCCCCGTCTCCAACAGCACCAGCCCCAGACATGTCAGAGGGAGGCACAAGGATCCCACAGTCAGACCCCCACAAAGGTCTCACCCTGATCTCCAATAGTCAAAGATCAGTTCAGACCCTGGAACTCTTCCAAACATTTTGTCAGCATTAACTGTGACATCTCTGGAGATTCGGGATCTCCATCCTCCTTGGAATCTAGCCAAGTTCTTGGCTCAGTGACATCCTGTGGCAGCGAGTTCCACAGGCTAATTACACAATGCGTGAATAAGAATTTCCTCTATCAGTTTTGAATTTCCCACCTGTCGGTTTCACTGGCCGTTCTGTGGGACAGGGAGAACGGACGCCCCCTTTCTCACCGCTCTGCCCCATCCAGGACTGGATAGACTGGTATCCTGCCCCCTCTGCTCCAACCCTCTCGAGGGTACCAATCCCAATCTCTGCCGGCTCCCCCCACAGCTCAGTTTTTCCAGCCTTGCTCGTTCTCATCACCCTTCCCTGACCCCCCAGCTGCGTGCGACGGGGGCCCAGCGCTGCCCACAGGATCCGCACCATCGATTGATGCCAAGGTGCTGGAACATTCCCCGTGTTATTCTCCACCCCGGTCCTTGTGCAGCTCTTCTGCCTGCAGCTGGGCATTGAGCAGAGGTCTCCATTGCTGTCTGCAGTGGCACCCAGCTCCCGTCCCTGGCAGTTAATCTAGCCGCCTGGGAGGTGTCAAATTGTCCCCTCCAATGTGCATCACTTTGTGTTTATCGCCACTGAATCCTATTTGCCACCATGGTCCTGGATTCCAAGGCCAGAAGGGACCACTGTGATCATCCAGTCTGACCGGGCCAGAGACCTGCCCCCAAACCGTTCCTAGAGCAGAGCTCTTGGAGAAACCTCCCGTCTGGATTTAAAGGAGTCAGTGATGGGAACCCACCCCCGCCCCGGGAAGTCGTTCCAATGGGAAACTACCTCACTTTTGAATAATTACGCCTTGTTTCCTCACTTGTCTAACTTCAGCACGCCCCATTGGACGGTGTTAGAGCTTCCTCTGCGCCACTGAACACCACCCACCGGCTGGCAGCTGAAGTGAGACCAACTGTGTCGTCCATGCCCCTGGCTACGTTTGCCCTCTCCGGTCTGGACTAGTTACCTTCCCGTCAGCTGCCGCGTTTGCCCGCCCCCTGCCCACATCACTAATAACTAGATTAAACCCCACAGGTCCCAGCATGGCACCTTGCAGCCCGCTTTGACCTTGTGACATGGGGAGAACTAAGTGACCATTCCTCCCTGCTCTTTGCTGCCTCCAGGCCGTTTGACTCTCACCCCTGATGACAATGAGCCTCTCTAGTAGCTTCTTGTGTGCGACCTCGTCCACCCAGACGTTGGAATCGAAATGAATGAGGCCACCCGGTTCCCCTTCCCGACACAGGCCTGCACCAGGACCACAAGATCCATTTCAAGTTACACCTTCACTTAACCACTGCAGCTGTGTGTGCAGACCAGCCCCGCACAGGACCAGGCCGGGGACACAGCACCTTTGCCAGCTCTGGGTCCAGGCCAGAAGGGCCTGCCTGGAGCCCCACAACGAGCCGGCTGGCCCCCACACACCCAGGGGTGCTGAAGGGGCCACTGCTGGCTGAAATCGCCCACAGTCCATGAGAGGCAGCCGGCATCTCTCTCAGGAGCCTGTGGTCAGAGTGAGGGCTGGAAACACTCTGGCTGGGGCTGATAAATGGTTAACGAATCGGTTGCTCAGCCATTGTGCAACAGGGAAGCTAAGCCCAAACCCCATTCCTGTTAGCACAGATGAGAGGCAAAGGAACAAATAAGAGGGGAACACAAACCCCTATATCCTGCCCTGACTGCAGCCCCCCCAGCCTGGGCCATTTCTGGCAGGATGTGCTGAGGGAGAAGGCGGAGACTTTCCGGCTTCCATTGGGAACTGTCCCAGAAGAAACGGGACAAAGGAGCCCAGGCCAGGGGGGCTGGAGCTGAGCATTTGGGGAGCAGCCAGGAGAGGCTTGGTTCAGGCAGCTGTGAGCAGCTGTTTTAGGGCAGGGACCTGGGAGTCAGGAGCGCCCAGATGGGAACCCGCCCGGCGCGTCTCCCTGCTCAGACGTGGATTATCTCCCAGGTTGGATCCGTAATTAAACACCGACTAATCACACTCTCAGGATATTAAACATGTAACAAACCCGCTTAGCTCTGGCCGGGGACGGGGAACGGGAAGGTCACCCAGGCTAATGAGCAGCAAGCGCGGCGGTGTCTCCAGGCGCTGACCCCCACAGCTCTCCTAGGCTAAAGACAGACTTCATCACAGCCACCCCCTTTTGCCCGAGCTGGTGGAGGGGCCCGGGGTTACCGCCCCCCGCCCCAGCTCCTGTGCCCACAGCACAGCTAGCGTAGCACCCCCCTTGCCCCTCCTAGTGCCAGGCAACTACTCCAGCATAGCCCCAAGCCACAACAGGCCTGTCCTAGGGCCAGAGCACCCTGGGCCAAACACAAAGAGAAGCCCGGTCCCTTCTGGCAGCACGTTCTGCCTGTGCTGCTCCGAGCGCACGGCCCACACTCAGCAGTGACACCATCCTGGGGGCGCCTGCACCGGCCAAACGCCCCCTCACCAAGGGCGGCCTTTCAGCCCAGGGCTCCTGGCAACAGCCCCATATTCTGCCCTCAACTCCGCTCCAGCTCGCTTGGCATGTACCCGGGTGCCCCTGGAGCCCAGGCTTCGCCCACCCACATGGGGGCCCAGGCTCTCGTCTCAGCCCCAAACCCTGGCCCTTTTGCTCTTCTCTGAACCCCCTCCAGTTTCTCATCACGGCTTGAGCCCCAGGCTGGGGGGTGTCTCCAATGGGCCCAGGGTCTCCCTGGGGGCCAAGCATCGATCTCTGGGGGGGGTGTCTCCCTGGGGGCCAAGCACTGATCTGGGGGGGTGTCTCCGGGGGGGCCAAGCACCGATCTCGGGGGGGTGTGTGTCTCCCCGGGGGCCAAGCACCGATCCTGGGGGAGTTGCGAGTCTCTCCCTGGGGCGGCTTCTGAAATGCTGGTTCCGAGCTGGATTTTGGGCCCGGGTCCCTCGGCGCCGGGCAGGGGGCAGCCGAGGCAGGGCTGGAAGCTCCCCCGATGCCCGGGGATGTGGGGACTCCTTAGGGACCATCCTCCCCGAGCCCTCCCCCGGCCCTGGCCCACCTGGGAGCCGGGGTCCCCGAGCGGGGCCGGCGGCCGCTGTTGCTCCAGCAGCTGCGCTCCGCGCTGGGCACTACGGCGGGCGGGGCCCGGAGCGCACGGTCCAGCCCAGGACGCTGCGCCCCGGAGCGGCCCGTCCCGGGGGGGTCGAGCCCCGAGCCCCGCTCGAGTACAGCCGCCGGGTTCGGCCCGGCCCTCAGAGCCCCCGGCGATCGGCCGGGCTGTTCGCGCAGCGCTGCGCGCGGGACAGGCTGCGCCCAGAGCGCGAGAACCGGGCAGGCGCAGCCCAGGGGCGGGGGGCGGCCTGCGGGGAGGGGGCGCAGCCCAGGGGCGGGGGCCGGCCTGCGGGGGGAGCAGCCCAGGGGCGGCCTGCGGGGAGGGGGCGCAGCCCAGGGGCGGGGGCCGGCCTGCGGGGAGGGGGCGCAGCCCAGGGGCGGGGGGCGGAGCAGCCCAGGGGCGGGGGGGCGGCCTGCGGGGGGATGGGCTGGGAGCCTCTGTCGGCAGGAGCCAGGCACGGGGCTGGTCCGTCCATGGCAGGAGCGGGCAGCGCAGGCAGCCCGCCAGGGGCTCAGGCACCAGCCCCCCCAAGGCCAAGGGGAAGCCTGGCCGAGGTCCCTGCTGCAGGCCGCTCGCTCCTGGAAGGGCAGGTCAGGGCCCGGCTGGCCTGAGGGCAGTGGGGTGAGAGCTCACAGCCTGGTACATGCTGGAACAAAGGCTCTTGCCCAGCCCCAGGGGAAGGGCGGGGGCTCCTTGCTGGGGAGGGGAGGGCGCACCCAGGAGCAGGATCCCAGCCCAGAGTGGGGTTTTCTCTGCCAACTAAAGCCAGATGGGTCAGTGCTGCTGGGGAGCTCCAGGCAGGGAGGAGGGTGCTCCTGGCCGGAGCAGAAAGGGGGTGGTGGTGTCTGAGGGCTCTTGCAGCCTGGGAGCCCATGTGAACCAGCAGCGCTCCCCTCTCGAGTATCCCAGAACGTCACAGCCTGTCCCTCCTCACAGCACTGGCTTGAGCCCAGTCCCTCACAGCATGGCCTTAGGGCCCTTGTCCAGACGGCACAGCTGAGGCGGGCAGTGAGGAAATAGCAGAGCGCTAGCTGGTGTGGTACTGGTGCGAGACAAGGAGGAGGGAGCACAGCCATGCTGCCATCTCCAGGCCAGCCGGGCTGAGGGGCACTGCTGCCTCGCAACCATCTTCAAACCCAAACGTGTGTCCTGGCTCAGCTCCCCCTCGCAGCGCTACACCAGGCTTGGCCAAGCTGGGGCTTCTGCAAGCCCACACCCTGCTCACCAGGAATACGTCACCCCTGGGGCAGCTGGAGGAAAACAGGGCCCCTGCTGTCTCCCCTCACCCCTGGCACACCTGGGGCTCATGCTGAGCCAGCACCGTTCCTGGGGTGGAAGATACATACCCCCACTTGCCCCAGCTCTTACTCTTTGCCCACCCTGGGAGAAGGTCCCAGCCCCTGGCTGTTCAGCTGTGGAAGCTGCTAAGCCCCTGCCCAGCAGCAGCATCCAGGGCTGGAGGCCGGGGTGGGGTTCACACTGAAGTTGGGTGCTTCCAGCCCCTTCCCCCCCTCTCTGGATAATCAGTGTAATGCAAACGGACAGAACGAAAACTCCGAGATTAGCTGTTATAATCACATGTAAATACTTCCCCACAATCCGCTCAGGGAGGGGCAGCATGTGTAGTTTGGGACGGAGTTACAGGGGATTTAGGCTGTTTACCACTCCATTAATTTCATCACTACACACCACCAGCGGCCGTGCAGGGCAGCCCAGCTCAGCGCTCTACCGTCAAGGTCACTGTGGCTGGGGGCAGCCGATAGCGCGAGTGAGCTTTGCCTGCCACAGCCCGCAGGACTCGTACCCACCGTGGGAGGCTCTGCCCCTCTGCCCCCTGGGCGGCTCTGCCCCTCTGCCCCCTGGGCCGGTCCCCCAGCAGCTCAAGCCAGGGGGGGCTCACCTCAGGAATTCCAACACAGGCCCACGGGGCCCTTCCTTGCCCGGCCGATTGCGTCAGGTGGCGGCTGCAAGGGAAGCACTTCACAAGCACCCCCCCCGACAGACACACCCAGGCCCCGGTGCCAGGAGGGAGGCTGCGCCAGACCAGGGGAGCTGCATGTCGGCAAAGGGCCCTGCAGCCCCACTCCACACATGGGCCAGGGAGAAGCCGATGCCTTTTTATTCATAAGCAGATTCAAAGCTTCAGATGGTTCACATTGATCCCTCTCCCCCACCCTGTACAAACCAGCTCTCTCCAGCAGAGTCCGTCTCTGTTTGGAAGAAAAATAGAACATCTCAGCTATTGCCTCTTCCGTTGTGGTTCCCTCGCTCCAGGTCGTTCTGCTCTCCCCGTGCCGAGTCTGAGCAGTGCCTGCCTGCAGGCCAGGAAAGCCGAAGGGGGAGGCACTCTCTGTGCCAGGCCCGTGCACCCTACACCCCAAGGGCAGGCAGCATGGCTGCTACAACTGAACAGCAGTAGCCCTTGCCCAGCCTTTTCACGACACGGCTGGGGTCAGCGCCCGTCTCACGCCAGGACCTTGTATGGCAGGCAGGCGCAGCTCGAGGACACGACGCAGGAAAAAGGATCTGGGACTGTCAGGTGCGACAGAGACCAGCCCCAGGCAGGGCCACGCCGCCACCCACCCAGCCCCTCAGCCACGTCACTGCCAGGGGAGCAGCCCTTGCGTAGGAGGCAGCACCCTGTGCAGAGGGGCAGATAGGCAGGACACGGCAAGTCACTAGCAAACCCCAGCCAGAGGGTGCTCAGACTTGTCCCCTGTAGCCCCTTTCGGCCTGGCTAGTGGATGGCTGGCCCAGAGCATCTGCCCAGCCCTTAATCCGCCAGCGTGATGACATCGTAATGGATCCCCTGCTGCAGCTGCTGGATCTGCTCAGCCGTTGCCTCTGTGGTGAACATGCCCTGGGCTTGGGCCATGGCAGCATCGGCCACTGCTGCAGAGAGAGGGAGAGCGGCATCAGCCCTTCTGCTGCCCCAGCCCAGGAGGCGGGGAAGGGGGCCCGTGCTGGGGGCCCCTTTTACCCACCCACCCGCTCTCCACTGCTTTGCCAGGCGCGCAGGACAGATGGGGTGGCCAAAGCCTGCATGGGGGGCGGGGTGTAGAAAGCATTTTTACAATGCTCTGTGGCTCCAGGAGACGTGCTGGCCTTGGGCTGCAACCACCACGTGCCAAGCCAGCAAAGAGAGGGGATAGCAGCAGGAGGCTGGGCTCTGCCTGGGCGTCAGCACAGCTGCCTGGGGCACCCACAACACTGCGCGCGGGGAATCAGCACTTCCCAGGCACAGCCCCTCAAGCAGCAGCAAACCTGGCTTGTTCTCCTAAGTGAGGGAGCACAGGCAGCAGAAGAGCAGGCTTCGCCCACGCTCCCTGTGCCCTGCCAGGAGGGCAGCTGGGTAACCACAGCCCGCCCAATCCACAGCCGCCCTGGAAGCCTGCCAGCAACCGTGGTGGGTGGCTTTTGAAGGCAGCATGTGACTGAGACCACTAGCTCGTGTCAAAGCAGCCGGGAGATGGAACAACTATGTTACCACCATCTGGGGCTGGGACACCCCATGAATCTGCCGCCATGGATTCCGGGCACCAGGACTCGCAGACAGACGGTGGGCGGGAGGCAAAGCCTTTCCTGTGACCCAGCACGCCAGAGCCCACGGCCTGGGCTCAGCTCAGAGCAGGGAGCCCTGACTCTGTACCTGTCACTGCCGAGTGCGCCACGGCTTCCAGCTGAGCCTGGGTAACCAGCTGCTGCTCTGGGGAAACCGGCATGTACTGGATCTGCTGGGGAACAGAGAGAGGGAGACGGATCAGACTGGGCAGGCAGGAAGCACAGACAGGGGGGGCTCACCCTGCCCTGTTTACCTCTGGCTGCAGCAGAGCCCTCAGAGGACACGCAGGCCCCTCACACAGCTAGCTAAAGCAGCAGCTGTTTAACCTGCGATTCACTTTCTTGCTGAGTTATTAATGCCCACACCGTGGGATCCCCTCCCCCTCCGGATGCATACTCCCCACCAGGGCCTGTCCCAGCCAGCAGCTGCTCCCATTACCTGGGGCTCCTGGAGGAACTGGCTGCCCTGTTCATACTGGATGTGGGTGATCTGGCCGTCTTGTACCTGGAAGACAAGAGCTGGAGTGAGAGCTGGGAAGGGAAGGGAAGGGAAGGGGAGGGGAGCTCCTCAGACCCCTCCCCCAGGCCAGATCACTTCATCCACATGGAGGAGACCTCCCTGGATTTCAAAGGAACAGGGACCCCCTCCTCCCTCCACGGCTCCATCCTGGACTCCACGACCTAGGACACGATCTGGCCGCTAGCCAGGGCAGCAGGGTCCTTACCTGGATGTGATGCCCCTCTGGGACAACAACGTACTCGTGGGGGAGCAGGTGCTGCACGCCATCCTGGGCAATGATGTACTGAACCTACAGGGGAAACAGAGACTCAGCCCCCGCCTCAGCCCACAGCATTGCCGCAGGCTGTGCGGGACGCGGCCCTGCTGCACCTTTCCAGCGTCTCTCCAGCCTGGCATTGAGACGCTCAAGCACTGGGGCTCCCCACTTCCCTGGGGAACTTGGCTCAGCTGGGGTCACCTGAGATTCAGCTGGAGTTTCCCTTTGGTTCCTTTCACCCCAGTCAAGTCCCCACCGGCCCTCCCCTGGGGCTCCCTGCAGGAGACTCCCATCAGCCCCTGCAGCACTTTTGCTTACTCTCCGCAGCACCCCACGTAGAGGTGCCAGAGCCATACGGACAGCAGCTCCCCCCATACCTGGTTATCGGCGGTCACCAAGTGCTGCACCGTCTGCCCGTCAGCCGTTGTGATCTCCTGGATGTACGTGGCCTCCTCCTGCAAGACAGCGAAGCTGCAGCCTGTCACTGCGGTAGCTGGGCCCAGCCCCTCTGAGCAGCGGACACAGACCACTGCTTGTGGGTGGGTTGTGTGGCTGACTCACCTGGCTCGTGATGCTCTGCTCCTGCGCTACGATGATGTGCTCCTGCCCCAGAGCCTGCTGCAGCCGTTCAGGAGCCAGCACTGCCTGGCCAGACTGCAAAGCCGCTGGGAAGGGAGAGAAAGCCAGCCTCAGCCACCACTATCCCCTGCCCCGCTCAATCCCCCGTCCCACAACCCCAGCCAGCGCCACCCCCTCCCTTACCCCCAAGCCCAGGATCAGCCAGACCCAAACGCACACCAGCAGGCAAGCTGAGGACAAGCCATTAACCCCACTTGCTCAGGAGCCAGAGCAAAAGAGGTCAAATGGAACCGGCCCAAACTGGAAGGTAACGAGGCTGCTGGGGCTAAGACCTTGACACGTACGATAAAGGCAGCAGAGACCTCCATTCACATCCCAACCACAAGAGGGGCTTTGCAGTAGTAGCTGCAGCAGGGTGCCCCTGTCCCCCCAGAACTGACCCTAAGAAAGCTGTCATCACCCCTTAGCACTGCAGTGGGGCATTGGGGTCAGCACTGGCTGCAAAGGGAGAGCGCCCCCCACTGAGTCACCCACACGGCTCTGCAGCCCCCTGTCCCGTAGCACCGTGCTGGGACACTCGGGTCAGCACTGGCTGCAAGGGAAGAGCGCTCCCGCCTGCTCCCTGGAGCATCCTGCAGCTTCACTAGGGATCTCCCATCCAAGACTTGATCAGGTCCAATCCTGCTTAGCTTACGAACTGCGTCAAGTGCTCAGCCCAAGATGGTCTGACAGCAGGCAGCCCTGGGCACAGACCCCTGCACCCTCAGGGAAGGCAGGTATCTTACTCTGCAGCGTGGCTAGCGCTTCCTCATCGCTGTTCAGTATGATGGTCTGCTGGGTGGTGGCTGCCGGCTGCCCCAGCCGCTTCCCCTCGGAGCAGTGCAGACGCTGCATGTGGAACTTGAGATGCCCGTTCCGGTTAAACCTACAAGGATAGCGAGAGTGGGGGCTGGAGCTTGCTGAGGGCAGCGGGGCCTCTCACACCCTCCCTTCCCTGGCTCCTCATTTCCAGCTCTGCGGCAAGTACCCCGGCTCTGCATTGCCAAGATCTGGGAGCTGGAAATGAGGAGGAGGGGCCAGGCTGGCTGCTACTGCGCAGAGAACAGGAGGCTCATTCAGAGACCAGAGGCCCAGTGGGAGGGGCACGTCCAGGGGCAGGTGGCTGCTGCAGAGCCCTCCTGGAGGCACTGCAGGGCCCTGGCTGGTTTCACCCACCTCTGCCCACAGATCTGGCAGGCAAAGGGCTTCTCATTGGTGTGCGTCAGCATGTGTCTGCGCAGGTCCTTCTTGTTCTTGGAGGCAAAGCTGCAGTGGGAGCACTTGTGGGGTCGAAGGTTGGCGTGCTGTGCCATGTGACTCTGCGGGCAGGAGAGAGAGCGAGATCAGCCAGCTGCCAACGCCAGACTCCCCCCCAGCCCCTGGGTGCCCGGCCAACCTACCCGGACCTCCAGCCACACAGCTGCTGTAAATGGGCAGTCTGGACACTTGAAGGTGTTGGGCCCTACGTGTGCCCTCTTGTGACTCTCCATCTCTGCTCTCCCTGTGAACATGGCCGTGCAAATCTTGCACGAGAATTTCTTAGTTGTGGAAATCTTGCACGACAACTTCTTAGTTGTAGAAATCTTGCATGACAGCTTCTTGGCCACACCCTGCAGCGCGGGCCATTTGACCTTTGCGGACGGGATCGCCTGCCCTTCTGGTGCTGGGGACAAGGCAGAGTTCTTTCGGAGCTGCCTGGCCAGGCACTGCAGCATGGGCCACTTGCCGCCAGAGGCCTGGGCCTCCTGGCCTTCCCCTGGTGAGAGGGCAGGGTCCCCACTGAGCTGCTGGGAGAGAAGACCGAGAGTTACACTGCCTTACACCCCTCCAGGACACAGGAGTCCGGGCCCCTCTTACCTCGATGTGATGGAGCTGGCTCCCTGGGAAACTGGCCGACATGATGTAGTGACTGCCGTGCTCTTTCAGCGCTTCGTTCATCATGGCGTCGCTCACCACGACTGTATGGGTGGGCTCTGTCGGGCTCTCCTCCTCGCTACAGGGGCAGAGGGCAGGGTCAGAGGGGTCCCCAGGGCTCTCCCATTCCCCTCGAGCACAGGGCTGCCCTGACGATGGTGGCAGGGTGAGAGCAGGAGCACTCTCCTCCAGGGAAGGCAGCCCTAGATAGCCACATGACTAACATACTTGGAACTGGAGCAGAATCTGATGACTCTGGGACCCAGGGCAGGGGCAGCCGGTTTGGCACCTCCAAGCGGAGCTGGCACTGACCTGTAGAGAGTCTCTGGGCCCTGGATTTCCTCGCTGACGGGCGTGATGATGCTGTACTCCGCTGTGCTCCCAAAAGGAATGGTGATCTGCTGCAGCTCAGAGCTCCCCAGGGTCGCCTCCTCATAGGCCTCCTGCACTAAGGCCTCTCCATGCTCAGCCACATGCAGCGTCACCACCTCCTGCTGCTGCCTGGTGGAATCCAGATCTGCCTCCTCCTCCTGCAGTGACTGGGCTTCGGGGGCCTGCGCCACTCCAGAGCCATCGGACTTCACCACGGCCACCTGCACAGGCAACAGACAGGAGGGGGTCAGCTGGGGTCTGGCCTGGGGCTCTCCTCACCACTGTGGTGGGGACAGTGACCTCACCTGCAGGGAGCCTGTGGCCAGCTCCCGCTGGCTGCTCATGTTCAGCAGGAGATCCAGCGCTGTCTGCGTGGCCAGCTCTGCCGATCCCTCCACACCTGGGAGAGGCAGAGAGAGCAGGTGAGATGCACTGTGCCCGCCCAGGTAGGCCCCTCTCTCTTCCCTGGGAGCTCACCTTGCTCATAAATGATGGTAGTTCCCCCCAAGGAATCCTGGGAAAGGATGGAGGGTTCCGCCGTTGGGAGGGGCTGCACTGTGTGGTAGGTCACAGGGCCAAGAGAAACCTGGATGAGGAAAACAGCTGAGAGCCTGCCCAAGCCTGAGGGGAGGGGAGCAGGCAGGAAGGCCGGGGGCCACAGTACTCACCGGGGGGCTGGCTGCGGGTTCTGTGGGAGTCTGTACCTGGCTGTGCTGCTGCTTCAGCTCCTCGATCTGCTGCAGGGTGAAGAAGGGGCGGCGCCGGCAGGGGGGCTCCTCAGGGTGCCGCTGGGCCCACTCCTCAAAGGAGTCAGCGTGGCGGCACTGCACGTGGAGGCGCAGGTTCTTCTTGTGCTTGGTGGTGAAGTGACAGTACTCGCAAGCAAACGGCTTCCCCCCTGCAGCCAGAGAGAGGGGGGCAGCGGTCAGCCAGCAAGGGGAGCAGGGGGAGCAGCTGAGGGGAGGCCCAGGAGGCAGGGCTGCTCTCACCCGTGTGCTTGACGGCCATGTGTGACACCAGGAAGTCCTCGCGGAAGGTGGAGTACTTGCAGCAGCTGCACTTGTACGGCTTGTCGTTCATGTGCGACAGCTGGTGGTTCAGCAGGATCTTTTTATCCTCGCAGACATAGTCACAGAACTCACACTTGAACCTGCCAGGGACGGAGACTGGGCCATTACTCGGGGCAGGATGCCTGGGAACGCTTTGGGAGACGGGGTGACAACCCAGCAGGCTTTGGCCATCCCAAGGCGAGCCCGACACAGGCCGGGAATCCCCCTGCTCCTACCTGCGGTTAGCAATGGCCTGGATGTGCGTCAGCAGATGCATCTTAAAGGTGTAGCGCTTCTTGAAGGACTTCCCACACTGCAACAGAACAGAGCGGCACTCACTGCCCATCCAGGCCCTGGGGTGCATCTTGCCCCACCCCTTCCCCCCATGCCCTCCCCACCTTGTCACACATGTGTGGCTTCTCCGTGCTATGAGTCTTCATGTGCTGGGTCAGCCTCTTCTGCATGGGGTAGACTCGGCTACACACCGGGCAGGGGAATGAATTCAGCTTTGGGGGCTGGAGAGAGAGAGGACACAGAGATGAGTGAGCCACTGACAGCCCCTCTCAGCCCCCTCACCAGCCAGATCTGGGGCTCCAGTCAGCCCAGAACCATCCCTATCAGCCAGGCAGTGGGAGCAGAAAGAAGCCTGCCGGGGTAGCCCCTGCTTTGGAGGCCCCCAGTGAGAACTGGGGCTAAGACACAAGCCATCAGGGAGCTGGGAACTCACCGGGTCGGCTCTCTTCTTCCTGAGAGAGAGAAGAAAAACAAACTGGGTCAGACGCTCCGAGTCTGAGACCCCCCCAGCCAACCCTCCTGCCCAAGAGGTCCCCTGGTGCTGGGAAGGGAGAAGGGAACAGAAGCAGATGCAGCCTACTCAGCTCAACACTGGCTGCATCTGGAATCATGGGGGAGGGGCTGCTTGGCTCAGCACATGGGGACAGAAGGGAGCTGGGCACAGGGAAGGGGCTGCCCGGCCAAGACACAGGAATCAGTCCCATGGCCCCACTCTACTCACCGGTCCCGGCTGTGCACAGTTGAGTGGCGGATGACATCCTTCTTGTACACGCTTGTGTAGTCACACTCCTCACACTTGTATGGCTTGCTGCCCACGTGGTTAAACATGTGTTCCTGTGAGAGGTAAAGAGCAGGCCATGAGGCACAGAGCCAGCAGCTACCCCCAGGGTGGGGCCGGGGCAGGGCAGGCCAGGCTCACTTTAAGGGAGGACCAGCGGCGGGAGCGGTAGCTGCACTGCAGGCACTTGAAGAGCTGAGGGTCATTGGCCTCGTGGGAGTTAACGTGAAAGCGCAGGTCATCGTGCGTGAGGAAGCGTGAGCCGCAGATTCGACACAGGTAGGGCCTCATCAGAGGCTTGGGGGACTTGTAGTAGTACCTGCAAAAGCAGAGCCGGTGCTCAGTGCCGTGACGGTAACAAGGCTGCCGGCCCGGCCCTGGGCACAGCCACAGCTCAGCACCCCCTCACCTGCGCCCGATGTACTTGCGGTATTTCTTGCCCAGGAAGCGGCGGGAGGGCCGGCCTCGCCTCCTCGGCATGGTGTCAGCCTCCTCAGGGCCCGTGTTGGAGGACGGATCCTTGTTCTCTGAGTCCGACTGGCTGATGCTGGGCTCCACGAGGCTGTCGCTGGCCCCGTTCTCCAGGACGGAGGAGCTGGCTGCCTCGGAGCTCTGCAGCTCGCTGCTCAGAGTGCTCTGGGACGTGACTAAGGGCTCCTCCTCACCACCTGCCCAACACCAACCCAGCACGTCAGGGTCAGCCTCATCCCTGCTTTCACCCTCCACCAGCCTGGGCCCGCTGCTCCTCTCCAACCCCCTACCTTCAGGCTGCGGCATGTCCTCTAGGCGAGGGAATTTGCGGGGTCTCCCCGGCCGCCGGCGTGGCCTCTCCTCACTTGATGTGGGGACAATGCGGCTGTACTTGGGCTGCCGCCCACGAGGCTCATCCTCGGCTGGGTTATAGTCACTGTCCTCTGTGGGGAGAACGGTCCGAGGCGTTAGACAGACCCTGGCTGCGGCTGGCAGCACTGGCCAGAGGGGAGAAGGGGCTGTACCTTCAGGGTCATCAATGGCTCCAGCATCCATTATATCATCCTCCTCTTCCTCCTCCGGCACATCTTCCTCCAGGGGCTTTGGGGAGGGTCCCCCCTTCCGCGGACGCCCCTTCTTCAAGGCCAGAGCAGCAGCCACTGGCAGAGAAAGCAGTAAGAGAATCACTTGGGGAGCACTCTGCTCTCACCAGTCAAGCTGGGGTGTGTCACAGAGCCAGCACCCCACCCGGTAGACAAGCCACCCACCCCTTTGCAGACACGGCAGCACCCCACTCACACACCTTGAGATGGCAGCACACCCACCTGGTATAGAAATCCCCTTTCTCCCACCCCTAGAGTCATCAGCATCCCTACCTGGTTTATAAAGAACATCAGAACGGCCATACCAGGTCAGACCAATGGTCCATCTAGCCCAGTATCCTGGCTTCTGACAGCAGCCAGGGCCAGATGCTTCAAAGGGAATTAATTGAACAGGATGATTTATTGAGTGATCCATCCTGTAGTGCAGTCCCAGCTTCTGGCAGTTGGAGGTTTCGGGACACCCAGAGCATGGGGTTGCGTCCCTGACCATCTTGGCTAATAGCCATTGATGGACCTATCTTCCAGGAACTTATCTAGTTCTTTTTTTAACCCAGTTCACAATATCCCCTGGCAACTAGTTCCACAGGTTGCCTGTGCGTTGTGTGAAGAAATACTTCCTTTTGTTTGTTTTAAACCTGCTGCCTATTCTCATTTCATTGGGTGACTCCTAGTTCTTGTGTTATGTGAAGAGATAAATACTCACTTTCTCCACACCAGTCATGATTTTATAGACCTCTACCATATTCACCCTTAGTCGTCTCTTTTCCAAGCTGGACAGTCCCAGTCTTTTTACTCTCCCATTTTCGTTGCCTCTCTCTACTTTTTCCAATTCTAAATATATCTTTTTTGAGATGGGGTGACCAGAACTGCACTCAGTATTCAAAGCGTGGACATATCATGGATTTATATAGTGGCATTATGATATTTTTCTGCCTTTTCTAATGGATCCTAACGTCAGTTTTGATCGCCGCTGCACCCTGAGATGTTTTCAGAGAACTATTCACAATGACGCCAAGATCTCTTTCTTGAGTGGTAACAGCTAATTTAGACCCCATCATTTTGTATGTATAGTTGGGATTATGTTTTCCAATGTTCCTTACTTTGCACTTACTACCACTGACAGCTTACTTTGTTTGAGTGTCTTTGGTGAGAGACATTATTAAAGGTTTTCTAAAAGTCCAAGTACACTATATCCACTGGGTCACCCATGTCCATATGTTGGTTGACCCTCTCAAAGAATTCTAATAGACTGGTGAGGCATGATTTCGCTTTACAAAAGCCCGGTTGACTCTTCTCTAACAAACTGTATTTAACTATACGTCTGATAATTCGGGGGGGATAGCTCAGTGGTTTGAGCATTGGCCTGCTAAACCCAGGGTTGTGAGTTCAATCCTTGAGGGGATCATTTGGGGATTTAGTTGGGGTTGGTCCTGCTTTGAGCAGGGGGTTGGACTAGATACCTCCTGAGGTCCCTTCCAACCCTGATAGCCCATGGCTCTGTGATCTTGGTTACAGTTTCAACCAGTTTGCCAGGTACTGAAGTTAGGCTCACTGGCCTTATTGCCAGGATCACCTCTGGACTTTTAAAATAATTATTATTATTAAAACAGCGTGACGTTCACTACCCTCCACATCAAACCGGCGTTACGTTCACTACCCTCCACATCAAAAGCTTCAGACTTAAAATTATTTATTTTCACAGGGTTGTTTAAAGTAGATTTTCATTTTGTAAGCTGTGGATGGTGATATTTAGTCATTCATATTTCTAGTAATTATATATTCAGAGCCAAATTCTCCCCAACAGGAGAATTCAGAATTAAGGGCTGAAATATTTAGTCCTCAGTAAACGAATTACATAAAACCAAATTCTGCCCTCCGTTACACTGATGTAAGTCTGGATTCTTTCCGGTTACAACAGAGCCATTAGAAGCCACCTCCCAGGAGACAGCAGTGCCCACACCGGGTACATTAACTACCTTGCTCCCCACCTGATATATAAACTCCTCTCCTCCCCCACACAGCACCCCCACCTGGTATACAAGCCTCCCAGAGATGGCAGCATCCCTACCTGGCTGGAAGTGCCGCTCCTTCATGTGGTTGATGAGAGTTTTCTTGGAGATGCTCTTGTACTGACACATCTTGCACCTGAACTGTTGTACCACCACCACCTCCATCATCTCCTCCAAGCTCTCCAGGTCTGGCTCCTCCCCAGCATCTGCCTCTCTGGCCTGATCCGGCTGTGTGGGCAGCTCCAGTATTTCAGACTGATCGGAAGGGTCTGAAGGGCCAGGCTGGTCTAGGCACGTGGAGGTGGGTCCATCGGCTATGGCTTCTATTGCCAAACTGTTGGCCAGAGCAGAAGTGGCCATCTGGGACACCATGGGGGCACCTAAAGCACCAACAAGAGCTCACCAAGGAAACCGAACCCTCACGGCTACACACACACACACTTCACACTACTAGGCAGGGGCTGAAGTGGCCAAGAGCTTCCCCCTAGCCAGTGCTCCTGCCCTGCCCCCTACAACACCCCCTGCGGGGAGGGGATTGGAGTAACTAGGAGCTCTGCCCCACACCATTCCCACCCTGCTGGCTACAGTGCCCCCCGCTGGGAGAAACTGAGACTAGAGTAGCCAAGAACTCTCCCCACAACCAGTGCTTCTGGCCTTTGTTGTTGTTATTGTAGAAGGATGGAAATGGGAAAAGGGCTCAGAAGCAGAAGATGTCACTGGAGGACCCAGAAGCATTCACTTACCATCATCAGGCCCCTGCAGAATGAGATACTGGGTAGTCTGGGCACCGCTATCCTCAGCGCTCGTCACTGCGATGCAGCCTAGGAAGGGAACGGAGAGCGAGAGGGTGATGGGGACGGACTGTAGAGGCTGATAATTAACAAGACAAGGCATTCTTCTAGGAAGTCAGGGTGGGCAAGCGGGAAGGTGAGGAAAGTTAACAGGGAGCTGCACAGGCGCTCTTGCATGGACTTAATGCTGTGAACTCCGGATAGAAACCATTCCAGCAGCGATGGAGAGCTGCCCTGCAAGTCCCTTCTTTCACAACCTAGTGGTAAGGCCAGGAACAGCAGGCACCACTTCTGATTGTCAGGGAACGCAAGGGGGAGCAGTCTCCCATTAAATGGGATTTCCTTTCTGACTGAGTCAGTTTCCTTGAGTCTTCACTACAGCAGCAGCTCCTTCCCCACTGCCTGTCCCCCTTGCCCAGCCCTGGGCACATTACACTGAGAGCTATGCCATATCCCTGGGGCTCCAGGAAAGGGAGCAGGCAACAACTGACTTGGTGATGCACTCACTCTGGATGATGTCAGGCCCAATTGTGGACTCAATGATTTTGTCTATGGCAGAGCCCAGGTCCGAAGAGGTGGATGCAGTGGAGTCCGATACCATTGTGGCCCCATCGGTGATGACACTGGAGTGAACCAGGACCTGTGGGGATTCCGATACCATAATGGACTGGCTCACTGTGGAGACGCTGGAGACCAGGGTAGACTGGGCGATAGAGGAAGAGTCTGGCAGGTAGACCCTAGGAACAGCATCTGTGCTGGAGCTGCTCTCCGACACTTCCTCCTGGAAAACAGACAGGCCGGGGAGCTCAGTTTAGAGGCCTCTGTTGAGCCACCCCAGGAGCGAACCTGTAGCTGCATGCCACATCAGCATCTTGCCTCGCAGGAGGCACCTGCCCAGAAGAAAGGTCCCAAAGGGCCCCACAAGAGGGTGACAAGTGATAGCTTTTCCGGCTTCTGCTGACGACCCTTCAGCCCTGGGGTATAGCTAGAAGATGCCCTCAAAGACACAAGATGCACTCTCCTCCCTGCTAATCCAGCTAGGTAGGCAGGGCTCTTCCCCTTGGCTTGGCAGACACAAACCTGGTGTGTATATCCATATTGTAGAAGACCCCTCAAACAGACCTGGCCCTGTGGTCCACTCTGCCCTGTGCTGTGTAGGGCTGGCTCCCACCAAGGCTGGGTCAGAGATCTAACTCCCTGAAGGATACTATCAGTATTCTCAGAGACTGACAACTTACACACATCTACAAAATCACAGCCACCTCCTCACTTCCATCCCAAAGGGGTTTCCAGACCCACTCCATACCAGAGAGACCCCACTGCTGTCTGAGCTCTGCCCCACACCAGACTCATCTGCTTCTGAGAGGATGGGCACTGAAGCAGCATCGCTGCTGTCCGCAGACATGGCCTCAGAGGTCTCCACACCAAGCCCGCTCTCCGAAGGTTCTTCCTGTGCCAGATGAGGGGCCGCATCGCTGCTGCTCTCCACTTCATTCTCCTCCACCTCCATGCCCAATTTGCCTGGGTCCCTTAAGTGTGACCTAGGCAAGAGGAAGTGCTGCAGTCAGACCTGCTGTGCACTTGGGGCACAGAGCATCCTGCCATGCCTTCCACCCGCCTGAGACGACAGGCACCTAGATATCACAGTAATTGGCACAAAATAAATATATAAACATAACATAGGTATCCCAATGCACACAGCAGGGGTGCTCTCACGAGGGAGAGGAGACATCAGACCATGAGCGGTCTTTAGGGGCAGGTCTACACTTCAAATGGAGTGTCTGATGAAGACGCTTTATGCTGACAGGAGAGAGTGCTCCTGTCAGCGTAATAAGTTCGCCCCTGTGAGAGGCAGTAGCTATGTCGGCGGGAGAAGCTCTCCCGCCGACATAGCGCTGTCCACCTGGGGCTAAGGTCGGTGTAACTACATCACTGAGGGGTGTGGATTTTTCACAGTTATTCCAAAGTAAGTATGTTGTGTAGGCCAAGCCAATGACTACTTCATGCCACCCTGCCTTCCTCCCCTTGTCCCACAGCTAGGCTGTGAAGCTCAATATTTCAGCTGTACTCCTGTGGTGCCCAACCTTATCACACGGGAGGGCCACATAAACCTAAGCACAACCTTGTGTGGGCCAAACAAATTCCACATATTTTAATAAAATTTAGTCACCTGTATTGATTTATATTTGAAGTTCAGCTTATTTTGTATTAGTTAGATAGGCTGTTTCTATGTACAGTATTGTCTATTTACACACGTGTAAACTAAAATGATGTTAACATGACGACAAAATGCTAATGAAGAGGCCGCAGGCCTTATGAACTGCTCTGATGGGACGTAGGTTGGGCACCCCCGCCATACTCCACTAAAACTTGGTCCAGGCATGAAACATACCGGTGCAGCGATATCCCAGGACTTATTACAGCCTGACACGTCTCCTACTCTTGTTCCTGAAGGCAACCAGGAAATGCCAAACTTTCATCCTAGCCAAGGGAAGAAAAAGCAAAACCAAACTTCAGATGAGCGTTGGGTGGGAGCCTAGCCTGCACTCACTCACTCACACTTACCCATATTAGCAGGAAGAATGGCTCAGCTGGAGAATGCAGGGCTGTCAAATACAGAGGCTACATCCGCCCCAGAATAAGGAATGACTAATCTACTTGGGGATCCGCAACCAAAGTCTCTCCAGCCAGGTCACATGACACTGATCACAGAACTCATGGGGAGGTTAACATTTCAGTAAACAAGCAATGGGAATACTTTGCCCATCTTTGGAGCCTCATCAGAGCATCACAAACACTCCTGCCCCCCTCAATAATAATTTAACCTCATAACACACCACCATCAAGTAGGAAAGCATAATTATTGCTATTTTACAGAGAAATACATCACAGGAGAGAAAAGTGACGTGACTTGGGACTCCTCATAGGCAGCAAGTTTAAAACAAACAAAATGATGTATTTCTTCACAAAACGCAGTCTGTGGACCTCTTTGCCAGAAGATGTTGTGAAGGCCAAGGGGTCAAAAAAGAACTAGATAAGTTCATGGAGGACAGGTCCATCAATGGCTATTAGCCAGGATGGACAGGGATGATGTCCCTAACCTCTGTTTGCCAGAAGCTGGGAATGGGCGACAGGGGATGGATCACGTGACGATTCCCTGTTCTGTTCATTCCCTCTGGGGCACCTGGCATTGGCCACGGTTGGAAGACAGGAGACTGGGCTAGATGGACCCTTGGTCTGACCCAGTCTGGCCGCTCTTATGTTCTTATATCAGGCAATGGAGCCAAGAATAAAAAAACAGGAGTCCAGACTCCAAGTCTCCCTGCTTTAATCACGGCTCTTGTGCAGTACAGAGCGAGACAAAATGTAGACCCACAACTGGTCTTAATGGCATGGTGCTGAATACACACGTTCCGTGACTGACGGAGAAACCTCACTGCTCCAGAATGGTAAGAGAGACGGTAGAGATTTGTGCCGTGGGCCCTGGCAGATGTTTCCCCTCTGCTGCAGGTGGCAGCTCCCTGCTGTGTGAATCAGGCTCCGCGGTCTGTGCCTGGCCCATTCCCCAGCGCCCGGGGCAGAGGATGCCGGGCAGGCCTGGAATCTGCCCCCACTAACGCCTTGCTGCCGAAGGGCTCACGGCCCCTTAGGAGCCCGGACCATGCACCTCAGAGCCCGGGGGGAGATGCGGGGCCGCGGCCCGTCCGGGGCGAGGTTGTGACGGGCCCAGGGTCACAGAGCGAGTCAGTGTCAGAGGCAGGAGCAGGCTCCCGGCTCCCGCCCCGGGCCTAGCCCAAGCCACGGCCGGCCCCAGGGGCTGCAGCCTGGAGCCCCGGCCCGGCCCCGAGCACGGTCCGCCCGGCGGCCGGATTCTCCCACAATGCACCAGGGCAGGACCCGGCCTCCATCGCTGCCCCGCGGGCCCGGCCCGGCCCGACCCGACCCTCCCTGGCGGGGCCCTGCGGGCGGCCGGGCCGGGGCTGCCCCTGGCGCTGCCTGCGCCCCCGCTCGGGCCGGCGCCATCTTGGCGCGGGGTCCCCGCGCTCGGGCGCCCTGGCAGCGCCGGCGGGGAGGGGGAAGCCGGGGCCCCGGGGTCTGAGCGCCGCCCCCTCACCGTGCCTGGCCCCGTCCCTCGGAGCGTCCCGCTGCGGCGGCCGCGGCGCCCCCGGACCCGGCATCCCTGCGGCCGCCATCCCCCGCGGAGGGATCTTGCCGTCGGGACCCCGCGCCGGACTACTTACTTCACCGCACCGAGGTCGGAGGGACCCGATCTCCCACGGCCACACCCTCCGATTGGGGCGCCCCCCGTACCCGGCACCGAACCGCCTCCGGTCCCGGAGCTCCGAGCACCCGCGCCAAGAGAAGGCCTCCCCCGGGACTATATTTCCCCCGCGGAAGCATCAGAGTGTCCATTTGTGAAGTTGCACGCACAGGACGTCACGACGTGCGGGGAGGGTGATGGCCGGACCCTGAACGTTGGGGTCACGCTGGGGTCATGCGGGTCACGTGGCGGCGGCAGCTCCGTGCTCGCGGGGCCCGGGCTCAGTTCCCCGCCCCGCCCCCGCCCTTGTGCCCCGGCCCGGCTCGGCCCAGCCCAGTACCGCGGGCTCCCCGCGGGCTCAGCGCCCCGAGGGGTCAGTCCCCGGCGTAGCGGCGAATTGTGTTCAATGGCTCAGCCCAGCAGCGGCTGTAAGTGTGTGTGTGTGTGTGTGTGTGTGTGTGTGTGTGTGTGTGTGTGTGCGCGCACAGCCACGGGCCATAGCACAGAGTGTGTGTGTGTGTGTGCGCACAGCCACGGGCCATAGCACAGAGTGTGTGTGTGTGTGTGTACACAGCCACGGGCCATGGCACAGAGCCTGTGTGTGTGTATCTGTGTGTGTCTGTGTGTGTGTACACAGCCACGGGCCATGGCACAGAGCGTGTGTGTGTGTGTCTGTGTGTGTGTATGTACACAGCCACGGGCCATGGCACAGAGCCTGTGTGTGTGTATGTGTGTGTGTCTGTGTGTGTGTACACAGCCACGGGCCATGGCAGAGAGTGTGTCTGTGTGTGTGTGTGTGTGTACACAGCCACGGGCCATGGCACAGAGCCTGTGTGTGTGTGTGTCTGTGTGTCTGTGTGTGTGTGTGTACACAGCCACTGGCCATGGCACAGAGCGTGTGTGTGTCTGTGTGTGTACACAGCCACGGGCCATGGCACAGAGCCTGTCTGTGTGTGTGTGTGTGTGTACACAGCCACGGGCCATGGCACAGAGCCTGTGTGTGTGTGTCTGTGTGTGTGTGTACACAGCCACGGGCCATGGCACAGAGCGTGTGTGTGTCTGTCTGTGTGTGTCTGTGTGTGTGTACACAGCCATGGGCCATGGCACAGAGCCTGTGTGTGTGTACACAGCCACGGGCCATGGCACAGAGCCCGTGTGTGTCTGTGTGTGTGTCTGTGTGTGTGTGTGTACACAGCCACGGGCCATGGCACAGAGCCCGTGTGTGTCTGTGTGTGTGTGTGTGTGCACAGCCACGGGCCATGGCACAGAGCCTGTGTGTGTGTGTGTGCACAGCCACGGGCCATAGCACAGAGCCTGTGTGTGTGTGTGTGTGTGTGTGTGTGTGTACACAGCCATGGGCCATGGCACAGAGTGTGTGTGTGTCTGTGTGTGTGTACACAGCCACGGGCCATGGCACAGAGCGTGTCTGTGTGTGTGTGCGTGTGTCTATCTGTGTGTGTCTGTCTCTGTGTGTGTGTCTGTGTGTGAATGCTGAGGGCGAGACCTGCTTGTTCTCTCGTGAAGAAGCGGCCGGTGGGTGGGTGGGTGGGTGGGACTCGGGTGACTGGAGTGAGGGAAACAGGAGCAAGCAGGTGTCTGGAACCTGCTTTCTGGCCACGTGTTCTCTTAGCGACTCCTGCGGTCTGAGGTGAAACGAGTTGGCCGTTTCCAGCTTCATGGCTGTCGGGTGATCCATACACCCCCGGGCTGTGCATCAGCCGAGGGTAGCAGCGTCTGGGGTATTATCCTGCCAGGGAAGTGGTCAGATGGTTTCTAACATGGGCTGACTAGCCAGTGTGAATGAGGCTAAATCCTGTTCAAACTACATTTCCAGTCCTCGGGAGGGAACTAACTACGACCTGCTTGAGCTGGAGCAGTGTTTAAATTGAGTTTAAACCCAGACTGTTTCCCAACACGCAGTGTAGTAGCCAGGCTCCAACTCTGTCGCATCCCTTGGGGCGGAGGGAATCTCTGGTGGAAGCAGTTTCTTTCCACCCACAAGAGGGCAGAGGGAGAGGAGGGTTGAAGGACTAGTTGGTGATGCCTTAGGCTGGTGATAACACGTGTTCCAGATGTGTTGGAACGGAATGGGGAAGGCAACCCAGTCTGTTTAGATTCCTGGGCAGTAACTGAACATACAAAATCGCCAATGAGGCAAATATAATCACATTTAACACACAGACACAGTTTCTCCCTGCTTGCTGGCCAGGACCTGTGTTTGCATTCTGCATTTGTCCGACATCCAAACTATGATGCTGATGGGTGCTGTGGAAACCTCTATGTGAGATCAGTTGGTCTGTCTTGGCCAGCATGCTGCACTCATCTCCGCAGTACTGGAGTGCACACAGCTGATGGTATCATTGACCCAGGTGATTTCCTGCCTTTGTGCCGGTGTTGGAGGGGAAGCAATCTGGGATTTGGGCCTGGGCAGGTTGATGAGAGGGAAACTGGCTTTCAGATGTGTCATTATCAGGGCCGGCTCCAGGCACCAGCTGAACAAGCAGGTGCTTGGGGCGGCCACTCGGGAGAGGGGCGGCACGTCCAGCTATTCGGCGGCAATTCGGCGGAGGGTCCCTCACTCCTGCTCGGAGCGAAGGACCTCCCGCCGAATTGCCGCCGCAGATCGCAATCGCGGCTTTTTTTTTTTTTTTTTTTTTTGCTGCCTGGGGCAGCAAAAACCCTGGAGCCGGCGCTGGTCATTATTCACTATTCCAGCTAAGCATGGGGGGTTATGGGACTGGAAGCCATTTACCCTGAACTTCCCCACAGTCTTCTACCCGTGTGGACTTCCTGAACAGGAGATACTCATCTATACGAGGGTCTGGTCCACTGTTACCCATCAGAGAATGACACTGTTAGCTATTTCTTCTGGCTTCTTGGCTTCCATTCAGCTGGTACTGAATTCTGCAGGCAGAAGGATAACCTGGACTGAGTTCTTCTGCTGGCTTCTCTTTTGACAGCATGTTGATCTCATGATTTTGTTAATTGGCATTAAGACTTCAGAGAGTTTCTCACAGTTACTTGAGTGATTGATTCATGAGTCTCCTGTGGTCCCGTAGGCTCTAGTACAAATTGTGTGTGTGTGTGTGTGGCGGGGGGGGGCTCCTTGTTCACTTCACTCCCTACTTGGGACTTTCTCTCTTCTGTGCTCCTACTCCATGGAGGGAAACGCACTCAGACTGGTCCCCGTTGCACGGTCCCTGTGAGAGGCCGACATTGCCCTTCTGATGGGGGCAGCAGTCAGTTTACCGAAGAGCATGATGGGAGAAAGCCAGGGCTTTATGTGCTGTGGCTGCTCTGCTGCCTGAAGCTCTTTGGCTGGGGCAGCCTATGAATCAGCCCTGTGACTCCTGCGGACGGGAGTGGAAGCCAGCCTGTGTCTTGGCAGATGCCAAGTGCCCACCAGAGGGCAGAAGAGTAACTTCCACTGTACCATCAGCAAATTACATTTGCATCTCTTATCTGGCTTTTATTCAGGCTAATTAAATACATCACTGAAAGGTTTATGCCCCAATCGATCTCTATGGGACAGCTGAGCTGAAAGTAATTTCTGGGCTGGAATGAGGCATGAGTGATTGGATCAGGCCCTGCACATTACGCTGTGAATCCCATTGCACTAAGAGCTCAGTCTTGCTGGAGGCCCCTGGGGAGCAGGGAACTCATCTGACTTTCTTTTCTATAAAGCAGTGTCACGGAGTCCCCGGGCGATGCTCTGGACCTGCTCCCCACAAAGCCAGTCAGGACTTTGGGGAGCCTCCTCTCCCTCGGAGCAGACTGTCTTCAGGACAAGAAGCTCACACGGCTTCACCTCCTGGGTCTCTCCTGGGAGCATTCAGCATATGCCCTTCCGTGTGCTTCCCACAGCGAGTCCGCCCAGGTGGGGTCCTGGGGGGGGGCCCCACAGGGTCCTGCACCCCCACTTTGCAGTCAGACGTGACTCTCAGCCAGCCAGTAAAACAGGTTTATTAGATGACAGGAACACGGACTAAAACAGGTCTTGCAGGTACAGACAACAGGAGCCCCTCAGTTAGGTCCATCTTGGGGCCCCAGGGGGGCCAGAGCCCCGTCTGGGCACCCCTCCGTTTCCCCAGCCAGCTCCAAACTGAAAACCCCCTCCAGCCCCTCCTCCTCTGGGCGTTGTCCCTTTCCCGGGCTAGGAGGTCACCTGACCTCTTTGTCTCCAACACCTTCAGTTGGCACCTTTGCAGAGGAGGGGCCCAGGCCATCAGTTGCCAGGAGACACAGTGTCAGGCATTTATGTACACTGGCCCTTCGCTCTGCAACAACCATACACCCTTATCCCACCACCTAGATGCTTAAGAACTGCATAGGGGAAACTGAGGCACCCACACAGTATTCAGAGGAAACATTAAGAACAGTCCCACTTCGTCACAAGCAGCCCTCAGACCTGTGACATCACAATAATAACGCAGTGTGTCCTGCTTGTGGAGGCGGAAGCAGCCTCTCTAGTGTGGGATGTGAGGGGGTCCCTTGACAGGTGACTGCCCCTTGCAATGAATGCTCTGTGCAATAGACTTACAGTCTCACAGCTCTGTCCTGACAGTCCTCAAACCACGGTCTGTGCATAGAGCCTGGAGCACCCTTTGGCACCCTGCACGACACCAGCTCAGTCTTCCTGCCGTGGGGCGGGTGACAGCTTGGAGCTGGGGCCCTGGGGCTGGATTAGATTGAGGGGGAACAGGAGCATGAACTGCTCCCTGTGCTGGGAACTGAACATCAAATGATGCAAACTAATTTAGTTCCTCTTGCATGGCCCTCTGCCCAGCTGTTTTAAGGGGTCAGTTGGGGATTCCCCAGGTGGAGGGGATGTCCCAGGGCTGGAAGGGACATGTCAGGAGCAGGCTGTATTTTGGTATCCCCCAGCTGGTGGAACAGGCCAGAGGGACTTATTCCTGTAGTCCACCCCATAGTCACCTTTTGCTCCCCATCTCCTTTGGCCCTTGGTGTGATTTAGAGACCCTTACCCTCCACCAACCCAAAGGCCAGAGCTTGGCTGGACATGGGGGCCTGGCCCCCTTCTAAAATTTTGTGTGCTTGCAGGTAGACTAATGGCATTTTCAAGCCAGGCATAGTTCAGCCTCCTGTCCCTGCCTTTCCCCAGCTCTGCTAATGCACCTCCCTCCTGATCTTCAATACCCCCTGCTGTTCCAGACCTGGGCCCCCCAAATTATTTGAGAGCTGGGAAATGTGCCTTAAAGTGAGAGACTTAAAGAGCTCAATCTGTTTAGCTTATCAAAAAGATCAAGGGAGAACTTGATCATGGCTATAAGTACTTCACAGAGCAAAGACTGGGTTAACAAGCTCTTCAGTACATAATGGGGAAAGGCAGAACAAGAACCAATGGCTAGAAGTTAAAGCCTGACAAATTCAAATGAGAAATAAGGAACATGTTTAACAGTGCGGGCGATTAACCATGGAACAAATTTCCAAGGGACGTGGTGGGTTCTCCATCTCTTGATGTCTTCAGATCCAAACGGGAGCCAATGGCAGATGCTTTAGTCAAACACAAGTTACTGGTTCAGTACAGGGGTAAGGAGGTTCTCTGGCCTGTGGGATACAGCAGGTCAGACGAGACAATCTGATGGTCCCATCTGGCCTTCATCTCTGAATCTCGGCTTTGCTAATGTGCCCCAGCTGTTCCCGCCTTTGGGTCTTCAGTGAGCAGAGGCTGATAGCTGTGCTGACTAGCGAGGTGACGTTTTAAATGGAGAGGCTGAAACTACCCCAGTAGCGTCCCCGTGGTGTAATCTGGCTCTGACCCAGTCTCAGAATAGCGCTGAGTGCAATGTGGTTCCTCTAACATTGTGAGCTGCGTGAGTTGGCACTGGACTGCTCACTAGGCTATGAGTGTTGTAACCAGTGATGTTTGTTCCTCGTATTTAAAACAACAGAAAAACCCTGATTAAGGAGATGGAGAAGTGGATTAATGCCCTGCAGCTACATAAACAAGGCTCATATTTATATTCCACCTGGGGAGAGGGCGGTTGCATCAGCACATTTTTTTTAAATGTTGAGCAAAACAACCATTGCTACAGGAAATGGGTTTTTCATCACACCACATTGCTTCACTCAGCTGCTTCAGCACTCGGCCCCTTCCCAGCAGCAGAGACCACCTCCCGGAAGGGCATGCCAGGACTGCTTCCCAGGGATTGTTCCTATACTGCTCTGTGAGCAAGCTGCCCCCCCCCCCCCTCTTGGGCACTGTTTCTCGGTGCCCCTTGCTGTGAATCGTGCCCAAGGGCTGAGTAGGGCCATCTCCTAGAGCTTTAGAGAGATTGTGCCCACGTGATGTAATTCCAGTCATCTGGGATTTGTGTGCCCGGGGCTGGTGCGAAGCCAGGGAATGCCATAGCTGCCCCTGAGGGCACAGTGCCCCTCTCCCCTGGCCAGTGAGGCTGTGGCATAGGATGACACGCATGAGGTAGGTGCTGTGTTGCAGGAGTTCCCCACGTGAGGAGGAGGGAGGAGGAGCTCAGGGTGGAGAACTGCCCAGCAGGACCTACGGAGCTGCACTACGGGCTGTAACCGTGAAAGTATTTCAGGAGGAAAGATGCATCCAAAGAGGTGCTCAGGGAGCCCCAAAATGTGACTCCCGGGCCTTAACTACTGGGGCTGAAGGCAGGAGCAGACCGCACCCAGGGACCAAGGAAGTGAGCGAGGGTCCCTGGTGCGTGCGCTCTGGCCAGGCTGCCTACACGTAGCCTTGCCCCTGTGCTTTGACACCAGCCATGCTGCAGCATGGTATGGGAATGGCTGCGGGTGCCAGGCTGAGCTGTAAGCCACCTGCCTGCTCGGTCCCTCTCGCCGGGCCCAGAAGCCAAGGCCCTTTCAGGCTGCACTCAGGGTTAAAAGTGCTAACAGCAGCATGGCCCGGCCCCTTTCCACACAGGGAACTGCTCTTCGGGCTGTTTTTTTCCCTAGACTTTGTTCTTGTGGCTTCCTTCCCAGGACCTGAGACCTCGGAGCCACTGCTCCAGCCCACCGGATTTCAACCCCTCCTGGGGTTGCTGATTCATCAGCATTGGTTAGCTTAGGAAAGGGGGGAAATCAGCAGATTACTGAAAAATAAGTAAAAACAACCAGGTGAGTGAGAGCTGGGCTGTGCCCAAGGAGCTCCCTGTCCTCTTCGTTCCGCACATCCCTGCTGCCTGGGCGTCTGCCCCGCTGAGCAGCACAGCTCCCCTGGCACCGGCTGGGCTGGCTGCGCCGAGTCCTGCTCCGGGCCCAAAGCAAACCCAGCTGGAGTCTTTCGGTTCCAAAGTCCTGGTCAGGAATCTGGAGGGGATCTCCCCAGAAGGTGGCATACACTGCACCAAGCCGTCTATGCTGGTCTCGTCTACACTAGGATTGAAGGCAGGGGGGTCTCAATCTGGGGGTCGGGAACCCTCAGGGGGTTGCGAGGTTATTACATGGGGGGTCGTGAGCTGTCAGCCTCCACCCCAAACCCCACTTTGCCTCCAGCATTTATAATGGTGTTAAATATAAAAAAGTGTTTTTAATTTATAAGGGGGGGTCGCACTCAGAGACTTGCTGCGTGAAAGGGGTTGCCGGTACAGACGTTTGAGACCCACTGAAGGTGTGATGTTGGCACTGCTGCAGATTTTAACCGCCAGTTGAATGTGCTTAAGGCAAGGTGCCTTGTCTAGTCTAGACTTTTTAACCATGTTAGCCTCATGTCTGGTGTGGAGATGCGCAGCTCCGAACTCTTCCCCCGCCCTTCCCAGAGGGGCATGTTAACAGCGTGAGTGTTCTCTGCCCAGCTCTCAAATCCCTAGGCCCCTGCAAATTGGCCTTGGTGGCATTCCCAGAATCTGCACAGTGTGGTGCGTACGCCACCTTGCTGATTGTTAGTGCAAGACTGGCTGCGCACCCCTGCGGTTTCCAGTCGCTGCCTCCCTGGTTCGATTCTCGGCCGTTTACTCATGGGCTCACAGCCACTGTGAGTCCATATGGCCGTGTTTGTATCCAAGCCAGTCTGAATTAATTGTGCAGCTGAGGATTTGAGCCATTGTGTCAAACGTTTTGTTGAAATCCATGTATGTTGTATCTACCATTTCCCTTCCTCCACTGCTTCTGTACTTTTAGGTTAAAAAATACAACACATCAGTTTTGTCTGGCAAGATTTGTTCTCCATGAAGCCCCAATTCCTCTCATTACCATGGTTCCTATATCACCATATGCCCAGTGGCTTTTGTATCTGTTGCATAGCAGTCAGGGTAACGCTCCTTGTTGGAATTGCTGCTCTCTGGGTCTAGAAGGCAGCTGCTGTCTGTACCCTTTGAGATGACTTGCTGGCCATGCAGTAAGTCTATTGGCTAATACTCTAGCAGGTGGGAACGGTGTGGGCTGCAGGCCCCCGGGTTAGACTGAGAGCATCAAGCCACCTGCCCCTTTTGACCAAGTGGGAATATTTTGTAATATTTTGGAGTTGTATTTGTGCCTCAGTTTCCCCTGTATTCTCCATTGTTACCCGGTGGGGTGGGAAAGGACGGTTTGCTCTCAGGGCTTGGCACAGTTGCACCACGGTAGCACTTAAGTGAAGACGCTACTATGCTGACAGGAGACTTCTCTCGCCGGAGTAGGTAATCCGCCTCCCGCAGAGGCGGTGGCTGTGTTGGCAGGAGAAGCGCTGTCTATGCCAGGGGGACGTCGGTACAATGACGTCGCTCACGGGGGTGGATTATCCCTGAGTCACAGTTATACCCATATAAGTTTGTAGTCCAGACCTGGCACCTCAGGGCAGGCAAAGAGACAGAGGTGAGTGTCCCTAGTCTGGGCCGAGGTCTCGATATCTGGAGTGGCTGAGAAGACAATGGCGAATCCAGTCGCCAGGACATTGACACCTAGCAACCAAGGCCCAGAGGGCTGTGGCCTTCTCCGCCTCTCCTAGGGAGCTGAAGAACAGGCTCCAGCTCCAGAGCAGAGGACTGGAGAGGTGGGGGGAGAGCCGGCTGCTGGACAGAGTCAGGGCTCTCCCCTGGGTCTGACAAGGAGGAGAGACAGACGGAGCTTGAACCGAGGGGTCCCTACAGCTTGGCTGGGCGCTGGGCTAACCAGACTGGACTGTGCTTTACCCTTCAGTTCTCGGTGCTACCCTCAGGCCTGCCTGGGCCACGTGCCAGCTAACGAATAAACCCGACTGTGGGACAGTGCTGGGTGAGTGTCACTGCCGATGCTGGGCCAGGGGCATCTGTACGAGTCTCCCCCAGGGACCCGCTGACGGAGCTCACGGGGGGAAGCAGGGGGGCTGCAAGCCCAGAGGTGTCTAAGGAGGCAGTGAGCCGCACGGCCTACCCTGGAAGAAGATTGAGACCCCTAGGGGGTCTGGCACATCAGAGGGGTTCGTCCTAGAGACCGTTCCCAAGCTGGGGCCGTACCCCAACCCTGTGGGTCCGTGACACCCTGTCCTCGCCCTCCCTCTCCTGCGGTGTGTGGATCGCGACGTCTCGAGTGACGGCAGAGTGGACTGGGCGAAGTGCATTAGTCCCCAAAGATGGGTGGGGACGTGATGCAGGAAAGAACAAGCTGCAGATGGGGCTTGGGGACCTTTTCCCCTCTAGGTCTCCAGCCTAATGCAGCCGGCCTGGCAATGGCCACCGGGCCCTGGGAAACACGTCGGAGTCTCCGGTGTGCGTTGCCCAAGGGGAAGCGTTGGCAGCACTAACCCCTCTTCACACTGCTTGCGCCTGGCCCCTCGGGGGCAGTGCCTTGACCCTCAGAGGTGCTCTCCCAAGGGGTGGGGCAGCTTGTGTGTGTGTGGGGGGGGAAGGGGTAGGGCCCTTAGCTCTGTAGAGCTGTTGCTCCAGCTCTTGCAGTGTGAAATTGACGTGAAAAGCCCCCCAGGAGGGACCACCCTGCAGCAGCGGTAACACCGGGAGCATCGCGCTGCAGATGGCCGCCTGCAGGGTGTCACTTAGCCGGGGGGCGGGGGGGGGGTGCTATCGAAACAAAAGGGTGTTTTGCGCTCCCTTGGCACCAGCTGCAGAGAGGGGAGACCCGGGCCCTCGGCTTTGTGAAGGGTCAGGCAGGGGGCTGGCCCCACGGCACAGCCAGCCCTGTGTGGACGTGGCAGTAGAAGAGGGCTGCAGGATCTAAGCAGGGCCGTGGGTGGGGTGGGGCGGGGGAGCGTGGCTGGTGGGAGGGGAGCGGTTGCTGAGTCTTGCTCTGTCGCTGATAAGCTTGGCGGAATATCCTTGTCTGAGGGTGGTGCTGGAAGTGAGTCACCCCCTGGCTGTGGGTCGGCTCAGGGCCCCTTTCACCTGCTGTGAGAGTTTACTCCTGAACGGCTCTGCCCTGGTTCCAGAGCAGGAGGGATGGAGAAGGGCAGGCCCGGCCTGAGCGGGCCGGGAAATGCCACGGCGCAGGCTGCGCTGTTCCCGCTGGCAGCCCAGAGCAGATCAGGCCGATGGGCAGCGACCTGAGGCAGCGTCTCACACCTGCAGGGGCGGGTGTGTCACTGAGCCCACTCCACAGATGAGGAAACTGAGGCACAGCTGCGGGAGGGGAATTGCCCAAGGCTATCGCAGAGGAGTGTGGAGACAAAGCCCACTCAGATTGCCAGAGCGGGGGAGGGGGCATGGACTCTTAGGGGTCAGGGATCGTGAGGAGCATCAAGGGTGTGGGGCAGTTGGGTGGCTGAAGTGGGCACCTTGGGCTGACCCTGCTGTACTCCATCCACTGGACTTACCCACAGGCCAGGGCCATGGCGCTGCCCTCCCCGGGGTGTCTGACCATGGCCGGCCCTGGCTCCCTGCACCCTGGCACAGAGCTCTGGCCTTGTGCTGCTCACCACCAAGCAAAGGTTCCCGGTCCCTCAGGCCAGTGCTGCGTGGTGTGAACACCTTGGCCCTGCTGCTCCGGCACAAGAGGGAGCGTGGGCACCTGTCTGCTCGAAAGCCCCACGGCTTGTGCTCTGCACTGGCAAGCAGGGGCCCTGCCCCTTGTCACCTGAGGGTGCTGAGGTGTGCGGTGGAGGCAGCGGGGGAGGGGCTCACTGGGGGGCCTGTCACAGGGGTGACAAGCACCGAAGGATCCCAGCTGATCTCCCTCACCCCTCACCCCTTCTAAGCCTGCCCTGGATGAGCTGGGAACCAGGGCGGGGGCTGGCAGGTTGGAGCCAAGGCGCTGGTGCCTGACCCGCTTCCGGCCTCTGCTGCCAGTGTGTTTCCTTGAAGGTGTAGGACCTGCAGCACGAGCCTTTCTGTGACCGAGCCAGCAGGAGCTGCCCCCAGATGGGCTCTGCTCCAGTGCCCCCGTGAAAATCAGTGTGCCCTTGGGTCCCCGTGGGCATGAGTTCAACATGCTGCACCCAGTGGCAGGGGGAGAGCATGCCCCGTGGCCCAGAGCCTGTTCCAGGGTCTGTGCCCAGCAGGTTGGCTGCTGCATCTTGCCATGCTGTTGGGGGTAGGGGGAGGCGGGGGGTTGCTGCCCTTTTGTCTGGCTTGTGCTTGGCTTGCGCTCGCATTGGCTAAGATGGGCTCCCAGGTGCCTGGCTGCACCCCAAGCCTCATGCAGCCCCGGCGGGTGTTGGGTGGCGTCCCTGTGTGACGTTCCCCTCTGGTGTTATCAGGACCGGTGATCCGCTAGGTCACTCCAATCCTTGACTCTGGGAGCCAGCCTGACCCTGCTCTGCTGAGAGAACCCCCACTCCTGGGCTGGTCACGCACAGCCTCTGCCATGTCAGCTGCTCCTTGGATTGTGCAACCGAATGACACTAGCCAATATCTCCGGTCCCAGATACAACTCTAGGAACCTCCGTCTTGCAGTGTCCAGTGATGCCCGCTGGACGCTGCAAGCTTATATGAGTTCGTCAATTTAACAAAGAAATTGATATGTACCAGGATTGTTATCCCAAGAGGAGTCTCTGACGTGCCTCAAATCAAACGCACTCCTTCAGGTAGAATAAACAGACAGATTTTAAGTGATTATAGGTCAAAGCATAACAAGTCAGATTTGGTCAAATGAAATAAAAGCAAAACGCATTCTAAGCTGATTTTAACACTTTCAGGGCCCTTACAAACTGATGCTTCTCACCTCAGGCTGGCTGGTTGCCCTTCAGCCAGGCTCTCCCCTTTGATCAGCGCTTCAGTCGCTTGGTGGTGGTGTCTGTAGATGGAGGTGGAAGAGAGCGGAAGAGCCTGGCAAACGTCTCTCCCTTTTATCATGTTCTTTCTTCCCTCTTGGCTTTGCGCCCCCCCTGCCCCCCCGCTTCAGAGTCAGGTGAGCATTACCTCATCGCAGTCCCAAACTGACCCAGGGAAGGGGGGTGACTCACTCGAGAGTCCAACAAATCCTTTGCTGCTGCCTAGGCCAGTGTCCTTTGTTCCTGTGAGGCTGGGCTGGGTTTGTCCCATACCTGCCCTCATGAGGTGTGAACTGCCCCTCTGCTCTTGGAGAGTTTTGCCTGGGCATGTTTTAAGCCACGAGGACACATTTTCAGTCTCATAACTATATACATGAAACTACAACCTATAACGTCACTATAACAACCATGCTCAGTGCTCAGAGCCTTCCGAAGACGCCCGACATGACAAACTTTGCACTGGATACCACACAATCATTTTATAAGGATGAACATGGGGGTGCTGGGAGTTCCCCCGAGGTACCGAACATCACTATCACGGAGTCCCCGGGCGATGCTCTGGAACTGCTCCCCACAAAGCCAGTCAGGACTTTGGGGAGCCTCCTCTCCCTCGGAGCAGACTGTCTGCAGGGCAAGAAGCTCACACGGCTTCACCTTCCTGGGTCTGACCTTGGAGCATTCAGCATCCTCTGCCCCAGGCGGGGTCCTGAGGAAGCCACAGGGTCCTGCACGTACCCCCACTTTGCAGTCAGACGTGACTCTCAGCCAGCCAGTAAAACAGAGGTTTATTAGATGACAGGAACAGGGTCTAAAACAGGTCTTGCAGGTACAGAGAACAGGACCCCTCAGCCAGGTCCATTTTGGGGGGCAGTGAGCCAGACACCCACGTCTGCCCTCACTTGTCGTCCCCAGCCAGCTCCAAACTGACTCACCCTCCAGCCCCTCCTCCTCTGGGCTTTGTCCCGTTCCCGGGCCAGGAGGTCACCTGATTCCTTTGTTCTCCAACACCTTTAGCTATCACCTTGCAGGGGGGAAGGGCCCCAGCCATTAGTTGCCAGGAGACAATGTCGGCCACCTATGCACAGCGGCCCTTTGCTCTGCAACAATTACACCCCCTTATCCCACCACCTAGAGACTTAAGAACTGCATAGGGGAAACTGAGGCACCCACACAGTATTCAGAGAAAACATTATGAACAGTCCCATTTTGTCACAGTCACACCCTGCCGTTCCCAGGGTCCGGGTGCCTGGCTGCACTCCGAGCCCCACACAGCCCTGGCTGGTGTTGGGTGGCGTCCCTGCCATCAGCACATTGCCTGCTTTTACAGATGCTTCCTGTCCTCAGATTTTGCTTTGGTGTGGCAACCTGAGCTGCTCTGTCCCGGACACTGTGCTGTGTCATCCTCACAAGATGCTGACTCCCTGCTCAGGCTCTGCACCATGCTGTTCCCCTTCCATGCACCCCCTTGTTCTCACTCTGCGGTTCCCTCCTGCATGGGCTCCCCAGGGCTCTGAAATGCAGCAGTTCGCCCCTTTCTCTGTACCCATCCATGGAGGTCTGAGATCATGGAGGACTCTGCCCCTGGCCCCTTGCTCCCCTCCCCTCCCTTCTCCAGCTGCCTGACAGCCTTCCCCGTCCTACTGTCCCTGCAATTCCCACCTCTCCGAGCACGACCTTTGCTACCCGTCCTCTGCAGCAGGAGCTGCTGGTAATGAGTTTGCCTGGTCTGGTTAGCAGCTCTGCTGCTTCGTTCCTAGGCCCCCTCTGAGCTCTTGGCTCTACTTTCTGCTCCCAGGAACTGATCAGTTACATCGCAATGAGGTTGTTCCAGCCCTCTTCCCTGACAGCTCAGTCTGTGACAGAGCTACCTCCTGTGATGGAGCAGGGAGCAGGGCGGATTTGACCTGGGAATGCTGCAGGGGAGTTACATTGGGGGTGGGAAGGAAGCTACCTGAGCTGTAACCTGAGCCAGGAGGGGGGTGGGAGAAGTGACACCTTTGGCCGGGAGACTGAACAAAGGAGAGGAGCAGCAGGGGGAGGGGTAGACCTGCTGGAGGAGGTTTTTTTGGTTTTTCAGTTTTGGGCTGGGTGGTGAAACGCAGGGAACCCCAAGCTGGGGGCTAACTTCCCTAAACCCCCCAGAAGGACTTGCTTGAGGGGTTCTGGTGGTACCTACATGTTCTGCTTGGGGCTGTGTTCCTATCATCTAATAAACCTTCTGCTATACAGGCGGGCTGAGACTCACGGTGAATCCCAGGAAGAGGGGTGCAGGGCCCTGACTCCCCCACTCTCCGTGACACCTCCTCTGTATTAGCAGGAGAGAGCAAGTGTTGCCCCTCTCTTGGCTTCCCTGGGCTTGGATTTTCACTTACTGAAGGCAGGGTCTCCAAGTCTTGCGATACTGGGTGTTTTCTTAAAGCCCCAGCTCCTGGAGTCAGGTGATTACGTGCAAACTTCAGTTTCCATTTGTGAGAAAGTGGGGATTTTTTGTAATATTGTGTGCGCCCCGGTTTCCCCATGTGCTGCATTGTTACCTAGTGGGTGGAAAGGGACTGTTTGCTCTCAGGGCGGGCTAAGACACAGGTGTGAATGACGCCCGGCTGTCTGGGTCTTAGGTCCCATATCAATGGAGCTCTTGCGAACACAATGGCAGATCCAATTCCCTGGTCATTGACACCTGGCACCCAAGGACCCTGGATGGCCCCACCTCTCAGCAGGAAGCCGAGCAGCATTTCCCCAGCTGGAGAACAAAGGGGGGGGGGGTTTACGTGTGGGCTCTGAAGCAGTCGAGGGGGCACACCGGATTCTGACCAAGGAGGGTGGACAGACAGAGAGAGATGGAGTTTGAACTGAGGGGTCCCTACAGCTTGGCTGGGCGCTGGGCTAACCAGACTGGACTGTGCTTTACTCTTCAGTTCTCTGTGCTACCCTCAGGCCTGCCTGGGCCATGTGCCAGCTAACGAATAAACCCGACTGTGGGACAGCGCTGGGTGAGTGTCACTGCCAATGCTGGGCCAGGGGCATTAGTCCCCGAAGACTGTACACGTCTCCCTCAGGGTCTCAGTGGGACTTGCAGATGGAGCTCACGGAGGGCTCGCCTGGAGGAAGACGAGGGGTCTGGCCCACTGAAGGGCTCCTCCAGTGCTGGGGCCGTAGCCCTGACCCTGTGGATCCGTGACACCACTTTTAAAAGAGTCTCTAGCCCTCCTGGTGCTGGAGAGAAGCTGGAGAACGTGACCCATGTAGCTCAGAGAGCAGAACACAGCTCACCCCACCCCTCCAGTTCTCCCTTGTTAAGAATCTTGGGGGGGGGGGGGGGGGGGCTGCCTCTGGTCTGTTCATGCTGGGCATGGGGAAGGATATCCCTGCGTGTTCCCTGAGCTGTGCCTGGGGAGGCTGTAATGCTCCTGCCCAGGTGACCCGCTCTGCTCCACAGAGCCTGCCGGAAATCCCCAGGCCCCTCCCCTCTCACAGGAGGCTCCTGGCCGGCTGCCCTGGGGTAGGACCCTGCACCTCTGGGGGAGGCTGGGGGTGCTCGCTCAGCATTCGTGTGTAAGATAAGGAGGTTCCTGAGATGCTACCCTCTGCAGGAGCCAGCCATCGGCCCTAGCCGGGCATCTGCAGCAGCGGGCAGGAAGCCTCCTGCAGCAGGGGCCGTGTGGCTGGTGGAAGGGGGCTTCCCCAACATGTGTGTCTGGCAGGAAGATCTGGCTGTGAGTAAGAGGCTGGTGGGCAGCTGACGCTGGGCTCCTTCCCCTTTCGGCTGGTGGGAGCCGGACTCCGGGCTGACACACTGCAGGAAGGGGAGCTGTGCTGCTTTTCTGGTGACTTGGGCCTTGGGAAGATTCTGGGCTCCTGCAAACCCCAGGACAGGGTCCCTCCTCCCTCTCTCCTGCCCCTGGTGCTCTTGGGATGAAACAGCGATTCTCCCCACCCGGCATCCAGCCCTCTGCTCCCTGGCTGGCTCTGCACGGCTCTCCTCACCTTCCCTTGGGCAGGTGCTTTTCTCCCTAGACCCCCTGGAGCTCTGGCCCCGAGGTGCAGGTACGTGGGGGACGGCGCAGTGCTGTATGTGGGTGACAGGCGAGTTACAGCCCCCCTCTCTGAAACGCCTGCCTGCACCCTCTTCCCCCGGGCCAGCTCCCCTTCCCTACCTGCTTATCTTCACCACTTCCCAGGCTCTGGCCCTGAGGCCGGCCTGGGACTCCCCTGCGCAGAGACAGCTGCTCTGTTGGTTTGGGGGGGTGCAGCACCAGAGCTGGAACCTGGGCCTGGCCTGGCGTCATGGAGTGTGGGGGAGTCCGGGCCCTGCACCCCCGGCTTCCTGCGATTCACCATGACTCTCAGCCAGCCAGTAAAACAGAAGGTTTATTGAGACGACAGGAACACAGTCCAAAACAGGTCTTGCAGGTACAGACAACAGGACCCCTCAGTCAGGTCCATCTTCGGGGGACGGACGGACAGGGAGGCCAGAGCCCCATCTGGGCTCCCCGCCATTTCCCAGCCAGCTCCAAACTCAAACTCCCTCCAGCCTCTCACTCAGCCTCCCCCCGGCTCCGCCCCCAGCCTTTGCCCAGTTCCCCGGGCAGAGGTGTCACCTGGCCTCCAACCCCCTCCTGGGTTCTCATGTTACGTCAGGGGTAGGCAACCTATGGTTCGGCACGCGAGCTGATTTTCAGTGGCACTCACGCTGCCCGGGTCCTGGCCACCGGTCCGGGGGGCTCTGCATTTTAATTTAATTTTAAATGAAGCTTCTTAAACATTTTAAAAACCTTATTTACTTTACATACAACAATAGTTTAGTTATATATTATAGACTTATAGAAAGAGACCTTCTAAAAATGTTCAAATGTATGACTGGCACGGGAAACCTTAAATTAGAGTGAATAAATGAAGACTCGGCACCCCACTTCTGAAAGGTTGCCGACCCCTGTGTTACGTGCTCAGGTCTCCTCCCTTCCCCCATGCAGACAGTCCCAGCCAAACTCCCCTGCAACCTTCCCAGGCCAACACTCCCCCCTCAGCATTCAAAGACCACAGTCCGAACAGTCCCACTTCGTCACAGCTGGAGGCGGGGCCTCGCTTGCTGGGTCTGCGGCGCTGGCTGGGGTGTGTGCCAGACGGGAGGCGCCCCCGGGCTTGTGCTGGAATTCCCCCCGCGCCCTCCATGGAGGCTCCAGACAGAGGGGGCGAAGTTTCCCTACCTTTGCTCTGCCCTGGCCTCTTCTCCTTGTTTGGCTTCAAGGAGTCACCCGAAAATCCCCAGGTGCTGATGCCAGCAGCAGCTGTTAGCCTGGCTGTGAGTCAGTGGGAGCGGCTGGCCTGGGGAGGATCCTGGGAGCCTCAGGCTCTGTGCTGGCTGCGCTGGGTATTGGTGTCCACTCCCGACTCTCCGTGATTGACCCGCTCTCACGGGGCCTGCCAGACCCCGCTGGGGGAACGCGCAGGCCTGTCTGGGAACCCCCCTCCCAGCGTGGGGAGGCCTGCAGAGCCAGGGCCCAGAGGTGAGCGTAGGCTGGGCATGGGCTGCACCTGCCTTCATGCGTCTGGAAGAGCCAGTGCCCTGCCCCAACACATCCTTCAGATACCACAACGGGCACCCGGGTGGCTCTGCCCAGCCAAGGGTCCCCAGGCTGCACAAACGCTAGGGAGCAATTCAGCCACTGAGCATCTGTCTGCTCCCAGCCGGGTTCCCAACAGGCCAGGGAGGGACAGGGAGGAGAATCCTGGATCCAGCTAGAATTGCAGGGGTCTGAGGGCGGGGGGATGGAATTCCCCCCGGCGGGGAGTCCGGGCAGGAGACGGGCTGGGGCCCTGGGAGAAGGGCTAAGAACATAAGAACGGCCATACTGGGTCAGACCAAAGGTCCATCTAGCCCAGGGGTTTCTAGGGGCCAGGGGTGGCTCCGCTGGGAGTTTTACATCACTGGAGCATGGGCGGCTGCTCCGGACTGGCACGTTCTCAGGGGAGAGGAGCCTCCCTGTGGTTTCACAGATCCAAAGCCAGGAGGGACCCTTGTGCCCATCTGCTCTGCCCTGCGTAGCCCAGCCGTGGAACCGCCCTGGGCTGTTTGGGCCAAGTCTTGAAACGTTTTTCTCAAGAGGCTTTGCCATCCTTGCTGGCCTGGGGCACCTCGTGTAAGGACTTGGGGGCAGGCACCACCCTGGCTGGCAGTGTGCAGGATTCCCAGCCGGGTGCCCAGCAAACCAGCCAGGGGCCGAAGTGTCTCAATGTGGAATTTGGCTCCCCCCTTACAGCCCGTTTGCCATCTGGGCTCTGTGTCCCGGGAAGGCGGATTCCCAGCACAGAGGGCGAGCAAGGGAAGGAAAATAATCCCCCTTCTGCTGCCCCCGCCCTCGAGCCCAGGAAGCTGGCGCTGGGCCTGATGCACAGGTGCCGGAACTAGGGGTGCTGGGGGTGCGGCCGCACCCCCTGGCTGGAAGTGGTTTCCATCACACACAGGGTTTATAGTTTGGTTCAATGGCTCACCACCCCCACTATAGAAATTGTTCCAGGGCCACTGGCCCGATGTGCTGAGGTGCCCCCGGCCTGTGGCTGCAGGTGGAGCCTTGAAGCAACCCCCCAAGCCTGCCGCCCTCCCCCCAGCTGCTCCCCGGGCTGTGGAGTTTGCAGGTGCCCAGGTTGGGAGCAGCGCCTGCGGCATGGAGCGTCTCCGCCGTTGCTTTGCAGAGCACCTAGGGGTCTCTAGGTGCCTGGCGCTTTGGGCTGGGGAAGGGATTCCTGGGGCGGGGGGCTCCCTCTCCGGCGGGGGGCTCCCATGGGATGAGCTCAGCATGTGTGCAGAGCAGTGATTCAAGGAGGAAGGGTTTTCTTCATTCGGTTAGTAACTTCCTCCCTGTCCCTCTTGCAGGCTGTGGTGTGAGATGAAGCAACAGGCCCCATTTCTCATCCCTGGGTTCCCAGACCGTGTTTGGAGGGGGAGGAGGGTTCCTTGCCAGGTGCGTCCGGCACTGGCCTGCTCCCTGCCATTGCCCCACTGCTGGGGAGGGCTGCCATGGCTCTCAGCTGCATGGGAAACCACGACTCCTGCAGCCATCCTGGCTCATCTGCACACAAGGATGGGCTCTTTGGCTTGCAGGGGTCAGGTCCCCCCGGCCCTTAAAGGGGGGAGGGGATTGTTCCCCGGGGGCTGTGCGTGGCTGGTGAGGAATGAGCTCTTGGACCCGTTCCTCTCCACCCCCCGGCCCCCTGGCAGTGCCCCGTGTCGGCCAGGGCCTGGCACAGCTGTAAGGGGTGAGGCTCAAACCCATCAGCCGAGATGGGGGGCTGCGGGAACAGGTCAGCTCCCCCCAGGCAGTAGCGGCGCCAGCTCTTCCGGCGTCCTAGGCGGCGGAAGGTCCCGCCCCCGAAATGCCGCCCCCAACAGCGGCGGCGGAAGGTCCCGCCCCCAAATTTCTACGGGTGGCGGGGGCGCCGGCGCCCCCAAAATAGCAGTGCCCTAGGCAATCGCCTAGGTCGCCTAATGGGTTGCGCCGGCCCTGCCCCCAGGGCCCCTGGGGGGAAGGCAGGAAAATCCCTCAGGCCATGGCTGGGCCACACCCGCCCGACTCAGGCCTGAGGAGGAGGACGGGGCCTGCAGAGACTTTCCTGTGCGGAGAGTGACCCAGCTGGGAGCCTTCAGCTTAGGGCGGGGCCGGCTCCAGGGGCGCGGGGCCGGCTCTAGGGGCGCGGGGCCGGCAGCTGGGGCGCAGGGCTGGCTCCAGGGGCACGGGGCCGGCTCCAGGGGCTCCAGGGGCACAGGGCTGGCTCCAGGGGCACGGGGCCGGCTCCAGGGGCATGGGGCCGGCTCCAGGGGCTCCAGGGGCACGGGGCCGGCTCCAGGGGCACGGGGCCGGCTCCAGGGGCTCCAGGGGCACGGGGCCGGCTCCAGGGGCACAGGGCTGGCTCCAGGGGCACAGGGCTGGCTCCAGGGGCACAGGGCTGGCTCCAGGGGCATGGGGCCGGCTCCAGGGGCACGGGGCTGGCTCCAGGGGCGCGGGGCTGGCAGCTGGGGCGCAGGCCCCCACTCTCAAGGCGGGAGGGAGTGAGGGACCCTCACCGCAGCTGACAGCCTGTCTCACACAACTGGCCTGCGGCTGTGAGGCCGCGAGATCGCTCTGGGGCCAGGAGCCCAGAGGGGTTCCCTGAGGGCACCAAGAACAGCCAGCGCCAAACCGTCCTGCCTGGGGCGCGAGCCAGCCTCCCCCGACGGCGCAGGAGGGAGCTGCCCCATCCGGGCTCCCCAGCCAGGGGCCGTGCGCCAGCCCCACAGGCAGCTGCCACTGGCCCCTCGGTGAGAGGGCAGCAGACGGACAGTCCCTGGGCTGCTCCAGCCTGGCCCCCCCGATGCTCCAAAGTCCTGGTCAGTGGGGCCTGGGCTGCCTCTCGGCCACCACCTTC
This sequence comes from Platysternon megacephalum, assembly GCA_003942145.1. NCBI lineage: Eukaryota > Metazoa > Chordata > Testudines > Platysternidae > Platysternon > Platysternon megacephalum. The sequence goes on along the minus strand of QXTE01000198.1, from coordinate 714,642 downwards.
CTTTGCCCTGTTCGCTTTCCCCTCCCTCCCTCCCTCGGTTCCCACCAAGTCTAAACAGCGACCCGCGGGCGAGGCTTCTGCCCCCTTGGCCAGGGTGGAGGGAGGGCCGTGACGCGCCGTGCGGCCGGCGGGGCAGGGAGTGGGGCTGGGGGGATCAGTCGTTACACGTGGGAAAGGCCCAGCCACGTGCTGGGCTGACCTGTGGCTCTGCGCCGGGCGGGTGCACTCGCTGGGGCCGGAGCCTACCTGAGTCTGTGCTGATGAAACGGCACCTGGGGAAAAGTGAACTGCAAGAAAAGGGGCTGGCGCTAGTCCTGGCCAGGGGGAGGGGTAATCTCTGCCCCTTCCCCCAGGGCGCCCGCCAGCCTGTCCCTGCGTCCTGCTGAGCACCCTGGGGAGCCTGCCCAGTGCTGGTGACACAGGAGGCCTGGCCTGACCCGTGGGCCTTGGATCTTGTGATTTTCTTCAGGGGCCCCAAGGTGGTCGGCGGCAAAGGACTGTGGGAGCCGTGCCCTGGTGGCTCTGCACTGGTGCAGTGCACGTGTGGGCAGCTCCCTTCCCTGTACCACAAAGCACCATAGTCAGCCATGCCTGGGCACCCTGGGCATGCTGCTCCACCTGGCCATGCCCCCACCCCTCTCCCATAGGGCACCATCTCCTGGCACAAGAGACCTGCTCCTTCCTCTGAGGCAGCTGGTTCTAGCTGCAGCCGTGGGAGGCGGCTGGGCTGGACGAGCCATGGGGAGCTGGACGGGCATCCTGGGGTGCCTATAAGTCAAAATGTTCTTACGAAATAGGTCACTGAGGGACCAGTATCTGGAGTCCCCTGCATCAAATTACCCCAAACTTGCCCCACAAGCTGCACCCTTGATGCTGCCCTGAGAGGCCAGTTTCCGGGTGGGTCTGACTATGCACGTGGGTTTACGAGGCCTTTGCAGGTTCCACTCTAAGCAGCAGTCCCATTGCAGCGCTAACTTGGGCGTCTCCCCACCTCGGGGTGGGTCTGCTTCTCTGCTCGTTTTACCCCCGCGGAGCTGGGCCAAGGAACAGACACCTGGCCCCAGTCCAGCCCCGAATTCATACAGGGCCTGGGGGAGGAGCTGTTGCCCCAAACCCATTTGGGAGAACCAGGTTCAGGCAGCAAAACTTTGTGATGACTTTCACAGGCCGTGAGTGTCCCAGCGCCGAAGCTAGGGGAGGAGGGGCCGGTGTGCCACTTGGCAGCCCTGGCACGGCATTGGCACGGAGGAGCCTGTCCAGCCCTCCCCCGCTGCTCTTGCCTCACAGGATGTCCTGCTTCCTGCGGGCCCTGTGTTTTGGTAAACAAGGTGTTGAAATAGTTAAAGGGCTGAGCAAAGCCCCAAGGGCCTGAGTCACCTCAGCTGGGAGAGGGGCTGAGTGACTCACCCCCCCTCCACAGCATAAATAGGAGCAGGCAGCTCTGCACTGCACAGAGCCGCAGGGCAGCCCGGTACCCAGAGCCAGCCAGCCCGCCCAGCGACTTCAGCCCACTGCCTCACCATGGGGCTCGCTCTCCTGGCCCCGCTAGCCATGGGGCTCCTGGCCCTGAGCTGCTGGGCTTCACCACTCCACTCCAAGCCCCAGGCTGTGATCACTTTCCCGGGGGAGCTGGTCAGTAATCGGACGGATCTGCAGCTTGCAGAAGTGAGTAAGGGCTGGGACCCCCAGCAGGGCATCGCTGAGGTGCCCGGTGCCCGTGCAGCGGGTCGGCTGTTAGGACAGTGGGCTCGTGGGTCCCCTGCCGAGATGAGCCCAGTGATGGCTCTCGAGGGCCTTGTCTGTCTCCCCTGATCCATGGCAAAGGAGGGATGGAGGAGAGCAGGCTGGAGGGTGTCCTGGATACAGGGTGGGGGGTGTCCTGGATGCAGGGTGGGGGGTGTCCTGGATACAGGGGGGTGTCCTGGATGCAGGGTGGGGGAAAGCTGGGAGTCTCCTTGGGGATGGGGGGGGGGTCACTTTCCCTCTGGGTGGCCCAGCTGGTCCTGTCCTGGCAGCAGGCACTGCCAGTCCTGCCCGGCGCTGCCCGCCCCTCTGACCGTCTCTCCTTTCGTAGAGCTACCTGCTGCGCTTCGGCTACACGGAGTCCGAGGGGAAGACCCGCAGCAGGCACGTGTCCATGGGCAAAGCACTCAGGAGGATGCAGAAGCAGCTGGGCCTGGAGGAGACGGGAGAGCTGGACGCCAGCACGCTGGATGCCATGCGGGCACCTCGCTGCGGCGTCCCCGACGTGGGCAGATTCCTCACCTTCGAAGGAGACCTCAAGTGGGATCACAACGACCTCACTTACCGGTGAGCCTCCACCCGCCCCCCAGGCCACTCCTGGACTTCAAAATACCGGTGATGCCCCACAGACAGGGACTGCCCCTGGGGGCAGGGAGGGAGAGCCCTGGCCCCAGGCCATGCAGGCTGATTTTACAGCTGCAGCCCTGCCAGGAGCCCAGCTCTGACTAAGCTGTAATGCCTCCAGCCTGCTTGGGCTGAGGTTCCCGGCAGTCACCCTGGCCCAGGGAGGCCCAGGCCGGAGGGGTGGGGGGGCTGCAGCTCTGTGCCATGGCACAACTGGGCTCTGCTGGCCACCATCTCGGGCTGGAGCACCTGAGGCCTTGGGTTGAGTCCCGTGAGTGCAGCACGTCCCCTGCGTGTCTCGGGTGCCCCCTCCCTGCGTGGTTAGTTGCGGCTGGGAGGTTACTCTGGGGCACCTGAGCCCTGCGGGTCTGACCCTGTGCTGCTTCATCCCTCCCCACCCCCACCCCGGCAGGGTACTAAACTACTCCCCAGACCTGGACGCCTCTGTAATAGACGATGCCTTTGCACGAGCCTTCAAGGTGTGGAGTGACGTGACCCCGCTCACCTTCTCCCGGCTGCAGAGCGGTGAGGCCGACATCATGATCCAGTTCGGCACCCAGGGTGAGCCCCTCTCTCAGGGCAGGTGGGTGGTGCCGGGTGCCTGCGGCAGGGCTCATGAGGGGGCCAAAGGGCAGGCATGGGGGGAGATTTCCTGGGTTATAGTTGCTCATTTACACCTCCTGTCAGCCCCTGGCAGCATGGTGTTTGCTGGGCACGTGGGCTGGTACGTGTGGGGTCTGTAGGGGGGTCTCTGGCCATCTCCCCCCTGCTCTCTCTGGGCAGATGGGGCTCTCAGGAGCCAGGCAGGTGGCTGACTGTGGGGTTCTGTCTCCAGAGCACGGTGACGGGTATCCGTTTGACGGGAAGGACGGACTTCTGGCCCACGCTTTCCCCCCTGGCAAAGGGGTTCAGGGAGATGCCCACTTCGATGACGACGAGTTCTGGACGCTGGGAACAGGGATAGGTGAGGCCAGACTCCAGGGTCGCTGCCTGGCTGGGAAACCCGCCCTCCCACTGGCGCTAGCAGCAGCCCCTGAACCACACCCCTCCTCTCTCCCCACCAGTGGTGAAAACCAGCTACGGGAACGCCAACGGGGCCGCCTGCCACTTCCCCTTCACCTTCGAGGGACAGTCCTACTCCACCTGCATCTCGGAGGGGCGCTCCGATGGGCTGCCCTGGTGCGCCACCACCCCCAACTACGACACGGACAAGGTCTACGGCTTCTGCCCCAGCGAGCGTGAGTACCAGCGTTGGGGCAGCCCTGGGGCGGGGCCCCGGGCAGGGAGGATATCGGGGGGTGGGGGGTTGCTGTGAGTCCAGAGACCCCTGCCTGGCGGAGACGTTCCAGCGCTCTCTGTATCTCTCGGGTAGTTCTCTACACCTACGACGGCAACAGCGACGGTGCCAAGTGTGTCTTCCCCTTCATCTTCGACGGGAAGTCCTATGATGCCTGCACCACAGACGGGCGCTCTGACGGCTACCGCTGGTGCGGCACCACCGCCAGCTTCGACCAGGACAAGAAATACGGGTTCTGCCCCAACAGAGGTACTGGGCTCCTGGGGGCACAGGGTGGGACTGTTCGGGCAATAGCTGTGTCAGCTGATGGGGTGGCCCCCTAGGGCACAGCACCTCCCACAGCCCTGCTGCGCTCTGCAGGAGTCTCTTCCCTTGGGTACCATTGGAGGGCTGCAGCTGGGTGCTTTCCCCATCTGCCCCAGGGGCCTCTTCCAGCCCTGTAACCTGGACGCCTCTCTTGCTTAGCTNAACTTAGATCTTACCCAAAATACACGCTATAGCCAATTCTTATTAACTAAGCTAAAATTTATTAAAAAAGAAAAGAGAGAGAGTGTTGGTTAAAAGATCAATATACAGACAGACTTGAATTCAATTCTTGAGGTTTAGATGCATAGCAGAGGTGAGCTTATAGTTGCCAAAAGTCCTTTTAGAAATAGTCCAGAGGTTATAGTCCAATGTCCATGTTCAGGGTGGCTCCAGTCAAAGACTGGGGATCTCAATCCTTATGGCTTAAGGTTTCCCCCTCTTGAAACCCAAAGCAGATCTGAGATGATGTATGATCATGTCCCAGGGTTCTTATACATTTCCAGCAGCCTTTCAGCCTGAGAAAACAATAGGCTTAATTCTCCTTCCTCTAAACATCATGGCAATTAGCACAGGGTAATTTATCCATTAAACAGTTCAGATACAGGTTACTACAACCTTCAAAGAAACATATAGACAATAATACTATTTCCCTCAAGTATCATCATAAATGTTAATATTCCTTTTTTGATCTTTGAATTAAAGCTATAGCAATAGACAAGACTTGTTTGCTGACATCACAAACATCTACCCTTGAGATCTCTAACAATGCAGACTTGCATTTCAAAGCTCTATTCCTTTACATATCTTCCTAACCAGTCCTTAAGGTTCATCCCTAGGTCAGGTTATTCTGTGAGTTAATTAACTCTTTCTGGCCCTGTCACCTTTCATGAAACATTATATCACACCCATAACGTCACAGCTGGGCCCTGCTTCGGGCTGTCAGCACTGCTGCCCTGCTGCTAGTGCATGGCCCAGCGGCCAGCGTGCAGCCCCAGCTGGCTCCTTGGGAACGAATCCCCGGCATCCTCCGCCCTGGCTGCTCGCAGCCCTGGCCAATTGCAGGGAAAGCCTGAGAGGGGGCTGGATTTGGGAGCCCCCGGCTCACTCACACCTGGCCCATGCACCTTGGCACTTGCTGGCCTTGGCCTCTTTGCCCAGGACGGTTTGGGCATGAGGGTTCTTGCCCTGGGGCAGGCGCATGAGCTGGGCTAGCACCAGACTCCTCAGAAGCCAGGCCCTTGCTGCCCTCCCCATACGCTGTGCCCCCTGCCCTCTGGGGGCCCCCAGTGAGCTGCCCCAGAGGATGTCTCCTTGTTCAGAGGGGCCCAGGCAGCCTAGGGGTGCTCCCCCCCGCCAGGGCACTGGAGTCTTGCTCACCCGGCTGGTTTTGTGCTGCAGACACAGCTGTGATTGGCGGGAACTCCCAGGGCGACCCGTGTGTCTTCCCCTTCACCTTCCTGAGCCAGACGTACAGCGCATGCACCAGCGAGGGGCGGCAGGACGGGAAGCTCTGGTGTGCCACCACCAGCAACTACGACACCGACCACAAGTGGGGCTTCTGTCCCGACCAAGGTACGGCCGCTCCCTGGGCCCCTGGCCTCCCACCTCTGCCCCGCGCTGGGCCCTTTCTAGGAAACAGTCATGGACCCTGGCCTCAGCCCAGCCACGGCTGCTGCCTCAGCCCCCCCGGGCATGTGTTTGCAGCAGGCGGCTGGTCAGGGCTCTCTGGACTGCAATGTGGGGCTGGCTGGGGGTGGGGCATCAGACCCCCAGGGTTGGGCGGGGCTGGCTGGTGGGGGGGGGCATCAGACCCCCAGGGTTGGGCGGGGCTGGCTGGTGGGGGGGCATCAGACCCCCAGGGTTGGGCGGGGTTGGCTGTGAGCATCGGACCCCGGGGCAGGGCTGGCAGGGCTGGCTGGTGGGGGGGCATCAGACCTCCAGGTCCAGTGGGGGAAGGCTGGGCCAGGTGTCGGACCCCCGGGGCCAGTGGGGGCCGGTTGGCGGCTGGGGAGGTGGGCCTCAGACCCCCGGGGCCTGGCGGGTCTGTCTGGACCCTGACAGCTGTTCTGGGGTTTCAGGTTACAGCCTCTTCCTGGTTGCTGCCCATGAGTTCGGCCATTCTCTGGGCCTGGACCACTCGAGTGTCCGCGAGGCCTTGATGTACCCCATGTACAGCTACATCAAGGACTTCCACCTGCACCCAGACGATGTCAGCGGCATCCAATTCCTCTATGGTGAGCAGGTGCCCTGAGCCCGGGCACGGGCAGGGGTGGGCGGCAGGGCAGGGCCACGGGCAGGGGTGGGCAGCAGGGCAGGGCAGGGCCACGGCACGGATGCTGGAAAGAGAAATGGCCCCAAATTGCACGTCACTGGCTCAGCGTTTCCATCAGTATTCATGGAGATGCCAGTTTCTATGGCAACCCTGACTGCTCCATGCCAACGTAGCAGGGATGCCTCCCTGTCGGGCGAGAGGGGAGTGTGGCTGCATGACGGGCTGCAGCCCATGCTCGGGAGCCGTGCCTGGGTCTCTGAGATCTCCCCCTGCCCCTCCCTGTCAAGGGTGGCGCCCGCTGCAGGAATTGGGTGCCAGGGCACACAATGGGAGCCCGTCAAGCTCCCCACTGCTCCAGACAGGCTTGTTCCAAGCCCAAAGTGCTGGCAGCGCGACCCACGTGGTGGCACCAGGAGCCGGGGCCTCTGGCTCACAACCTGCGTGGGGCCTGTCCCAGCTGTGCCGCTCTGCCCTGCTGGGGCCTCTGTATCACCTGCCCCGCCAGCAGATGGGCCCCTCTCCTGTGGCTTTGGCCTCATGTTCCTTCCCGTCTCCCAGGCCGGGGCTCTGGTCCTGCACCAACGACCCAGGCGCCAGACATCCCTGACCAGGCAACCACGCAAGCCGAGGACACCACAACCACGGAGGGCGACTCTCCCTTGCCAACGGAGCCCAGCCCTGTGGACCCCAGCAGTGACGCCTGCAAAATGAATTCCTTCGACGCCATCACCGAGATCAACGGGGAGCTGCATTTCTTCAAGAGCGGGTGAGCGAGCCCTGCGCCCTGGGGTGGGGGCTGCTGCACAGCCCAGCAGGGCAGTGGGGGTGGGGGGAGCCCAGACCTTGGCATCTACATGGGCATTTCATCCTGGAGTCGCCCCTGCTCCCAGCCCTCTGCTGATGAAGGGAACGGTGGGGCCCCCTCGCCCCTGGAGTGTGACCCCACGTCTGCTGCAGCAGGGCCGAGCTTGGCAGGGGGTGGAGGGGCACTGGGGTTCCCCCCATGCTGCTGGCATGACGCTGGGATCTTGCACCTTCAGGAATTACTGGAAAAGCTCCGTGTCCCGGAAGGGGGCGATTCAGGGCCCATTCCGGATCTCGGCCACGTGGCCGGCCCTCCCGGCCCTCATCGACACCGCCTTCCAGGACGTGCTCACCAAGAAGCTCTTCTTCTTCTCGGGTGAGGATTGGGACCTGCCCAGCTTGCCAGGACCTCCCGGCCCCCTACAGACCCACTGCCTGGTGCCCTGGGCATCCCTCCCTGGAGGCCTGGCCTGGCCCCTGCCGCACCGATGCTGGGTTCTTGCCCCAGCTTCCCCACACTCACCCTGCCCTGCCCAAGCCTGGGGGCCGCTCAGGGCTGGCTGCTGCATGGGGGGGGGTGTCAGTCAGTGCCAGCATCTGCCCCAGCGCCTCTCTCTGGGGGCCACCAAGCAGCTTGGGACAGGACCGAGCTGGTCACTGGAGCCCTGGGCACCCTGGAGCTGGGGGAGGGGCCCAGTGGTCATTCTCGTAGTGACCGACTGAGGGACTGATCCTTCCCCAGCCTGGGCTGCAGCTCGGTGCCCTGCCACTCTGCTCCCTCTGGGGCTCGCTGGACTGCGGTGCCCGTGCGTGGGCTGAGCGGGTGCATGTTCTCCCGCGGCTGGGGCTGTCTTGTTAGCACCGTGTCTCTGTGGCAGGTCGGCGTTTCTGGGTGTACACGGGCAGCAGCGTGGTGGGCCCCCGCGGGATTGAGAAGCTGGGCATCGGTAAGGAGGCAGAGCGGATCTCGGGGGCCCTGCAGAGGGGGCGCGGCAAAGTGCTGCTCTTCAGTGGGGAGAAGTACTGGAGGTGAGTGCGCGCTCCGGAGCGTGAGGCCGTGCTGGGCCGACGGGGACGGGGAGGGGGCGGTGACGGGGCAGGGGGGATGCTGGGCCGACGGGGACGGGGAGGGGGCGGTGATGGGGCAGGGGGGATGCTGGGCCGACGGGGACGGGGCGGTGACGGGGCAGGGGGGATGCTGGGCCGATGGGGAGGGGGCGGTGACGGGGCATGGGGGATGCTGGGCCGACGGTGACGGGGCGGTGACGGGGCAGGGTGGATGCTGGGTCGACGGGGACGGGGCGGTGACAGGGCAGGGTGGATTCTGGGCCGACGGGGACGGGGGCGGCGATCGGGTTCAGGGAATTAGCTCGTTTCCTGCCCCTACGACAGAGGCCAGCGCTGCTCTTCTCCCCACAGGCTGGATGTGAAAGTCCAGAAGGTGGACAAGGGCTACCCACGTCTCACTGATGACACCTTTGCCGGCGTGCCCCTCAATGCCCACGATGTCTTCCTCTACCAAGGTGAGAAGGGTTCTGGGCTCTGGGACACGGGGCCTCTCTCTGGGCCGAGATGGACCTAAGTGCGGGGCCTTGGCTCTGCAGAGCCGGGAGAGGGAGCTCTCCATGGCACCTCGGCACTGCCCTTAGTCTGCCAGGCCCTGTACCTGGGCACAGGCCGATCCTGCGGCTCTAGGGCCAGCCCCTCCCCACCTCCACCCCCCAGTCTGACTCTCCCCTGGCTCTGGAAGGATCGGCTGATGCCCCGAGCCCAGGGCAGGGGAGTCCTGGGGAGACAACGCTCACCACCCAGCACTCTGCTCGTGCCCTTGGCTGCGCTATCCAGGGCCACGTTCTCCGGAGTGAAATGGGGGGGCAGGAGGGGCTGGTCTCTGGGGCCCCGTGGCTGGGTGATGGTTTGCTGAGGCCTGGCCTGGTGTCTCCTTGTTGCTGCCATTCAGAGACACTAGAGCCTGTGGCTTCGGAGCCCTTTGGCTGGCTCCAGGAAGATGCTGGGCCTGGGCTGCACACGCTCTCTGGGGCACTGCCCTGAGCTGGCCGAGCGCTCAGCCAGGCTGGGGAGCGGGGGCTGCGCGTGGCTTCCCCGGAGCCTGGGAGCAGGCAGGTCTCACAGCTCCTCCTTCATGCTAACCCCTTCCCTCTGCATTCCTCCCTGGCCCAGGAAAGTACCACTTCTGCATGGACCGTTTCTACTGGCGAATGACCCCGCGCTACCAGGTGGAGCAGGTGGGCTACGTGAAATACGACATCCTGAACTGCCCGGAGCAGTAGGGCCCAGGCGGCTTCACCTGCACCAGAGCCGGCCGGCGCCTCTCCCCACCAGCGGCTCGTTCATCCCTGCACCAGAGCCGGCCCGGCGCAGGCCAGCACCTTGCCCCGCCAGCGGCTCGTTCATCCCTGCACCAGTGCCGGCCGGCGCCTCTCCCCGCCAGCGGCCCGTTCATCCCTGCACCAGAGCCGGCCCGGCGCAGGCCAGCGCCTTGCCCCGCCAGCGGCTCGTTCATCCCTGCACCAGTGCCGGCCGGCGCCGCTCCCCGCCAGCCGCTCGTTCATCCCTGCACCAGTGCCGGCCGGCGCCTCCCCCCGCCAGCGGCTCGTTCATCCCTGCACCAGGGCCGGCCGGCGCCTCTCCCCACCAGCGGCTCGTTCCTCCCTGCACCAGAGCCGGCCCGGCGCAGGCCAGCGCCTTGCCCCGCCGGCCGCTCGTGCAGCCCTGCCCCAGAGCCGGCCGGCGCCTCTCCCCGCCAGCAGCTCGTTCATCCCTGCACCAGAGCCGGCCAGCGCCACTCCCTGCCAGCGGCTCGTTCATCGCTGCAGACTCTTGGTTTTTGTTGTTTCGTTCCATGTGGCAGCCCGAGGCCGGCAGGGGAGGTGGAGGAGTTGGCACGTGGAATCTCTGCCCAGGGCCTGCCTTCCAGCCCCAGGCGGGTCCAGGGAGGGACGGGCCCTGCTTTCCAGAGACTCTGGGCAGCAGCTCTAACGGGATGGGACAAACGAGATCTAGAGGCGACAGCCTCTGGGAGCTGTAATATCCTGGTCCCTCAGCGCCAGGGGTGGTGGGGGGAACCGGATGCTTTAGCTAAAGGCTCTTGTCCCTGGCCCAGGTCTCTGCGGGTGGCGGCCCCCCGTGCGCGTGTGCTGCACCGATTGGTTTGCCTGGTGCAAACTGCTCAGAGATTTGTAAGCGACTTTGTCTTTTTCTGAAGTTGATTAAGTCCGTGTCTGTCTGTCTGGGTTTGCTCAGGAGCTGGTGCCCGCGCACTGGGGGCCTGGCGGGTGCCATCGGCCTCAGTGGGCGCAGGGAGTGCTGGGCGCGGCCCTCGCTCTCTCTCCTGCTGCCATTTTTGTACCTTGCACATTTTTAATAAAGAGAATCCTGGAGAAACACGGCGTGTGGTCCTGCTCTGTCCGTCCATCCATCTGTCACGGAGTCCCCGGGCGATGCTCTGGAACTGCTCCCCACAAAGCCAGTCAGGACTTTGGGGAGCCTCCTCTCCCTCGGAGCAGACTGTCTGCAGGGCAAGAAGCTCACACGGCTTCACCTCCTGGGTCTCTCCTGGGAGCATTCAGCATATGCCCCTCCGTGCGCTTCCCACAGCGAGTCCGCCCAGGCGGGGTCCTGGGGAAGCCAGAGGTCCTGCACCCCCAACTTCGCAGTCAGACCTGACTCTCAGCCAGCCAGTAAAACAGTGGTCNGGGAAACTGAGGCACCCACACAGTATTCAGAGGAAACATTAAGAACAGTCCCACTTTGTCACACCATCCACCCAGAGCTGGCTGGGGGCAGGCACCAGGAAAGGCCCTGCTTGCGTGGGGTGGGGGCTGGGAGAGTTTCTCCCGTGTCCTGGGGCTGGGGCTTCCAGGCCTCTCCTCTCCGGCACCGTGGTCCCCCTGTGGTGGGGGGATGCAGGGAGTGTCGGTGTGGGGCTGGGGGCTGCACCACAGGTGAAGGTGGCATGTTGCTGTGGGGAGGTGGATGGGAGTGGCCTAGAGATGGGGCGGGGGGGGGGCCATGGTGGGGGCTGCAGCATGGCCACCCCAAGCATCCCCGGCTCAGGAGAGACTCCAGAAGCTCCCGCAATCGGTCTAAAAATCAAGAGATTCACCCCAAATCACCAGGGTTTATTTTCTCATTGGCTGTTGAGGGTTGTTCCCCTCCCGCCAATCTCTGCCTGATCGTTTCAGAGTCACAGTTCAGCTCTGCTGGGCATCCAGCCCCAGCTCAGAGGGACTCTGCCCAACATCGCAGCATGTCGCCCTCTGTAACGATGCTGGTTCTGGCGGGACCCAACTGAGAGTGCCAATTCAGGACAAATTGCTTAAAACAGGGCAGTTACAGCCCAAGGCTGGGGTTTTTCCACCTCTAAGGCAAACCCAACCAGCCAGACAAAGAGGACTTTGGTCTCAGCCCACTGGCTAACCGCAAGTCACACAAGCAATTCCCTTAGACACTCCAGATTCCCAGTCTCACCACCAGTGCCACTCGTTATGGGGACAAATGGTTATGAAAACCAATACCCCAGTAAAAGAAAAAAGGTTCTCTCGATCCCAAAGAATCAAGCCCCAGACCCAGGTCAATATACAAATCAGATCTTACACACAAATCATGCTGTTGCCAATCCTTTAGAATCTAAAATCTAAAGGTTTATTCATAAAAGGAAAAAAGATAGAGATGAGAGCTAGAATTGGTTAAATGGAATCAATTACATACAGTGATGGCAAAGTTCTTGGTTCAGGCTTGTAGCAGTGATAGAATAAACTGCAGGTTCAAATCAAGTCTCTGGAGTACATCCCCCGCTGGGATGGGTCATCAGTCCTTTGTGTAGAGCTTCTGTTTGTAACAATATCCCTCCAGAGGTAAGAAGCAGGATTGAAGACAAGATGGAGATGAGGCATCAGCCTTTTATAGTCTTTCCCAGGTGTAAGAACACCTCTTTGTTCTTACTGTGGAAAATTACAGCAAAATGGAGTTTGGAGTCACATGGGCAAGGCCCTGCATACTTTGCTGAGTTACAAGGCGTATCTGCCTTCTCTCAATGGGTCAATTGTGTCGCTGATGGTCCTTAATGGGCCATCAAGCAGGCTAGGCAGAGCTAACACCAACTTGTCTGGGATGTCTCCCAGAAGCACAGGATAAGTTTGAAATACAGACAGCATAGAGCCAATATTCATAACTTCAACTACAAAATTGATATACACATATAGACAGCATAATCATAACCAGCAACCCATAACCTTGTCTTAGACACCTCATTTGACCCCCTTTATACAAGATTTGGTGCCACTACGGGACTTTGGTTGCAACCATGTTCTATATGGTCCCAGTTCAAATCAATAACGTGACACCCTCCCAGCACCACCCCGACACCAGCTCTCTCCCGTCCTCCCATCTGCCATGCTCCTCGAACGTCTCCTGGTGCCCCCTGCCCCCCGGTTTTACTCCTTCCCGCCTGCCCCTGCCTGCTCCCCGTCTCCTGGCAGCAGCCTGCCCTGGTGAATCTCCGCCCCCCGCACTGCACAGGAAATTGGCCTGGAGGGTTTCAAAGTTCTAGCAGGCCTGAGACCCCGACCCGTCTGCAGACGCTTCGCCCTGGCTGGGGGTGACACGTTCAGGGTTGCCCAAGGGGCACAGGGTGAATCGCTATCACCTGCTCACAGTGCCAGGGAGCCACCGGGGGAAACTCGCCCACCAGCGCCTCGCTCCGGGCTCCGCAAGCCCCACTCCTTCCTTCTGCTGGCTGCCAACCTGCACCCCAGCCCTTCGGCTCCCGGAGTGAGTCCTTGGAGCAGAGCAAAGTCCCCACGTGGCTGGGCTGGGGCGGTCGTTCTCACGGGCTCTCTCTGCGGGGAGCTCTGGGAGCCACCCCAGGCACCAGCGTCACCCCCCGCAGCTTTGGCCACAATCGTCTAGGAGTGACAGGTTCAGTATTTCCCGCACATCCAGCCTGCGCTAGCCAGACAGCCAGCAAGCTGTTGGCTTTCAGCTGAGGCCCCACATGGCTCCTTGGTGCCCTATGGCGACGCTGGAGCGCAGAGGGGAAACAGGCCTGTCTAGGCAACGCCCTGCATCTGGACGCGTAGCTGCAGACCCCCCGTCCGTTGCCAGCATGGGGCGCCTGGGTCACACTGGGGACTGGCTCGCAACCAGCAGGCTGGGTGGGGCAGAGTCTCCCATTGTGTACAGTGTGACGAAGTGGGAATGTTTTGTGGTGTTATGTGGATACTGAGGGGGAAAGCTGCAGGGGGGCTTGGCCGGGACTGTCTGCATGGGGGAAGGGAGATACCTGAGCATGTAACATGAGAACCAAGAGGGGAGTGGCAGACCAGGTAACACCTTTGACTGGGAACCTGGACACAGGAAAAAGCCGGGGGAGGAGCCGTGGGGGAAGGGAGAAAGGAGACGCCTGGAAGAGGTTTTTCAGTTTTGGAAGCTGGCTAGGAATGAAGAGGGGACTCTGATGGGGCTTAGGCTTCCCAGCGAGGCCGGGGCCTCCCTGGGCCCCCCAGATGGACCTAACTAAAGGGAATCCTGTTGTCTGTACTGGCAAGACCTGTTTTGGACTGTGTTCCTGTCGTCTCAATAAACCTTCTGTTTTACTGGCTGGCTGAGAGTTATGATGAATCGCAGGAACCCCAGGGGTGCAGGGCCCGGACTCCCCCACACTCCGTGACAAATGGTGGCAGCGGTGGGATCTACTGCACCCCGCGGACGGCACTTCCTACAGTAAGTGACTGGGGAGCAGTAAAACGAAGGGGGATTGACGGGGACCAGGCGAAGAGTCAGCGAGGGACGGTTTCAGGAGTGATTAACCCCTGGGAGCGTGTGACCAGTGAGAAGGACTGTTGCAGTAACAGGGTTCCCCAGGGAATTGCAGCGAGCAGTCCCAGGGGCGGAGGAGTCTGCAGCTCGACCCTGGCAGAGAGGCGGTGACCTCGAGAAGGGCTGGCACACTAGGGGTCTCCCTGGAAACTGTGGGGAGCGGTGAGCACCCAGGCCTGTGAGTGGCCAGCAGGAAGATGTATGCCAAGCGGCTTAAGAGCGACCTGGTGGAGCGGTGCAAGCAGAGGGGGCTGCGCACTGGGAGGCTCACTAAAGAACAGCTCATTGCCCAGCTGGAGGAGGGAGATCGCTTGAATGATCTGATTCCTGTCTCTGAGGGAAGCAGCCTGGCAGATGCAGCGCAGGCACCAGTGTCTGTCCCAGCTGGGAGTGGTCAGCCAGCCGCTGAGGGCTTCCCGAGAACCCCCCTTCCTAGGCCTAGGGGAAGGGTGGGGAGGAGCCCCGTGAATACCAAGGGCACCGTGACCCCCCCGGCCAGCAGGGGATCCTCCCGGCGAAGCTCGCCGGCCAGCAGAGGATCCCCCCGGCGACGCTCAGCCTCCGAGGAAGGGGGGCGGCTGGATTGGGGGAGAGAGCTAAAACTGAGAGAGCTGGCGGATCGTGAAAAACAGAGACAGCATGAACGGGAGGAGCGAGAACAACAGAGACAGCATGAAGAGAGACAAAGGCAGCATGAACGGGAGGAGCGAGAACAACAGAGACAGCATGAACGGGAGGAGCGAGAGGAACGGGAAAAGCAGCATCAGCGTGAGCTGGAACTGGCCAGGCTGAGGAGCAGTGGGGCCCCGGCTGCGGTGAGTGAGGGGGGACCCAAGACTGCAAGGAGCTTTGACAAGCACATCCTGGCCCAGCGTAAGGAGGGGGACGACATGGATAGCTTCCTGACTGCCTTTGAGAATGCCTGCGAGATGCACAGGGTTGATCCTGCAGACAGGCTCCAGTTTCTCACCCCCTTACTCGACCCCCCAGCCGTGGCGGTGTACAGCCGACTGAAAGGGACGGAGACAGGGGACTATGAACTGTTCAAACAGGTCCTGCTCCGCGAGTTTGGGCTGACCCCTGAGATGTACCGGAAAAGGTTCCGGAGTCAGCGAAAAACCCCTGAGGTCACCTACCTACAAATGGCCAACCGGATGCGGGAGGACGCCCGCAAGTGGACAGCTGGGGCCCAAACTAAAGAGGACCTGCTCGACCTATTCGTACTGGAGCACCTGTATGAGCAGTGCCACTCCGACCTGAGGCTGTGGTTGGTGGACAAAAAGCCAGAGAGTCCACAGCATGCAGGGCAGCTGGCCGACGAGTTTGTGAACAGTCGGGCAGGGGATACCAGGGAGGGGTCCCACAGGAACAGGCCCGCCGCGATGCAGCGAGAGAGTCACCATGGGACCTCCCATAGGGAAAATAGGGAGAACCCCCACCAAAGGGGAACATCCGGCGTCAGGACCGACCGACCCGCTCGAGGGGACCAACGGGACATGAGCTGCTATTACTGTGGCCGGGGAGGCCACATACGGGCCCAGTGCCCCAAGCTCAGGGACAGGCTGAGCAGACCGAATCCGCCCAGGGTTGACTGGGTAGAGACCCAGCCAGACGAGGGGCAGACGGCCCAGGCAAGGAGAGCTGACAACCTCCCAACTGCTCAGGAGGGAGGAGGGCCCCAAGCCAGTTTCTCTGGGGGGATGGATGCTCCGAACACCAAGTTCTCCGTTTACAGGGTGGGCGCGGGGCTGTCCCTACGGAACGAGTACCGTGTTCCCCTGGAGGTGGATGGGAGGAATGTCTATGGATACTGGGACACGGGCGCTGAGGTAACACTGGCCCGGCACGAGGTGGTAGCTCCAGATCAGGTGATGCCCAACACCTGCCTGACCCTGACGGGGGTGGGCGGGACCCCATTCAAGGTGCCCGTGGCCCAGGAGGGCCCCAAGGACGTGGGGGTACACCACCATCTGCCCACTGAGGTGTTGATGGGGGGAGACCTGGAGGACTGGCCAAGCACCCCCCAGGGTGCCCTGGTCGGGACCCGTAGTCAGGGCCAGCGAGGGGCACTGCACCCTGACCCTGGGGAGGGTACCTTGCCCGAGGCGCAGGACCCTAACCCGGTGGGGAGGGAGCGCCCAGGGACACGACTCAGAGAGGCTGCGGCCTCAGACCCAGCCAGCAGGAGGGAGCAGGTCCCCATCCCTGGCCCAGCCGCTGAGTTCCAGGCCGAGTCGCAGAAAGATCCTTCCTTGCGGAAGATAAGGGACCTGGCCGACCTCAGTGCGGTACAGACCATGGGGAGAGGATGCCGGAAAAGGTTCCTATGGGAGAAGGGATTCCTGTACCGAGAATGGGCTCCCCCCGGGGAAATGGAGTCAGGGGGAGTCAGGAGGCAGCTGGTGGTACCCCGGAAGTATCGCCGCCAGCTGCTGTACTGGGCCCACGACACCCCCCTCTCAGGGCACCAGGGAATCTGGCGTACCCAGCAGAGGCTGCTAGAGAACTTTTACTGGCCGGGGGTGTTTGTTACGGTCCGGCAGTATTGCCGATCCTGTGACCCCTGTCAGAGGGTGAAGAAGGCCCGGGACAAGGGGAAACCAGCTTTGGGACCCGTGCCCAGCCTAGGGGAGCCTTTCCAGGGGGTGGGCAAGGTCAGAAGGGGGACTCCTCACCAAGGGAGCTCGAATCACAGCCCGCCAGACTGGAACACTGGGAGAAGACCCCACCCCAGTCTGAACCCCAGGGGTATGGGGGTGGAAAAAGGGCACAGGCCGCATAAGCCTCCCCACAGGCGGGCTACCCGTGCCATCTAGCAGACCCGACTTAAAGGGGGACAGAAGACTGGAAGGGCCTGGTGTAATTCTCACCAAGGAATGGGAGAGATGATGGGGCATCCATGGGAACGTTGCTAGGTTCGAACTTCCCCAGGTCACTGGCTGAAGTGACCCTGCTCAGTTCGGTCTCGAAGGGGGGAGAGATGTGACGAAGTGGGAATGTTTTGTGGTGTTATGTGGATACTGAGGGGGAAAGCTGCAGGGGGGCTTGGCCGGGACTGTCTGCATGGGGGAAGGGAGATACCTGAGCATGTAACATGAGAACCAAGAGGGGAGTTGCAGACCAGGTAACACCTTTGACTGGGAACCTGGACACAGGACAAAGCCGGGGGAGGAGCCGTGGGGGAAGGGAGAAAGGAGACGCCTGGAAGAGGTTTTTCAGTTTTGGAAGCTGGCTAGGAATGAAGAGGGGACTCTGATGGGGCTTAGGCTTCCCAGCGAGGCCGGGGCCTCCCTGGGCCCCCCAGATGGACCTAACTAAAGGGAATCCTGTTGTCTGTACTGGCAAGACCTGTTTTGGACTGTGTTCCTGTCGTCTCAATAAACCTTCTGTTTTACTGGCTGGCTGAGAGTTATGATGAATCGCAGGAACCCCAGGGGTGCAGGGCCCGGACTCCCCCACACTCCGTGACATACAGGCCTTTCTGGGACCTGGCCAAGTCTCTCACACCACATGTTTGGGGCCAGGCACAAGCCCTGGTGTGTTGCACATGAAGTGAGTATCACACAGGGTTGCACATGGCCATGCCGTGTACATTGCACGCCAATACGCCTGTATGGTGTGTTCACACACGAGTCCGTGCTGTGCACGGACCAGCACTAGCCAGCCTGCCAGGACGGCGGCTCATTGGTGCCCTCCAGAGGTGAAGCAGGAGATTTAAGGCTGTGCTGCTAGGGGCTGCCAGGCTTATTTGCATATGGTGTTCTCTGCCTCCCCCTATGGGTGATAGGGGAAAGTTGAGGGCTGATGTGATTTGCATACTCATCAGAGTGGCATGGCCAGATGCCCAACGCTGACGCAGCCGCACGTCCCTCCCTTGCACCCTCTGGAGCCGGATAAATTTTGCTCCAGGGCCAGAGGGCTCTTAGTGGGGGTCCAGAGTGAGCAGCCAGGGAGCTGAGTTGGTGGGGAATGCAGCCACCCTCAGCAGGAAGCCAGTGGTCCCAGCTTTGGTTTCAGGACCCAAGTCTCCTCAGAGTAGGATTGTTACTAGAGTGATAGGGGCAGGTGTCCTGAGGGCGGGTGTCCTGGGAGCAGGTAGAGTGGGGCCTGGATGCACCAGTAGAAGGTGTTGTTCCAAGCTTGATGTAGCTCTTAGAGGTAGGTGTTGGGGGCACCAAAGGAGGTTGTACTTGTCCCTGGAGCAGTTCATATGGACCAGCAAGGTGGGGGTGGGGCCCTGGGTAGAGGATAAAGCTGAGATGGTGGAAGGGGAGGGTTTGGAGAACAGAGAAGTCAGGCTGAGGCTCTGAGGTGCTGGTGCACCCCACATGGGCCTGGGAGGTCTCATCCTCTTGGCCCTGGGGTGAGGGCCTTCAGGCCTGTGCCCGCTGATCACCACGCAGCTGGAGCTCTGCTCAGTCTTGGCTGCAGAGCAAACGGGCGCGGAGGCTCTGGGGGCGAGTCACCTCCTCACACACACACACCCCGCTCGTGTCTTGCAAACTCCCTTTATGGAAACCTGGCCAATGGTGTCCTTGATGTCACACTGTCACCATGGAGACAGATGCTGCCACAAATGCAGGCGCATCTCCACTCTGCTGAGCCCCCTCCCATCGGCCTCCCCCCCCGCCCAGGCGTTACAGACACGTGGCCCAAGGAGCCCAGTCAGGACTGGGGGTTTCCTGGCGACGTTGGACAAATGAGAGTGGAGCCTGAGCATCTCTGCCCCCCTCCGCTGCCCGGCTGGGGTTAATCTGACCCTCATGCACCACGCGGGGCAGGATGGGGCTGGAGCTGTAATTCCAGAGCTCACCCTGGCCCTGGGGCCACCTAACGAGCAAAATGGTGCAAGCCAGGACCTGTCCCCCAGCCCGACGGAAAAGAGCTGAATCGTGAGCGGCCCTGGGCCTGGGGGAGCCCCTGAGCCGGTGGGTTGGACCCTCTCNGCCCCCCCCCCCCGCCCCCCCCCCCCCCCCCGAGCCATGGCTGCCCCACTTGCCTCCTCATTTCCTCCCACCCCGCCCCCTGCTCCAGCTGCTGAGCTCCTTGCCCTGACCGCGCCTGCAGTGCCCAGCGGGGCCGGCCTGGCTTCGGCTCGCTGAGGCCGGAGCAGCAGGGCTGGCTGGTGGGGAAGTTCAGGCCATGGGGCACTGCGGACTCAGGGGCCCGGGAGGTGCCGTGCAGCAGAATGTAGCCCCATGCCAGGCCCTGCCCAGACACAGTGGGTGCTGCTGCGCTAGCTCGGACCCCTCAGCAGGGCAGCGGGAGCCCTGGGAAGAGTCTGGCTTGGCTCTGGCCAGGGAGGGTGGGTCCCTGGGGATGGCTGGGCGAGCTGGGCTGTGTGGCTCCTGTGCGCAGGCTCCGCGGTCCCAGTGGGGATGGCAGTGCCGGGGCCTGTGCAGAACAGCGCCAGGAGGGCACTAGGACCATGCTTGGCAGCCGGCTGAGGGAGAGCCGCTCTGTCTCTTCAGCCGGTGCCTCGGCAGCCACTTGTGGAGACGAGCGGCTGGAGCCAGCGAAGCGCTCGCCTGCCACTGCTGGGGCATGAGCCAGAGGTTCACGGTCACGGCCCTGCCCCGGGAGGAGGGGGCCCCCTGCCAAGAGGCAGCTGCCGCTCTCCATGGAGATGCCGCCCCCCTGCAAGGGGCCCAGCCTGGCAGCCTCTCCCGAGAAGCCAGCAAAGGTAAGTGATGCTCGGCGGGCATGGGGAGGGCACCCTGGGGGCGGCACAGAGGGGCTGGCTGCTACAGTGACCTGGCAGGAGCCCTCCCGGTGTGGGGCAGGGACGGGGCTGGGCTAGGGTGGGCGGGGCTGGCTGCCCCACTGGGGCGAAGGCAGTGGGGCAGTGGGCTGCACCAGCAGCCATGTCTGAGAGGAGCCGGGCTCCGGCCCTGGCAGCCTTTGACGTGGCCTGGCTGGTGGCTTGGAGCAAAAGTTGCTGCTGTGAATGGAAAGAAGGAAAGTGCCTGTGGGTCCCGTGGGGGGCTGGGCTCTGCTCTGGGGACGGGCGCTAGGCAGGGAGATGGCTGGTTGCCCCGGGTAACCTTTGGCTCTCTCCAGAGGAGCCGGGCGCTAGTTGCCTCCCATCCCTGCCCGCTGGGGGCAGGGACTCGCCCGACTGGCCTGGCTCCTCTCAGCTGAACCGGGAGCCGCCTGCCCAGGAGCTGGGATGGGCGCAGGGCCCGAGGGATGTGCTGGGGAGGGGGGGGGGGGGGTCTGCAGCACCTGTCCAGCCCCCTGTGTGCACAGCGCCCGGCGCGGTGACTCCGCAGGGGAAAACCCACCACGGGCAGCGCCCGCTGGCCCCAGCGAGGGCTCTTGAGAGCGAGAGACTCAGGGCAACAGCCAGACACAGGAGGAGGCAGCACATGAACTTCTCCACACAGCCAAACCAGCGCCCCTCACTCCCGACCTGCAGCCCCCCGAGCCCAGCCCTGGGCTCCCCCCACCACCCTGCTGGTGCCCCCCCAGTCCCGACCTGCAGCCCCCCGAGCCCAGCCCTGGGCTCCCCCCAATGCCCTGCTGGTGCCCCCCAATCCAGACCCTGCTATTCACTTCTAGGACTTGGACTCCATGTCCTTCAGCTCTCACACATCCCATAGCAGCCATAGGCCCGGCATGCTGACTGCGCCGCTTGAGCCTCCCGATAGTGGCGGGCGAGACCATTACAAGTGTGGCCCTCGACCAGCCTGCGTCTGCCTGGGGAGGCGGCGGGTCAGATGTCCAGCCTGCCACCCCCTCCACTGGCCGCCATTTTGCCCGTCTTTGGGAGCAGACAACAGCCTGGGCGGCATTTGGCTTCTGTGCCTGACTTTGACTTGAACCTGGCGGCTAATGGTTGGTGGTTAGAGCGTCTGTCAGGGCCTGTGCGGCGAGTCGGAGCCGTGGCATCCTGGGTGTCCGTGTGTGCATGGGACGTCCTGGCTGTGTGTGCCCCAGGGCTGTGAGTGTGACGTCCTGGCGCCTGGCTGTGTGTGCCCCAGGGCTGTGAGTGTGACGTCGTGGCTGTGTGCGCACGTGTGTGTGCATGGGACGTCCTGTCTGTGTGTGCCCCAGGGCTGTGAGTGTGACGTCCTGGCGCCTTGCGGTGGGTGCCCTAGGGCGGTGGGTGTGACGTCCTGGCTGTGTGCGCCCGTGTGTGTGCATGGGACGTCCGGGCTGTGTGTGCCCCAGGGCTGTGAGTGTGACGTCGTGGCTGTGTGCGCACGTGTGTGTGCATGGGACGTCCTGTCTGTGTGTGCCCCAGGGCTGTGAGTGTGACGTCCTCGCTGTGTGCGCACGTGTGTGTGCATGGGACGTTCTGGCTGTGTGTGCCCCAGGGCTGTGAGTGTGACGTCCTCGCTGTGTGCGCACGTGTGTGTGCATGGGACGTACTGGCTGTGTGTGCCCCAGGGCTGTGAGTGTGCCCTCCTCGCTGTGTGCGCACCTGTGTGTGCATGGGACGTCCTGGCTGTGTGTGCCCCAGGGCTGGGAGTGTGACATCCTGGCTGTGTGCGCACGCGGGTGTGCACGGGACGTCCTGGCTGTGTGTGCCCCAGGGCTGGGAGTGTGACATCCTGGCTGTGTGCGCACGTGTGTGTGCCTGGGACGTCCTGGCTGTGTGTGCCCCAGGGCTGTGAGTGTGACGTCCTGGCTGTGTGCGTGCACGTGTGAGCCCGTCTGTGACGTCCTGGGTCTACATGCACGTGGGCGTGTGCCCCCGTGAGTCTGGCTCTGCGTGTAGCCCACAGAGGAAAGGCACTGGCTGCTGTTGCCAGCTGCGGGCGCTCGCGGAGGCCTGCTCTGGGGAGAGGACGGGATCTAGTCCTGTCCCTGTCCCTGGGAGCTTTGCACAGTACATGTCTGTCGGTTGCAGCCCTGGTGCAGTGCGTGGTGGTGCCCCGAGTTAGAGGGTGATGCAGGTGGCAGCGAGGTGCAGGGACTTGCCCAGGTTCACCAGGCTGAGAAGCCGGCAGTGCTGGGATCGTCCCAGTCTGGCCGGAGTGGGGCCTACGCTGGGGGGTCTCCGTGCCGGAGGCGCTGCCAGCTCCTGCACATGGCTCAGCGTTTGGTGCTGCTCTCCCTCTCTGGGCCTGCATGGCTCCGGACCCTGGGCTGGAGCGAGGCAGTTCCCTGTGCACGGCGTGTCCCCGAGCACAGGGCTCTTGGCTGGGCATCCGGCCCTGTCACTGGAGCCGTATCGATCTCAGAAACCCAGGGGGCTGCGCCCCGCCTGCTGCGTCGGAGCTGTGAGTTGTGCCCTGGCGGGGACGTCTGCAGGACACCTGGTGAATCTGGCCCCGTGCGGCAGGGCCGAGGGGCTCAGAGCACAGAGACGTGCGGGTATTTTGGATCCGGGCTGGGTGGGTCTGTGCTGGGGGTTGAGTGGTGCTGGGGCTGGGCGGGGGGGGGGCGGGGGGGGGTTGTCACATGCCTGGAGGCTGTGGGTGTGCGGCTCGTGCTGTGTGGCCCATGGACCTGTCCCCTGTGCTCTGGCCTGGCCACGGTGGCGGTGCCGGCCCGGCAGGGCGTGGGCAGGTTGCACTGGCCGAGGAGATGGGGCTGAGATGGAGGCGAGAGCCCTGGGGAGCGACCGAGAGGCTGGAAGGCGCCAGCTCTGCTGGGGGACCTGCCCCCATGCCAAGGGGACTCACTGGGAGGGGAGGGGACTGGAGCCCCTGGCCGGGCTGAGGTTAGCAATACAGCCCTGCCTGGCACCCCAAAGGAGCCCAGTGGGCTGGGGCAGAGCAAAGGGGGTTGTGGGGGTCAGTGCTAGGGTTGGGAGTAGAAGGGAAGTCAATGCTGAGGTTTGGGGGTCACAGGGAGGTCAGTGTCAGGGTTTGGGGGCCATGGGTCAGTGCAGGGGTTGGTGGTTTGGGGGCTGTGGGGGTCGGGGGACTGTGCAGGGCTTGGGGGCTGTGGGGGTTGGCGGTTGGGGGTCTGGGCAGGGGTTGGGGGGTCTGTGGGGGTCATGTTGGGGGACTGTGGGGGTTGGCGGGTTGGGGGCTATAGGGGCCAGGGGGTGGGGCCTGTGGGGGTTGGCGGGTGGGGGGCGGGGCAGGGGTTGGGGGGTGTGCGGGGGGGTGGGGGGTCTGGGCAGGGGTGGGGGGCCGTGGGGGTCGGGGTGGGGGGCTGGGCAGGGGTTGGGGGGTGTGCGGGGGGGTGGGGGGGCGGGGCGGGGGGCTGTGGGGGGCGGGGGGGTGGGGGGGGAGGGGCAGTCGGTGGTGGGTTTTTGGATGATACGGCGGCCACCGAGAGGGGCGCGCTGTCCCTGCGCGGCGCGCGGGGGGGGTGGCCGGGCTGCTGTGGGGGTCGGGAGGGGGGGGCCGGGGGGGGAGTGGGGGGGTGGGGGAGGGCGGGGTTGGGGGGCCGGGGGGGGGGGGGGCCGGGGGGGGAGTGGGGGGGTGGGGGGGCGAGGGGGGGGGGGGGTGTGGGGGGGCGGGGGTCGGGGGGGGGGGTGGGGCTGTGTTGTGGGGGGGTGTGGGGGGGCGGGGGTCGGGGGGGGGGGGGAGTGGGTGGGGGTGGTGGGGGGTGCGCGGGGGGTGGGGGGGGAGGGGCAGTCGGTGGTGGGTTTTTGGATGATACGGCGGCCACCGAGAGGGGCGCGCTGTCCCTGCGCGGCGCGCGGGGGGGGTGGCCGGGCTGCTGTGGGGGTCGGGGTGGGGTTTGGGGGTCTGGGCAGGGGTGGGGGCTATAGGGGTCAGGGGGTGGGGGCTGTGGGGGTGGGCGGGTGGGGGGGGGGGGTGGGTGGGGGGGGGGGGCGGGGCGGGGGGCTGTGGGGGTGGGGGGGGGAGGGGAGGCAAAGGCGGGGGTGGGGGGTAGAGGGGGCAGGGGTGGAGGGCGGGGGGGGGGGCTGGGGGGGGGTTGGTGGTTGGGGGGTTGGGGGGTTGGGGGGTTGGGGGGGCGGGGGGGGGGTGGGTGGTGGGGGGGTGGGGGGTGGGGTTTGGGGGTCTGGGCAGGGTGGGGCGGCTGTCGGGGGCAGGGGGTGAGGGGGGGGGTGGGGGGCTGGGGGGGTCGGGGGTGGGGGGGGGTTGGCAGGTGGGGGTCTGGGCAGGGGTGGGGGCTATAGGGGTCAGGGGTTGGGGACTGTGGGGGTTGGCGGGTTGGGGGCTATAGGGGTCAGGGGTTGGGGACTGTGGGGGTTGGCGGGTTGGGGGTCTGGGCAGGGGTTGGGGGCTGTGGGGGTCGGGTTGGGGGTCTGGGCAGGGTTTGGGGGCTATAGGGGTCAGGGGTTGAGGGCTGTGGGGGTTGGGTTGGGGGTCAGGGCAGCTCGGGACTCGGAGCCTGTCGCTGGTTAAATGCTGGGCAGGGGGCTCCCCCTGGTGGCTGCTGCGGGAAGTGCCGGGACTGTCCCCGGGGCCGGGTGCTGGGGGGAGCTGTGCCCTAGACCCATAGGGTTAGACGGGACCCCGAGGTGCTAGTCTGACCCTGGTGCGATGCAGGAGTTGGTGTGTCTGACCCATCCCAGACAGACGGCTCCAGCCTCCTTTTGAAAACCTCCCGTGAAGGAGCCTCCCCCTCCCCAGGCGTCTGTCCCATTGTCCGACTGTTCTTACAGCTGGGAAGTTTTTCCTGAGTGTCACGGACTCACAGGTTGTGCCCACTCTTGGCCCCGTGCGGTCCGTGGGGGGGGCCCCTTTCAGTGCGACAGCCCT
Organism: Platysternon megacephalum; assembly: GCA_003942145.1. Lineage (NCBI taxonomy): Eukaryota > Metazoa > Chordata > Testudines > Platysternidae > Platysternon > Platysternon megacephalum. The sequence goes on along the minus strand of QXTE01000198.1, from coordinate 690,122 downwards.
TCTCGGGGGTCCACTCTCTCCCGGGGTCAGGCCCCTCCAGCTCCTGGAGCCGCTCCTCCCTGAGCCTTAGCACGTCTGTCTCTGCCGTTGGCCCCCTCAGGGAGGCCCCTCGCTCGGGACCCCCGGGGCCTCCCCCCCCCGAAGGGGGGGATGCCCCCCCCCCCGCCCTGTTCTCTAGCCCGGAGCGACTCTCAGCCAGTGTAAAACAGGAGGGGTTACTGAGCGTCTGAACCCAGCACAGGAAACTCTCTGACCCTCAGGCCTGGCCTCCCTCAGCACAGCACATCCCAGTCTCCCTGCATCCAGGGGGGCTCTGCCTGCCCCCCCCCTCCAGCCCAGAGCCCCCCTGCTTCCCAGCTGGGCATCTGAGATCACCGGCCCCAAGCCCCCGCCCCTGTCCATTGTCTTCTCTCCAGGTAAACAAGATCGTAAACTGGGGCCTCCTCTCCCCTCTTCTGTGCTCTGGCTGGAACCGGCTGGTTAGGTCACTGGGTCCTCTCTCTGCAGCCCATTGTCCTCCCACTGGCCGGAACCGGCTGCGACTCCTGAGCTGGGCCTCTGGTTCACCAGGTCGCCAGGTCACCGGTCACTGGGGTATCCATCCTCCAGGCCATTGGCTGAAGCCCCAAGTTCCCCCAAACTCCCTCTCCCCTCCCCTCATTAAACCAGTAACACCCGGGGACACTGAGTCCCACCCCCCTGGAAAAACAAGGAAAAAACAAGACAATCCCCCACTTCGTCACATCTCTCCCCCCTTCGAGGCTGAATGGAGCAGGGTCATTAGCCAGTGATCTGGGGAAATTCAGGGCCCCCACCCCGTGATAAAGCATCGGCTATAACATTGGCCCTCCCCCTCCCATGGACCACCTGAGATTTACTCTAAATCTGCTGTGCTGCAGTTTGATCCCATCGCCTCCTGTCCTGCCCTCGGTGGCCAGAGAGAACAGCTTTTCTCCAGCTTTTCTCTGGCAGCCTTCCAGGTATCTGAGGACCCCTATCATGTCCCCCTTAATTTGTGCTTGTGTCCCATGACTAATGCCTGGCACCCTCTGGCTGATAGACCATGTGCCCCACGCCAGAGGCTCCTGCTTTGACTTCGCCAGGCGCCGGATCTGGTCCCGCAGCCGACCCGTCCTGGGGCGCGGTACCTGCCGCTGTGTCGTCTGTAAGGCTAGAGCAGGCCCTGCACCCCGCAGCACAAGAGCCCTGCTGCCTCACACAGGGTGACCCATGGGCGGGGGGTGTTCCTGTGGGGGCTGCCCCACGGAGAGGCCAGCAGCTGCTCCACCCCCACCCCCGCTCCGCTAGCTGCAAGGACGAGGTCAGTGCTGGGCGGTGACGGTTTAGGGTCCAGCCCTGCTGATGAGCTGTAGAACCGCTGACCCCGAGTGCGCTGAGATCATGAGGTGTTAACCCCGGTACTTCCGGCCTCTGTCTCGTTGCCGCTGCGTCACGGGCCGTGCTCAGGCCACCTTTCCCAGGCTGTCTTTGCAGCCACAAGGGCTAGAAACTCGCTGCTCGTTACAACTGGAAGCTGAGATTCTCCTGCTCACTTGACTCCAGGAGCGATTGTTAGAGCTGTTGTCTGGGCTAAGGGAGGGGCCTGCAGCAGGTGTGGGGTGTGGGGTTACCAGCTGGGTAATGGGAGCTGCCCCTTTAAGAGCAGATGGAGCAGACAGAGCAGGTGTCTGTGGCCAGAGAGGGGGGACCCACCCGGGGGACCCACCCTGGCTGTTCCACACAGCAGCCTGCTCCCCCGCCAGCTCAGTGGGGTTCACAGCGGTTCCCCGCTCGGGGGCCCCTCTGGGTTTGGTGGGTCCCAGTTCCAGCTTCCTACCCGCTGCCCCCCACGCTCTGCCCCAGACTGTGACCAGGCTGGGCTGCCCCCTCACTGGGGGCACAACGGGTTCTGGCCCTATGAACGTGAGCGAGCCGTAGCACAAGCTGTCGCACGCACACGTGCACACGCTCATACAACACACTGTACACACAATGCAGCCGTGCACACACTCATTCAGCGCACACACCCACACACTCAGGGGGCTCAGAAATCACAGCCTCGGGCTGGTGGTGCTGGAGAGCGGCTTGAGGGTCCCTGGCCCGGCCCAGCTCAGAGGGGCCGGCTGAGAGCTGGAGCCTCTTTCCCTGGCCACCAGGGGTCACCCTTGGCCACATGCAGCCTGCAGCCCTGTCTGGCCAGGCTGGAGCTGGGCTGGGGGGGAGCCCTGAGCCCCCCAGGGCGGCTTTCCTCCCACAGGGCCTGGGGGTGGGCTGGAGGGGCAGCGGCTGGGCCCAGCCGTCCGTGTGGGGGCGACAGAGCCATGGGGGGAAGGGGCCAGGCCGGGGGTGTCTCTGGGATCCCTTAGGGGCGATGTGCAGGATCCCCTCCCTGGCCCCACATGGGGTGGGGAGCAAAGGGCTGCAAATGCAAAGCAATTCCCCAGGCACCTGCTTCACTGCCCTCCCTGCCCCCCACCCCTGCCATGCCATTTCCTGCATCCCCAGCCCTCTCCCTGCACTCGCACCCCACCCACTCCCTGCACCCCCAGCTCCCTCCCTGCACCCTGACCCCACCCTCTCCCTGCACCCCAGCCCTCTCCCTGCACCCTGACCCCACCCTCTCCCTGCACCCCACCCCCTCCCTGCACTCCCAGCTCCCTCCCTGCATCCCCAGCCCTCTCTATCCCAATCTCTCTGCACTTCCCCTCCCCCTGCAGTTCCCTCCTTGCACCTTGCCCTTAACTCTCTGTCCCCGTCCCCCCGTGCACTCAGCACCCCCCTGTCCCCCTCCCTACCGCCCCCCCCCCACCTCTGGCAACTGTGCGTGTCCATGCCCCCTGAGCTGGGCACCGCTGCCTGCAGCTGCTGTGGGTTTTCCCAACACAGATGAGCCCAGAACTGCCTCAGGCCAGGGGCTGCAGCACTCTGGGCTGGGGGGCGGGGGGGGGGGCGGAGTCCAGAAGGCCTCTCCCCCCCCTCCCCCCCCGAGGCTCCCACCTGCCAGGGACCTGGGCTGCAGGAGCTCGGTACCTGGAAGCCCAGCCCCTGCCATGGGGTTACCCTTGGGCACAGACACACCTGGCTCAGTGTGTCCCCTCCCCCCATCTCTTCTTGGGGCCTGGGTGGCATGGGGCAGGGCTGCAATGGGCGGGGGGACTGTGCCAGGAAATGTGGGGGCTGGGCAGTGCTTGAGCTGGGGAACAGGGGGCTGTGATGGGGGGCTGGGCAGGGCTGTTCCAGGCAGGGGGGATGACCAAGTGGGGGCGCTGTGCAGATCAGGGGGGCAGGCGGTGGCCTGGGTCACAGCAGCCGTCCGGGCTGAGGGGAGGAGCTGGTTTGGCACATGCTGTGTGGGGCTCGGGCGAGGCCCCTCCTCGGGTGCTGGGGGGTCGGTTCAGGGTCCCACAGAGCAGTGAGTCGCCCTCCACACCCCGGCCTGCATGGGAGGTTTTGCCAGGCCCAGCCAGGACTGCAGGGATCCCGCTCTGGTTGGGTCCTTAGTGGGGTCTGATTAACGCCTGCCCCGTCCTGCTGCTCCCTGTCCCTGGCGCAGGGGCAGATCAGGGGCCGGTGGAGGGGCAGGGTTACCCCTCTCCCCTCCCCCCTTGGCGGCCGGGGGAGACTCTCAGATTCAAAGTGATTCTTAAAATAAAGCCTTGAACTCGTTGCTGGAGGCTGCCGGCCCCAGCAAGGACCTGGTTGCTGTGGCAACCCCTGACTCCGCTTGCGGGGGGGGGGGGGGCAGCAGAGCTCCGTGACTGACATATTCCTACTTGGGACATGGTGCCAAGGGGCCCAGCTGGTGTGGGGGGCGGGGAGCAGGGCTGCGCCATGGGGCAGATGTGGGTCCTGTGCACCATGGATCCAGAACGTCTCGCCGGGGGGTGGGAGCCGGACTCTGCTGCCTACCCCCTGCGCTGTGAACCCTGGGCAGTGACTGGAGGGTGCCCAATCCGACGCCCATTCAGTGCCTGCTCTTGGGCATCTCAGCTGGGCTCCTGTCCACCCCACCTGAGGGAGCCCTGGGCCCAGTCTCCTGCATGTGCCTTCCACCCCCCACGATTCCCGCCCCACGCCAGGCTTGGGTTTGCTAGACTAACCGCAGCGAGCTCAGCTTGTTCCTCACCCAGCCCCACGGCATGGGCAGCCCCTGCTCCCCGCTGCGCTGCTATGGGGGGGCAGGCAGGGTGTGTGGGGAGGCTCGTGGGGGTTCGGGGCAGGTGGGTGGGGGTGGGTGGTAGCTTAGGGGGAGGCGGATGAGGACGCTGGGGGAGGCAAATCCCCGGGCACAGGTGATGGTGACACACAAACGTGGTGTATGGAAAAGATGGTCAAATACAGCCGTGGCACCATGGAAATCTCCATGGTACCAAACTGGATAAGGAGGCTCTCTTGTTTCCATGGAAACCAGGCCCAGTGTCATTCTCTCGCGCTGTTCCCTAATGTTATTGGGATCATTTGAGCTGTTCGCCAGCCCTCCGGTGGGGGAGGGGTCTGTGCTGTCCAGAGTGGGGCGGGGGCTGCTGGGCACAGAGCTGGGCTGGCTGGAGGGGATGCTGCATCGGCGTCACCCGGGGGGCTGGGTGACAGGGCTCGGTTGCTTGGGGTTGGGGTTGCTGGTGGTTACCATGGAGACGTGCTGTGTGCCTGTCAGGGGAATCTGCCTACCCATCTTGGTGGTGCTTGGCTGGGGGGGAGCATGAGGCTGAGCCAGGGGAGGGCAGAGGGCTGGGATGCAGGCAGCCCCTCCGCCACCTGAGCAGGTCCCCCCCCCATCAGATGCCCCAGGCTTGTCCCCTACTCAGAGAGGGGGGCCCTGCCGCACGTGCAGGGGAGTCGGAGCTGGGCACAGCATGTGAGGCAGGAGGTCAGGGGAGCAGGGCACGTGAGGAGCAAACTCCAAACACAGGGACAGTCCTGCCCCAGGCAGACAGAGTCCCCCTCTGTCAGAGCCCTGTGCCGTAACCAGGCCTGATACAAAGTGCCCTATTGTGGTGCTAGGGGGCGCTGTGCTACGGGCGGCAGTGGGGCAGGGGGCAGCAGGGGGCGCTGTGCTGCGGGCGGCAGTGGGGCAGGGCTCAGCAGGGGGCGCTGTGCTGGGGGCAGCAGGGGGCGCTGTGCTGCTGGGTGGCGGCAGTGGGGCAGGGGGCAGCAGGGGGCG
>QXTE01000198.1:619433-683923 GCA_003942145.1 Platysternon megacephalum | reverse complement strand
GGGGGGGGGGGCAGCAGAGCTCCGTGACTGACATATTCCTACTTGGGACATGGTGCCAAGGGGCCCAGCTGGTGTGGGGGGCGGGGAGCAGGGCTGCGCCATGGGGCAGATGTGGGTCCTGTGCACCATGGATCCAGAACGTCTCGCCGGGGGGTGGGAGCCGGACTCTGCTGCCTACCCCCTGCGCTGTGAACCCTGGGCAGTGACTGGAGGGTGCCCAATCCGACGCCCATTCAGTGCCTGCTCTTGGGCATCTCAGCTGGGCTCCTGTCCACCCCACCTGAGGGAGCCCTGGGCCCAGTCTCCTGCATGTGCCTTCCACCCCCCACGATTCCCGCCCCACGCCAGGCTTGGGTTTGCTAGACTAACCGCAGCGAGCTCAGCTTGTTCCTCACCCAGCCCCACGGCATGGGCAGCCCCTGCTCCCCGCTGCGCTGCTATGGGGGGGCAGGCAGGGTGTGTGGGGAGGCTCGTGGGGGTTCGGGGCAGGTGGGTGGGGGTGGGTGGTAGCTTAGGGGGAGGCGGATGAGGACGCTGGGGGAGGCAAATCCCCGGGCACAGGTGATGGTGACACACAAACGTGGTGTATGGAAAAGATGGTCAAATACAGCCGTGGCACCATGGAAATCTCCATGGTACCAAACTGGATAAGGAGGCTCTCTTGTTTCCATGGAAACCAGGCCCAGTGTCATTCTCTCGCGCTGTTCCCTAATGTTATTGGGATCATTTGAGCTGTTCGCCAGCCCTCCGGTGGGGGAGGGGTCTGTGCTGTCCAGAGTGGGGCGGGGGCTGCTGGGCACAGAGCTGGGCTGGCTGGAGGGGATGCTGCATCGGCGTCACCCGGGGGGCTGGGTGACAGGGCTCGGTTGCTTGGGGTTGGGGTTGCTGGTGGTTACCATGGAGACGTGCTGTGTGCCTGTCAGGGGAATCTGCCTACCCATCTTGGTGGTGCTTGGCTGGGGGGGAGCATGAGGCTGAGCCAGGGGAGGGCAGAGGGCTGGGATGCAGGCAGCCCCTCCGCCACCTGAGCAGGTCCCCCCCCCATCAGATGCCCCAGGCTTGTCCCCTACTCAGAGAGGGGGGCCCTGCCGCACGTGCAGGGGAGTCGGAGCTGGGCACAGCATGTGAGGCAGGAGGTCAGGGGAGCAGGGCACGTGAGGAGCAAACTCCAAACACAGGGACAGTCCTGCCCCAGGCAGACAGAGTCCCCCTCTGTCAGAGCCCTGTGCCGTAACCAGGCCTGATACAAAGTGCCCTATTGTGGTGCTAGGGGGCGCTGTGCTACGGGCGGCAGTGGGGCAGGGGGCAGCAGGGGGCGCTGTGCTGCGGGCGGCAGTGGGGCAGGGCGCAGCAGGGGGCGCTGTGCTGCGGGTGGCGGCAGTGGGGCACGGGGCAGCAGGGGGCGCTGTGCTGCAGGCAGTGGGGCAGGGGGCAGCAGGCGGCGCTGTGCTGCGGGCGGCAGTGGGGCAGGGGGCAGCAGGGGGCGCTGTGCTGCAGGCAGTGGGGCAGGGCGCAGCAGGGGGCGCTGTGCTGCGGGTGGCGGCAGTGGGGCACGGGGCAGCAGGGGGCGCTGTGCTGCAGGCAGTGGGGCAGGGGGCAGCAGGCGGCGCTGTGCTGCAGGCGGCAGTGGGGCAGGGGGCAGCAGGGGGCGCTGTGCTGCAGGCAGTGGGGCAGGGGGGCAGCAGGGGGCGCTGTGCTGCGGGTGGCAGCAGTGGGGCAGGGCGCAGCAGGGGGCGCTGTGCTGCAGGCAGTGGGGCAGGGGGCAGCAGGGGGCGCTGTGCTGAGCTGCAGGGAAAGGGATCAGCCCTGGCATCTGGAAGGAAGGGGGCTGGGGACGAGGGGACTGGCACTTCTCTGCCACTTTTCCTCAGACCCCTCCTGCTCTGCCTCCGCTGGCCCAGCCTGGATTTCCTGGCGACCGGCCGGCCTGGGCAGCGGTGAGGAAAAGAGCGACAGGGAGATGCAGTGTCCTCAGAGCAGCGCTGCACTGGGGGGGCAGCTCCCCCCACAGCCAGCCTGTTGCCCTGCTCCCTGCAGCCCAGCTGCCCCTAACGCTGTCTGAGCAGCCCCCGGTGCTGCTGGGGACGGCGGCTGCCAGTGAGCGCTGGTGGAGAGGGGGCTGGCGCTCAGGCACCATGCTGCTCAGGGGGGCTCCTGGCTGTAGGGAATGGAGCTGGTGGGCAGGGGCCGGTGGGGGGCTCTGTAGGGTGCCCCAGCTGCCAAAAACCCTGCCCATGGGCCTGCTCTGACTGATTCTGCGACACTTGGGGAGAATCTGGGGAAAAGCCAGTGCCCTGCTTCGGCAGGGGGCTCCTAGGCAGGCTGGCGGGGGGCAGCTGGGTGCCCCATAATCCCCCCAGACCTGCTGAGCTGCGGCTCCTCCCTGCTCCCAGCTGTCCGGAGATTTCCCAGTGCCGCCCGCTCCCAGCTGCTGCTGTTCCCATTCCGAGCACGTCCCTGCAGGGCAGCCGCTCTCCACAAGTCACTGCCCGTGTGGTGCGGGCCAGCAGAGCAGGAGGGGGCAGGGCCCAGCCAGCCCCAGGGCGGGGCTGGGAGTCCCGGGCACCCCTGGGATGGGACCTGCCCCCAGCGGGGAGCCTGGGGCCTCCTTTGAAGTGATAGGGACGGGGATGGTATTGGGCAGGTGGCGCTTGTGGCAGAGGTGAGCTGGCTGTGGCGGGTGCCAGGAGAGCGGCTCTGGGGGGGCAGTGCTGAGGCACGGGAAGGACCCTGAGGGCAGCCTAAGGGGCTCAGATTCCCCAGAGCCGTGCTTGGACTCTGCCCCTGCCACCTGTCCTGGCAAGAGCAGCCCATGATCCAGGGCACAGCCTCGGCCTAGGCCTCTCTCACCTCCCAAGGCCCAGGCTGCTCTCTCAATACTAACCTCCGGTCCCTGCTAGCCCGGCCCTGGGCTCCCCCCAGCTCTGCCAGTGCCCCTCCCTCCCGACCCGCAGCCCCTGCTAGCCCAGCCCTGCCCCCCAGCTCTGTGCTGCCCCTCACTCCCGACCCGCAGCCCCTACTAGTCCAGCCCTGCCCCCCAGCTCTGGCGGTGCCCCTCACTCCCGACCCGCAGCCCCTACTAGCCCAGCCCTGCCCCCCAGCTCTGGCGGTGCCCCTCACTCCTGATCTGCAGCCACAACCTTCCCTGTGACCCCCCCGAGTCCTTGTCGCTGCCCCCAACCCCTGTGACCCAGGTGCCTTTCATGCTGCTGCCAACTCTCCTCTGGCCCCAGGGGCCCTCTGTGCTGCCCCCAACCCCCCTGTGCTGCCCAGAGCTCTCCATGCTGCCCCTGTGCCTGGGAAGAGCCTCTCACGCAGTTGAAGTTGGTTGCCAGGTGTCCCCACCTCTAACCTCCAGCCTGGAAATTCCCTCTCCTGTGCTGGTGGCAATGACGCCCCGTCCCCGGGAAGGGCCGGTGGTGAACTCTGTGTGGGGACGGGGAAGGACCCGGCGCCAGGGTGATTCCTAGTACCTGGAACAGGAAACAGCTGAGGATTAATGGCTGCATTACCGCCCGTCGCGGTACCGGCAGGCAGTGCTGATGGTGCAGGGTGGGGGCCCAGGGTTGGCCGTCTCTCCCAGCCCCAGCAGGGGTGCTCAGGGTTAATGTCTGTCTGCCTGCAGGCAGCAGAGCCCTGAAGTGGTGAGCTGCACCTCCAATGACCTGTGAGGCGGGAGCCACTCGGCCCAGTCCCCACGGGGTTGGTGGGGTCAGGGCCTGTGCGCCAGGGAGACCAGGTTATTAAATTGGAGATTTATTGCCTGTCTCCCCAGCGCACCTGGCGGAACAGAGCGGGCGAGACTGCTGGAGCAGGCAGCACCACGGCTGTAAATCCGCCCGCCGCCTCCAGCAGCGCCACCCCCAGCCTCTGCCCTGCCCATGCCCTGTGCGCCATCGGGGGCTGGGATGGGGCCTTGCATGGCACATGTGCGGAGCCCCCGGCACCACGAATACTGAGCATGCTGCCAGCCAGAGCTCGCCTTTCTTGCCCAGCTCTTCCCTCCACGCTGCCAGTGCTGCTGCCTTTGCTGTGCAGGTTCTGACTGGGGAGACCAGAGCAAGGGTGACAAATCCGGACGCCATTTTTCGGGNGCGGGTGTGGGGGGGGGGGGGGGGTAGTTGCATATATAAGACAAAGCCCCTGATATTGGGGGGAGGCCCGATAACATTGGGACACCTGCTCCCCTAGTTCTCACTGGGGAATCAGGAGGTTGCCAGGTCCAGGTCCGTGGCTCTGACAGATCCTGGTTCTTCCCTGTGCTACTGATCCACTCGTGCCAGCGCTGCTGCTGCTCATGGCACCGTGCTGTGGTGAGCGGTGAGGGCTGATGGGGGCGGCATTGCCAGCCTGACAGAGCAGGGCAGGGATAGCAGCACCCAGCTGCAGTGGCAGCCGGGCCCTGTGAGTGTCCAGCTGTCACCCAGAGCAGTGCACACCGCGTGCCGTGCTGAGTGTTCCTGCATTGTTCTCCGGGGGCACCCGACCGGGATCTGCCTGTAGCCCTGGGGGCCTGAGATGTGTGTGAACAGCGTGTAACCCACAGGAAACAGCTGCGTCTCACATAGTGACACATGCACACACTGACACGCACAGTGACACACACACGCACACTGACAGTGACACACACACGCACACTGACACGCACAGTGACACACACACGCACACTGACAGTGACATGCACCCTGACACACGCACACTGACAGTAACACACACACACACTGACACACACAGTGACACACGTGCACACTGGCAGTGACACACACACACACTGACACACACAGTGACACACGTGCACACTGGCAGTGACACACACATACACTGACACACACACACACTGACAGTAACACACACACACTGACACACACAGTGACACACGTGCACACTGGCAGTGACACACACATACACTGACAGTAACACACACACACTGACACACACAGTGACACACGTGCACACTGGCAGTGACACACACATACACTGACAGTGACACACACACACTGACACACACAGTGACACACACACAGACTGACAGTGACACACACATACACTGACACGCGCACAGTGACACACGCACAGTGACACACACACAGACTGACAGTGACACACACATACACTGACACGCACAGTGACACACGCACAGTGACACACACACAGACTGACAGTGACACACACATACACTGACACGCACAGTGACAGTAACACACACACACTGACTGACAGTGATACACACTGACTGACACACACACAGTGACACATGCACACTGACAGTAACACACACACACACGTGCAGTCACTGAAGCTTGGGGGCAGAGTTTGACTCTCACCTAGACTCAGAGCAAACCCTTCCTGACGGGATCATAGAATCATAGAATATCAGGGTTGGAAGGGACCTCAGGAGGTATCTAGTCCAACCCCCTGCTCAAAGCAGGACCTAATCCCAACTAAATCATCCCAGCCAGGGCTTTGTCAAGCCGGGCCTTAAAAACCTCTAAGGAAGGAGATTCCACCACCTCCCTAGGTAACCCATTCCAGTGCTTCACCACCCTCCTAGTGAAACAGTTTTTCCTAATATCCAACCTAAACCTCCCCCACTGCAACTTGAGACCATTACTCCTTGTTCTGTCATCTGGTACCACTGTGAACAGTCTAGATCCATCCTCTTTGGAACCCCCTTTCAGGTAGTTGAAAGCAGCTATCAAATCCCCCCTCATTCTTCTCTTCTGCAGACTAAACAATCCCAGTTCCCTCAGCCTCTCCTCATAACTCATGTGCTCCAGCCCCCTAATCATTTTTGTTGCCCTCCGCTGGACTCTTTCCAATTTTTCCACATCCTTCTTGTAGTGTGGGGCCCAAAACTGGACACAGTACTCCAGGTGAGGCCTCACCAATGTCGAATAGAGGGGAACGATCACGTCCCTCGATCTGCTGGCAATGCCCCTACTTATACAGCCCAAAATGCCGTTAGCCTTCTTGGCAACAAGGGCACACTGTTGACTCATATCCAGCTTCTCGTCCACCGTAACCCCTAGGTCCTTTTCTGCAGAACTGCTGCCTAGCCACTCGGTCCCTAGTCTGTAACAGTGCATGGGATTCTTCCGTCCTAAGTGCAGGACTCTGCACTTGTCCTTGTTGAACCTCATCAGGTTTCTTTTGGCCCAATCCTCTAATTTGTCTAGGTCCCTCTGTATCCTATCCCTACCCTCCAGCGTATCTACCACTCCTCCCAGTTTAGTGTCATCTGCAAATTTGCTGAGAGTGCAGTCCACGCCATCCTCCAGATCATTAATGAAGATATTGAACAAAACCGGCCCCAGGACCGACCCTTGGGGCACTCCACTTGAAACCGGCTGCCAACTAGACATGGAGCCGTTGATCACTACCCGTTGAGCCCGACGATCTAGCCAGCTTTCTATCCACCTTATAGTCCATTCATCCAGCCCATACTTCTTTAACTTGCCGGCAAGAATACTGTGGGAGACCGTATCAAAAGCTTTGCTAAAGTCAAGGAATAACACATCCACTGCTTTCCCCTCATCCACAGACCCAGTTATCTCCTCATAGAAGGCAATTAGGTTAGTCAGGCATGACTTGCCCTTGGTGAATCCATGCTGACTGTTCCTGATCACTTTCCTCTCCTCTAAGTGCTTCAGAATTGATTCCTTGAGGACCTGCTCCATGATTTTTCCAGGGACTGAGGTGAGGCTGACTGGCCTGTAGTTCCCCGGATCCTCCTTCTTCCCTTTTTTAAAGATGGGCACTACATTAGCCTTTTTCCAGTCATCCGGGACCTCCCCCGATCGCCATGAGTTTTCAAAGATAATGGCCAATGGCTCTGCAATCACATCCGCCAACTCCTTTAGCACCCTCGGATGCAGCGCATCCGGCCCCATGGACTTGTGCTCGTCCAGTTTTTCTAAATAGTCCCGAACCACTTCTTTCTCCACAGAGGGCTGGTCACCTTCTCCCCATACTGTGCTGCCCAGTGCAGCAGTCTGGGAGCTGACCTTGTTCGTGAAGACAGAGGCAAAAAAAGCATTGAGTACATTAGCTTTTTCCACATCCTCGGTCACTAGGTTGCCTCCCTCATTCAGTAAGGGGCCCACACTTTCCTTGACTTTCTTCTTGTTGCTAACATACCTGAAGAAACCCTTCTTGTTACTCTTAACATCTCTTGCTAGCTGCAACTCCAAGTGTGATTTGGCCTTCCTGATTTCACTCCTGCATGCCTGAGCAATATTTTTATACTCCTCCCTGGTCATTTGTCCAATCTTCCACTTCTTGTAAGCTTCTTTTTTGCGTTTAAGATCAGCAAGGATTTCACTGTTTAGCCAAGCTGGTCGCCTGCCATATTTACTATTCTTTCTACACATCGGGATGGTTTTTTCCTGCAACCTCAATAAGGATTCTTTAAAATACAGCCAGCTCTCCTGGACTCCTTTCCCCCTCATGTTATTCTCCCAGGGGATCCTGCCCATCAGTTCCCTGAGGGAGTCAAAGTCTGCTTTTCTGAAGTCCAGGGTCCGTATTCTGCTGCTTTCCTTTCTTCCTTGTGTCAGGATCCTGAACTCGACCATCTCATGGTCACTGCCTCCCAGGTTCCCATCCACTTTTGCTTCCCCTACTAATTCTTCCCGGTTTGTGAGCAGCAGGTCTAGAAGAGCTCTGCCCCTAGTTGGTTCCTCCAGCACTTGCACCAGGAAATTGTCCCCTACACTTTCCAAAAACTTCCTGGATTGTCTGTGCACCGCTGTATTGCTCTCCCAGCAGATATCAGGGTGATTAAAGTCTCCCATGAGAACCAGGGCCTGCGATCTAGTAACTTGTGCTAGTTGCCGGAAGAAAGCCTCGTCCACCTCATCCCCCTGGTCTGGTGGTCTATAGCAGACTCCCACCACGACATCACCCTTGTTGTTCACACTTCTAAACTTAATCCAGAGACTCTCAGGTTTTTCTGCAGTTTCATACCGGAGCTCTGAGCAGTCATACTCCTCTCTTACATACAATGCAACTCCCCCACCTTTTCTGCCCTGCCTGTCCTTCCTGAACAGTTTATATCCATCCATGACAGTACTCCAGTCATGTGAGTTATCCCACCAAGTCTCTGTTATTCCAATGACATCATAGTTCCTTGACTGTGCCAGGACTTCCAGTTCTCCCTGCTTGTTTCCCAGGCTTCTTGCATTTGTGTATAGGCACTTAAGATAACTCGCTGATTGTCCCGCTTTCTCAGTCTGAGACAGGAGTCCTCCCCTCTTGCACTCTCCTGCTCGTGCTTCCTCCCGGTATCCCATTTCCCCACTTACCTCAGGGCTTTGGTCTCCTTCCCCCGGTGAACCTAGTTTAAAGCCCTCCTCACTAGGTTAGCCAGCCTGCTTGCGAAGATGTTCTTCCCTCTCTTCGTTAGGTGGAGCCCGTCTCTGCCTAGCACTCCTCCTTCTTGGAACACCATCCCATGGTCGAAGAATCCAAAGCCTTCTCTCCGACACCACCTGCGTAGCCATTCATTGACTTCCACAATTCGCCGGTCTCTACCCAGGCCTTTTCCCTGCACAGGGAGGATGGACGAGAACACCACTTGCGCCTCAAACTCCTTTATCCTTCTTCCCAGAGCCACGTAGTCTGCAGTGATCCGCTCAAGGTCATTCTTGGCAGTATCATTGGTGCCCACGTGGAGAAGCAGGAAGGGGTAGCGATCTGAGAGCTTGATGAGTCTCGGCAGTCTCTCCGTCACATCGTGAATCCTAGCTCCTGGCAAGCAGCAGACCTCTCGGTTTTCTCGGTGGGGGGGCAGATAGATGACTCAGTCCCCCTGAGGAGGGAGTCCCCGACCACCACCACCCTCCTCCTGAGCCCTGTCCCCCTCCCCCATTGTTTGCTGATCTTAAGGGTTGTATCTTGTGACATGAGCTGCAAACTCTGCAGGTAGGGCCTGGCTCTGGGCTGTGTGCAGCACCAGCGTGGCATGAATAGCCATGACTGACCCTCACCCAATGGCCTCAGGTGCTGCCACAACAAAAAGCCCCCTTCGTGACAACTGTTCCTTCTCCTGGTTCCCGAGCCCCTCCCCTGGGTTTCAGATCCAGTAGATGCAGAGCGAGTGGGGGCTGTGAAGTTGCTTGTTGTGCTGAGATGGTTTATAGGCAGTACATGGAGAAGCAATACAATTAGATATACAGAGTGTACACTTGTTAACCTGTGGAACCCACTGCTACAAGATCTTCCTGAGGCCAAGAGCTCAGTAGGGATTTTTAAAGATGGAACATTTGTATAAACAGCATGGACAGTAATATAAAATAGGATAGGCGTGTCCGGGCTCCCAGCCCTCCTGCTGCAGGGGGCGGTGAACCCCAGATGGCCCAGGCAGGGAGAGACGGCCCCAGGCAGCTCCTTGCACAGCTATTCATGAGGATGACCCTCAAAGCTCCTGGGACAGGCCCTCAGTGAGGTGGGAGCTTGGGTTACATGGAGTGAGGCTCGGCTCTGCCTGGCCCCCTGGGCGGATGTGACGGCTGAACCAGAGACTCCTGGCCACAAGCTGCAGCTGGCACCTGGGTGTTCCTGGCCCAGGGGGATCCCAGGGGGCAGGTGTCTCGGAGAGGCAGAGAATTGCAGGAGGTTGCGCCTGTGTTCAGCTGAACCGCAGGTAGGGCTCGGGTCGGGCAGAGCACTGTGGCTTCTGGCCTGGCCACGGGGCCAGTCATGGGGGCTGTGGGGATGGTGTGGAGGAAGAGGTGCTTTGCTTGTGGTGATGGTTGAGGGGGCTGGTTGTTCTGTGGCTTGACTCCAGCATCCTGCCTCTGCCAGGCCAATGAGCTCCCATCCCTGCTGTCTGCCAGGGCCCGGTTCTTTGGTGCAGACCCCTCCCCCGTGGCACGGCCCCTTGGCGCAGACCCCTCCCCCCAGGGCACAGCCCCTCAGCGCAGACCCTCCCCCGTGGCGCAGACCCTCCCCTGTGTCACGGCCCCTTGGCACAGACCCTCCCCTGGGTATGGCCCCTTGGCGCAGACCCTCCCCCCAGGGCACAGCTCCTCAGCGCAGACCCTCCCCCGTGGCACGGCCCCTTGGCACAGACCCTCCCCTGGGTATGGCCCCTTGGCACAGACCCCTCCCCTGGGTATGGCCCCTTGGCACAGACCCCTCCCCTGGGTATGGCCTTCCCTGCTTAGAATTTTACCCAGTAATGACGGCACAGCTCCAGCTCCCCCCACCCCAGCTGTTCCTTGATGCGCATTACAGGGCTTTGTGTGGCCTCACGTTTAAATGCCCCAAGCCTCCTTCCCCCTCCCCCGACCCCACTGGGCCTCAGCCTGCCCGACTCCCTGCGGGGGAGTTCCCCTGAGATTCCCTCTCTGACCTTCACCCCCTCCCTGCCCCCTGGATTATGGGACCCTTCCCCAGCCTGGGGGTGTGACTCCTCTTTGCACATCCAAGGGTTTGAGTCATTTTAACCAAACCCAGCTCCCCTGCCATGGCCCCTCCCCCTACACCATGGACTGCTCCCCACTCCCTGTGTCATAGACCCCCCCTCTCTATGCTGTGATGCCCCCATGCTGCAGGACGTGCCCCCCATGCTGCAGGACGTGCCCCCCATGCTGTGTGACGTGCCCCATGGGGCTCTCTCCATTGTGGGGCAGGGGGAGCAGAGCGGCTGGCAAGGCCCCAGTGAGCTGCTAATCGGGATTAGGGATTAACAATCTCTCACGTGCTCACACCCCCTCCCCCAGCTGGTGGAGCAGGAAAATCCCTTTCACTGCTGAGCTGCACGATCCGATCCGTGACCTCCTCATCCCTGGAAGCCAAACTGCTGTGGCTGAGGGCCGGACGCCTGGCAGGGCTGGCTGGGCTGCCTGCCCCGCTCCTGTGCCCAGCCTGTCTGTGTGTCTGTCTCCCCGGGGCCTGGAACCGGCCATGGTGCTGGCTCTGGGGACAGGGATTGAGTCTGGGGGTGCCCATCCCAACTGCCCACCACAGCCCTGCTCTCAGGCTGGGGCCTCGCCCCGGGCGCCAGGCACAGGCCTGGCCAACTCTGGGTGCAAAGCGCTGGAGCTTCTCCTGCTGTCCCGCTGCCCATCGGAGCTCCCACCCCCGGGGGAGAGTGGGCTGGGGGTGAAGGCTTCTCTCAGCCACCCGGCCAGAGGGGTGGGGCACAGGGGGGCCAGGGCGTGAGGCCCCCGAGGCCTGTTTGTCAAATCCTGAGCCTCCAGCGACTAGGTCCCCATAAAGCAGCTCTTCCCCCTCAGCTCGCTTGCGTCTCCTCCGGGCTGGGCGTTGTGACATCCACCCCTGAGCTGGGCAGGAAGCCCCTCAGCTCTGGGCCCGGCTTCCCGGGGAGGGGAGCAGCAGTGAGTCCAGGAGGGCAGGGCACTGCGCCGGGGGTCGTTCAATGCTGTGACCGTGGCATCCAGGCCCACGGCCGCAGGTCAGCACCGCCGCTGGGAACAAGCTTCAGGACTCCCTGGCCTGCCCCCAGAGACGCTGGGGTGAGTCGCCCTGCCCCTCAGCCCTTGCCCCACACCCTGGCACCTCCAGCTCCTCCTCCCCCCTCTCTCCGGGCCATTGGGGCCTCAGGATTTCCCAGGGGTTTATCCTCCGGGTAGGGGCCTCCTCCCCTTGCAGCTGCTGCCGTGGCTCTGAGCGGGGCTGGGGAGGTTCTGCCTGGCAGGAGGCTGAGTCTAGTGGCAGTGAGGTGGCAGCTTCTGGGGCCTCTCACCGTTCAGGAGATGAAATGTGACTTCGCAAAGCAGCCAGCAAATTCCCCAGGAGGCGCCAGCTCCAACGCTGCTCCTTCTGCCAGGACTATCCAGAGACGTGGGGGCGGGTGGGGGCCCTGCCGTGGGCTGGGCAGGGAGACGCTGAGCGCCTGAGACGAGCAGACACTGCACCCGGCCACGTGGCACCTGCAGGGCCGGCGCAACCCATTAGGCGACCTAGGCGGTTGCCTAGGGCGCAGACATTTGGGGGGCGCCGGCGCCCCGGTCATCGGCGGCATTTGGGGGCGGCATTTTGGGGGCGGGACCTTCCGCTGCCTAGGGTGGCGAAAAAGCTGGCACCGCTACTGGGCACCTGGGCTGTCGGCCTGGCCCACGTGGGTCCAGACCAGCACGGAAAGCACCTGGGCAGCAGAGGGGTGAAGGGCTGGTGAGAGCAGGACAATGGGGAACCTCAGCGGGCGGGGTGAGCCTGGAGCAGCGCAGGGCCTGCAGTGCTGGGAACACACCCTCTGCACAGACATGGGAGCCCAAAGCGCCTCCCAGACATGGAGCAGTTCAGTCCCATGGGAGGGGCCTGATCCCCCCGGCACAGGTGGGGAAACCAAGGCACGGAGGCTGAAGCAGCTGGCCGAGGGCCCCTGAACCCCTGAGCCCAGGGGTGTGCTTGACCCACTAGTGACTCCTGACCGGCCAGCGGGGAAGGGGGTGGGCCCTGGGCTGGAGTTAGCAGCTTGCAGCGCCCCAGCCCTGGCTCTTCCATGAGCACTCAAAGCCTGGGGAGTCTTGTCCCCACTGCGAAGGGGGCTGGGCATTCAGGCTTCCCGGAGACAGAACAGGCTGCTGCAGCCTGCAAGCCATGGGCCTGGCTGAGACACAGCGCTTCCAGGGCACCCAGCAGCAGCAGACTGGGGGGCATGCTGAGGCCGAGGGGGGCGGATCCTGCTGAGTGGGCTGGCCGGGGGAGGTCAGGACCTGTGAGCCCTGCAAGGCGAGAGCCAGGAGCCAGCAGAGCAGCTGGCCACACACCAGGAGAAAGTAAACAATTAATTACAGCCGCCAAGGAGTAACTGCTGCCTGCGGCCTGGCGCGATCTCAGCCAGCTCAGGTGACCTGCCAGCTGCAGAGGTTTCAGCCTGGATTCAGCGGGTCTGAGCCTCCTCCCCCCCACCCCAGAAACTCCCAGAGGCTGAGGGTGGAGCAAGGAGGAGCTCAATGGATCTGCACAGAGCAGGTGGCCTGCTGCGGAGGGGGCTCCCTGAACCAGTCCCCGCCACCTCCGGGGGCAGGTCATGAAGCAAGGTCTGGCTGTGGGAGGCTTTCCCCAGGCCCAGGTTGAGCTGAGGGAGCACCCGTGGGCTGGGGGGTGTCTCTATGGGAATGCTCTGCAGCTAAGGGCAGTGGTTCCCATTGGGCTCCTTGCAGTGCAGCCAACTTCCTCTTGTGTCCTGTGCAGGGCCAAGGGTGACACTTTCGGGGCTGCTCGAGGTGAATCGCTGCCCCCTGCTCACAGCGTGAGGGAGTCTGGTCTGTGCCGGCCGGGGGGAAACTCCCCCTGGCCCCACTCGCAAGCCCTGCTCCCTCCCTCTGCAGGCCAGCGAGTTACACACCCAGTCCATCTTCTGCTGCCTCTGGGGCCACTGGCCTCCCCTGGGCTCAGGGGCTCCTTGGCGCAGGCACTAGGCCAGAGCAAAGCTGGAGTTGCAGATTCAGTCTCCACTTGAGGTCTTTGGGCTTTGTCGGTGGCCAAGGCTCCATGGGCGTCGACTGGCACCTCCCGCCCTGACGTGTCGCCTGGCACCTCCTGCACTGACCGGCCAGGCCTGGCTTCCCGCCAGCCCCACGGCAGCTCTGGGGAAAGATGGCAGGACCCAGGGGCACTGTCCCTGCCTGGGCAGGTTGCGGCAATGGGCATGGCACAGTCAGCTCATCTCCGTGGCCTCCCCAGGCCCCATCTGGGCCCCTCTCTGCAGCGACCAGGCAGCCCCAAGGGGCCATTGAAGGGCACAGCCCCGCGGGCTCTGGGGAGAAGGTGGGTGCTCGCTGCAGGAGGGCACTGCCCAGCCAGGGGTCTGGCACTGGCCGCCAGAGATCGGCCTCTGGGCCGGGCTGGCTGGACGAGGCCGACCTGGCATCTCTGCACCTGTTCCCTGGGCACTTCCACCTCGCCCCCTGGCTAGACCTCGCTGGACCCCCTGGCTGGCAGCTGCCCCCGAGCTGTCTGTCTGGGGCCAGAGCCGGGGTCCTGCAGCGGGGTCACTCCCCTCGCCCCGGGTCCGGCCCCGCTCCCTGGGGCGACCTGTGCTGGGGGGCTACAGCCCCCCCGGGACCTGGGGCTCCGCCGCTGCCGCATTCCGAGCGGGGACCGGCCCGGGGGGAGCCGCGGTCCCCGGAACGCCCCGACCCCCCCGCTGGAGGGAGAGCAGCGGCCAAACCCCCCCCCCCCGCCCGGCCCCGCCCGGCAGGAGCCGCCGAGCGCGCGCCGAAGCGAGCGAGTCTGTGCGCCGCGGCCCCCGCACTGCAGCCTCCTCCCACAGCGGCGGAGGCGCGGAGCCGGCGGCTGGTGCAGCGCGCTCCGGCCCCCAGCCCCCGAGCAGCAGCACCGGGCAGCGGCGCCATGCGCAACAGCCTGGCGGAGGGCGAGGACGGCGAGGGGGGGGCGGCCCAAGGTAGGGGCGGGAATTGGGGGGGGGGGGGTCGCGGTCGGGGCGCGGAGCCCCGGGGCAGCCTCGTGCCGGCATGTGGCTGCGCCCGGCCAGGGCGCTGGAATGCGGCCGGGCGCTGCGGGGCGCTGCGGCCGGGCGGTGCGGGGCGGTGCGGGGCGGGCGTCGAACGGCGCTTCGCAGCCGGCAGGTGCCCGGACCCGCAGCGCAGCGCAGCCCGCCCGGAAAATGGCAAAGCTTCGGGGGGGCGGGGGGGCTCCTGCCCCGGGGGGGGGGGGTCGGGTTCTCCTGCCGCATGGTGCAGTTGGACGCTCCCGCCAGTTCATGCGGGGGGCCCGGGGCCCTGCCAGGCAGCCTGTCCCCCGGCCTGTCCCCCGGCCTGTCCCCCAGCCTGTCCCCCGGCCCGTCCCCCGGCCCGGCGCTGGGCCCCGCGGGGGCTTCGCTGCCTTTGCTTCGTGGGTCCGAGTCCGCCTGGCAGCGCCCCGGCTCCCCCCGCAGCGGGGCCTGTCCAAGGTGCTGAAGTCCCGTGCCCGGTTCTCGTGCCGGGAACGCTCCGGTTCAGGGCGAGCCCCGCTCCCGGGGAGCCCGGCCCGGCTGCCGGCGCTGCGGTTCGGCGTGTGACTCGCCCCCGGTCTGCAGCCGCAGAGCTCGAGCCGCGGGCCCCCGGCCCCCGCCAGCCCGCCCGGCCCCGCCGCTGCAGACTCACTGCGGGGCGGGGGGGGCTGGTGCAGACCCGCGCGCCAGACTCGGTTCCCGTTCCGTGGCTGCAGCTAGGACGCGCCGCATTGGCCTTTCCGCTCCCCTGGGCTCCCCGGGGGACCAGCTCCGCTGCCGGGACTCCCGGGTCCCGCAGGGACCTGCGCAGCTTCGAGCCGCCAGCAGAGCTCGGGGCGAGCCCGCGTTACGTTCCGCAGGTGTCTGTGTGTAAATGCCACAGCCGGGTAAAGCCAGCCCGGGGCCGGACCCCGCACGCAGCCCGCCGGGCCGGCACCGGACCCCGCATCGCCCCGCACGCAGCCCGCCGGGCCGGCACCGGACCCCGCATCGCCCCGCACGCAGCCCGCCGGGCCGGCACCGGACCCCGCATCGTCCCGCACCGCCCCGCACGCAGCCCGCCGGGCCGGCACCGGACCCCGCATCGCCCCGCACGCAGCCCGCCGGGCCGGCACCGGACCCCGCATCGCCCCGCACGCAGCCCGCAGGGGCAGGCGCTGCAGAAATCTCTGGCTGCCTGCAGCGGAGTTGGGGGGGGGGGAGTTCGGGGAGCGGGGGGAGGTTTGGCGCGGGGGGGGGCGGCCCTTCTCCGGGGGGAGCCCGGGCCGCGGGTGGTTCTCGCCGGCCCGGCCCTTGGCTGCCCCAGAGCCCGTCCTGCCCGGGAGCTGCTCCGCTCTGCGCTCTCGTTGGGACCAAAGCTGTGCCGGGGGGCGCCTGGCCCTTCTGCTCCGTGGGGCCGGCTCTGCTTCACCGGCCCGGCCGCAGCTGCAAGCGCCAGGAGCGAACCCTGGACGGGGAGCGCAGGGTCCCTGGAGCCCGGTGCCTGGGAGCGGAGGGTCACTCGGAGCCGGCCTGCAGGATCCCCCCGCCAGGCGCCGGTCCCGGGGGCAGAGCTCGCTGGAGAGCCCCAGTGTGGGGTGGGGACACCCGGTCCCGCCCCCTGCTCCCTGGATCCGGCGTTTCTCTGGGGGGCTCCGGCTCCGGCCCCGCGGGGACCGGCTTTGACTCAGGACCGGCGCCCCGCTCTGGAGCTCCGGTTCCTGCTCCCCGGCCCCAGGGACCCTGAGGCCAGCGCTGGGGCCGGTCTGGCTCGCGGGTCTCTTCTGTGACCTGGCCCCGGCCAGGTGGGGGCCGGGCCGGGCCGGGGCTCCCGATCCGCAGCGAGGCGTCCCGAAGGCAGCGCGGCCCGGCCCGTTCGCTCCCCGCCCCACAGACGTGTCCAGGCTGCGCTCGCACCTGGCTAGAGGTGGCCTGGCCTGCCCCGGAGAGCCCCAGGTGAGCCCGGGCGGCCCCTCGGGGAGCTGGGGCGGGTCCGCCAGTGGGCGCAGGCTGGGAATCGGTTTAACTGCAGCCGGCCAAGCGCCTGGGCTGCAATCCGGAGCTGGCTGCCCCGCTCCCCTGGGGACCCACCCGCATCCCCCCAGGCTGACACCCCCCTGTGTGCTTGGAGCCAGCCCAGGGTGGCAAAAGGCTGACAGAGGGGGGGCTCCAAGCAAGAGCCCCCCAAATGTCTGTAGGGTCTGTCAAGTATCAGAGGGGGAGCCCTGTTAGTCTGGAGCTGGAAAAGCAGCAAAGAATCCTGTGGCACCTTATAGACTAACAGACGTTTTGCAGCATGAGCTTTCGTGGGTGAATACCCACTTCTTCGGATGTAGGGTCTGTGTAAATAAAGGGAAATGGGAAGGGTTGGGGCCCCAGCTTTCTCCTGGGGGGCCTCTGCCCCGGCTGCTCTGCCTTGCTGGTTCCTGGCTGGGGCATGGGATGGCAAAGCCGCTCAGCTCCCACAGGGCCAGCGAGGGGCCAAGCAGGGTTGGGGGGGCCAGTCCTGAGCAAACTTGACCCTTTCTGATGTGCGGGTGGGAGTGTGCAGAGGCACAGCCAGGATAAGGCCCCGTTGGGGATCGCAGTCGATGATGGGCGTCCCGTGGGCCTGCCTTGCCCTGCCATGCTTGGGATGCCACAAAGTCCCTTTAAAACCTCCCTGCGTGGCATGGGCACGATCCCTGTCAGATAATGGGGGCTGTCGGGAGGTGGGGGAGAGGGAGGGAGCTAGCCCGGGGGGGGGGGGGTTTCGCTACACTGGGACGGTGCCGTGCATGGGGCTGCTGGGGGCAGGGGCAGTTGGACAAGAGGCAGGTAAATACAGGGGATTAAATGGAGAAGCAGCAGGTTGTTGGCAAGCGATGGGGGGTGGAGAGGGTGCAGGGGTGTCTCTGCTCATGGCCAAGGAGGGAAATGCAGCTGGGAAGCTTGCTATGGTTTGTCTCCACTGGGGTGGGGGGTGGGCGGGGCTGTCCTGGGAACCGGGGGGGCACCTTGCTGATGTGTGTAGATGTGCGGCCTCAGTCTGGGTTGGGCCTCAGGCAGGCACAGCCCGGCCTGTGGAGCTCACACGGGAATTGCCCAGAGTGGGTGGGATGGGGCTGCACATGCCCAGGTGCTAGTGTCCCCCCCAAGCCTGGCCATGTGCTCATGGGGGGCTCGAGGAGGGAGATCGGGGAAAGGGCCTTGTCAGGGGCCGTCCCTTCGAGGAGCAGACGCTGCAGGGAAGTGTGGACGTGGGGGAGGCTGAGCATGTCTGGTGGGACCTGGCTCCCAGATCACACTTGCTGCAGCCTGGCCCAGCCCAGCCCCCGTGCCCAGAGCTGGGCGCGTTTGCTGGAGAAGGCTGGGCTGCCTGCAGGGCTCTCGGGAGCCGTGGTGTGGGCATAGCAGAGGGGGCTGTGTAGGGAGATTTCCCTTTCTATAAATAGCCCCATTCCAGCGTCCAGGCCGGGCCTGGGGAGCGGCTCACTGTTAACCAGACTCCAGGCACCGTCGCAATACAGGGGCATGCAGGCTGGGCCTTGCGTACCCCGGGCCTGCCCTTCTGGCCTGGCTGCGCCCTGTGGAACCCCCCTGGGCCCTCCAGACAGCCGCCCCTCATTGCTCAGGCCTGGTCTCAGCTTCTCGGAGCCGCTGGCTCTGCCCCTGATCTATGCAGTGTCCTGCAGCCCCTCCAGGCGCTTGTTGGGCACGAGCAAGGGGGAGTGCCAGGGAAGGGCATGCTGACCCCACTGTGCATGCAGGCAGCTCCATCGGCCTGGCCCCCCACCCCTGGGGTTCAGGGATCTGCTGCAGTCAGTTAGCCCCTCAGGGGACTGGCTCTGGGCTTCCCCCCCATGTAACGTGTTCAGTGGGCAGTGACGTTTCCAGCCCAACTTAAGACTGAACGAAAAGCTGTTAGGAGGGCAAATTACCATCCGCCTTGGCCCTGCCTCGACCCAGGTAGCGCCCACTGCTGGGGAGTGGCAGAGACAGTCACGGTGCCTCAGTGCTGCCCTGCCCAGGTCGGGGAGCCCCACAGGAGCCCCTGCCAGGTGCAGGGGTGTGTGTGCTGCTGCTCCCCTGTAGCTGGGCATGCAGGGAGCTTGGGGCACGTGCCCTCCCCAGCCGGCGGCTCGCCCTGCGTTGATAGGGGATTAGCCGATACCCGCGCTGGGGCTGTTGTTTCTCTGCCAGTAATCCAGCCGCAAGCCCTGCCAAGCGCCACAGCAAATTAAACGGCCGATTCAGGTTGAGTGCTCCCAGGGGAGGGAGGGAAGCTTAGAGCAGGGAATGGAAGCCTGCGCTTGCTCCTCTGGCTCTTCATTTCAGGGCCACCACCCCAGCAGGGGCAGCCCAGCCCTGTGCCCCCCCCCCCCCAGCTGTGCTCACTGCTGCAGCTGCCATGGGGGTCTGACCACGCTCTCCCCTGGGCAGCTCACGTAAAGCTCCCAGCACCATGGAGCCTTGAGGGGTTTGTGCCTGGAGCTTCCCAAGCTGCTGACCCCCTTTCTCCCCCTGGGTTTTGTGCCTCGGGCTTGGAATGGGCTGGTGGCACCTGCAGGCGGGTGAGCGTGGGGCTGCTGCCAGCTGGGTTCTCAGCCCGGCAGCTCTCACGCCAGAGGATCTCGGTCATGGTCCCAGTGCCCTGTGTCACTGCATCCATGGGGAGACGCTCGTGGCCCAGCCTGTCAAGTGGACAGGGGCCTCGCTGAGGTCAGGTCACTCCAGTGCGAGCTGGGGCAGGGGCAGAGAGACCCAGCTGGGAGCCGAGGGCACGGGGCTGGGCTGATCCAAGCTGGGCTGCGGCGCCTAGTTTGCCTGCTGTGCCCGCACAGCCCATAAACGGTGTGACGAGCTGCCGGGAAGAGGCTGCACCAGCCCCTCTGCGGCAAAATGGTCTCCAGCAGGAGCCGGGAGCTCATCCATCATCTGGGACCCCGGCAGCCTGCGGTGCTTAACTCCTTGCAGCCCGAGAGGGCTTGGCACTGCCTGGCTGGGGGGCAGCGTGCATCTCGGGGCTGGGCTGAACGTGGCCTGTACCCCCGCAGCCTAACCCCCAGCCTGCAGCCCGTGCTCCATTACCCGCATGGGGAAGCCGCTTTCCCGCCTGCCTTCCCCACTGCTGGCAGCATGATTGATGGTCACTGGCGCGAGCAGCCAGAGCCCAGGGGCTTCTCCGGGCCGCGGCCAAGGGCTTGTCAGAGGCCAGTGTGAGTGTGCCGACGACACGCTGGTTCCAGATGGGGGCAGCCCCGTGCACAGAGAACCCCCAGCGCATCCCTTGGCAGGGCCTGGGGCATGGACCGGCTCCTGAGCCGGGCTGGCTTGGGCTGGCGAGAGCAGCCTGAGGCTGCTGGGGCTGTGAGCTCTGGTGTCTCCGGCCCTGAGTAATGAATGGACACAGGGGCTGGGGGAGGGCCCAGCTGGCCCTCCCATGGGACCCACATGGGGGCACCATGCTGTGCAAGGAGAGGGGAGAGACTCAGACCCCTTGGCAGCCTGTCCCCCCTCCCCAGGGTCCTGCTCCATTTACTGCTCTCTCTGTCTCCTACCCCATGCAGCTCCCCCGCCTTGCGCTCTCATTGTTCCCCAGCTGGCCCCAGGGAGCCACCCCCCCCCCGGGGGGGCTCTGAGGGCCTGTGCAGCCCCCGCCAGGCTCTGTAGGGAGATCCAAGCTGGTGGGGGGGCAGGCAGGGCCAGTGCATGAGGGCACCTTGACTGGGGCACTCGGGGGCTTTGCATTGGCACAGTCCCATGAGGGCCTCCTCTGGCTGAGACAGCTCCCATCCTGCGCTGCCGCCTCACTCAGGTCTCTGTTTCCCATTTATCCAGCTTGTCAGTGAGCGTGAGGGGTTGGCTGGGGAATGGAGCGGCAGGCAAGTTCCTAGGGAGCCCCCCCCCCCCAAACCCAGCCACATCCCCGGGACAAACCGCAGGTGTAGGTAGGGCCCATCCTACCCAAACTAGCTATTCCCTGGGGACTCCTGCCTGGCCCAGGCCTGCCCTAAGACACTGCCCTGGGCAGCACCTGTGACCCACCCAGCTCCCTCCAAGTCTGGTGGGTGGGTGCCACAGCCTCTCCCCTCCGGCCCTGGCCCTGCACCCAGCAGGGAGCACGCGGGGAGGGCCCTGCACAGAGCTGGCCTTGAGCTCAGGCTGTGGCTGCGTCTCTCCCGCATGCCAGGGCACCGCGCACACGCCAGGCTGTCCCTGGGCTGCAGCTCGACACGCAGGGCCCATGACTGCGAGTGTCTGGGGACAGGGGGATTCCCAGCATCGTTCTCACGCAGTGGCCAGAGGAGGCAGTTCCCGCGCTGACCCACGGTGCTGCCTGGCATTTCCCAGGCCAGAGATGTGTGGGGTGGAGGGGACAAGGCCTGCAGGATCCGCCTGGGTCTGAATTAGCCTGAGCCATTCCCATGGGAGGGACAGGAGGGACAGCCCTGAGCTCAGGGAGACCACCCTCTGCCTCCCCTGGTTAGCCCTGCTGCCCCGAGGCTTTGGGGCTGGTTTTTACCAGCCCACGGTGGGGGGGGGGTAGGATGTGGGGCTGGTGCACCGGGGAGAGGGTAGGATGTGGGGCTAGGTGCTGGCGCGCAGGGTGGATGGGGTAGGATGTGGGGCTGGCATGCTGGGGGGGTAGGATGTGGGGCTGGCAGGGGGGTTAGGATGTGGGGCTGGTGTGCCAGGGGGGTAGGATGTGGGGCTAGGTGCTGGTGCATGGGGTGGGGAGGTAGGATGGGGGGCTGGTGCACTGGGGGAAGGGTAGGATGTGGGGCTAGGTGCTGGCGGAGGGGGGGTAAGATGTGGGGCTGGCAGGGGGGTAGGATATGGGACTAGGTTCTGGCGTGTGGGGTGGGGCTGGTGCACCGAGGGGATGTGGGGCTAGGTTCTGGCGGAGGGGGGGTAAGATGTGTGGGAAGATTGGGGTGACCTGCGGGTGGGGTGCAGGGAGCTCCCGGGTGGAGGCTGCGTGGGGAGGTGCAGAGCCCCCCGAGGGGTGTCTGCAGCCCCCGAGACCCCCCCAGCGCGAGGCACAAGCCAGGTGGCCCACGGCCGGGCCAGCGCAATCCTTACATAAGAGCCGGGGGAGCCAGGGCTGCCGTGTCCACCGCTCACTCCTGCTCTCCGTTGCCATGGAAACCAGCCCGGTGATGCTGTGGCCCGGACCTGTGTCTCCGCATTGCGAGGTGCTGGGCGAAGGGAGCTGCTCTGCCCTGGCATCTGCTCTCAGTGCGGGCCGGAGCCCCCTGCTCCCCCGGCCTCGCCCCCTCTCTGGGGCTCTCTCTGCTGCCTGTGTTAACAGCAATAGGTCGGGGGGGTGGGATCCTGCAATCGCTGGCTCTGGGGCGCTGCAGGGCACCTGGAGACACGTGTACCCCAGGCACAGGGGGTGGAGGGCTGCGCCTGGCCTGCGCCCCATTCCCCTGCACAGAGAGCGGCTGCGGCTACTTGTCATCCCCTTGGGGTGGCACTGGGAATGGGGCAGTGCAGCCTGGGGCACTCACATGGCATCTCTGATCTCCCCAGGTAGGTTGTCTCCTTCTCCGAGTCTCTGGGGAGAGATTAGTCATGTAACAGATACACAGCATCCATCTCCGCACCCCCACCCCAGGCCCAGCTCGCTGGCTGGCGCTCGCTGACAGAGACAAGGAGTTCTTGGGTTCCAGCTCTGGGTCCGTATGGCCAGTGCAGAGCTGGGGTTCTGGCGAGGGGAGCTCATTCCTAACGTGCCGGCCCTGTGGGTCCCACCAGGGGCTGGCTGCCCTCTCCCTGGCTCACTGGGGAGAGGGCTCTGAGTGACTGGCCCTGTGGCATCGCAGGGACCGAGTTGTGGGGCTTGCTCTCCCTTCCCAGACCTGGTCCGTGCTGCTCCCCCGGGCTTGTGGGGATTCACTGGACATTTTCACCCTTGTTTCTGCTTGTTTGTTTGTGGCGTGATCGTGTGACTCCTCCAGTCCCTGCACCATTCGCTAAGGGGAGAAAGCCGCAGCCGCTGCCTGCAGCGAGGCTTCCTCCGGGGGAGTGGGGCCAGCGTCTCTAGCCGTTTCTCCAGAGTCTGCAGCGTGGTAGTGCCTAGTGCAGGGGGTGGGTGCAAGGGGGTGGGTGCCAGGATTGTTCTCTGGATAGAGCCAGAGCCGCTGTGTGGGGTTTCCACCTCTGGCGGCTGGAAGCCCACAGAGGAGCGGATCCCGTTGCTGACCCTGCATCTCTCATTCCCTGGCATTCAGGAGACAGCAGGTAGGACCGTGACCTGCCTCTGCCCCCTGGGGCTGCTATGTGCATCTTGCTCTTCCTCCTTCACCCACGCTCCCCCCTTGCTCTTCCAGTGGTACCAGCCCCAGGCCCATTTCTTTCCTCCTACTCCTGCCCCTGGGCCTCCTCCCACGGCATCCCCTGCATGGACTGCCCTCCCCAAAGCTCCCCTCTGTCTCCTCAGTCACACCTCTCCCAAAGCCACGGTGCCCATGAGGAGGGAGTTTCTCTGACAGGGTAACAAGCCTTGTGGATGGGGCGGTGGGGGTGGGCAGCAGTAGACGTGATATATCTCGACTTTAGTAAGGCTTTTCTTACAGTCTCACGACCTCAGAAACAAACTAGGGCAATACACCCTAGATGAAGCTACTGTAAGGTGGGTGCAGAACTGGTTGGAAAAGCATACTCAGGGGGTAGTTATCAGTGGTTCACAGTCAAACTGGAAGGGCATCTCGAGTGGGGTCCAACAGGGATCTGTCCTGGGTCCGGTTCTATTCAGCATCTTTATCAATGATTTGAGCAATGGCATAGAGAGCACACTTAGAAAGTTTGTGGGCAACACCAAGCAGGGAGGGGTCATGAGCGCTTTGGAGGACAGGATTAGAATTCAGAATGATCTTGACAACCTGGAGAAATGATCTGAAATAAATAGGATGAAATTCAATAAGGACAAAAGCAAAGTACTCCACTTGGGAAGGAACAATCAATTGCACAAATACAGAATGAGAAAGGACTGCCTAGGAAGGAGTACTGCAGAAAAGGATCTGGGGGTTATAGTGGATCACAAACTAAATATGAGTCAACAGTGTAACACTGTTGCAAAAAAAGTGAACATCATTCTGGGATGTATTAGCAGGAATGTTGTAAACAAGACACGAGAAGCAATTCTTCTGCTCTACTCAGCAGTGATTAGGCCTCAACTGGAGTATTGTGTCCAGCTCTGGGCACCACATTTCTCCAATTTGTCCACATCTTTCCTGAAAGTCCAGAGAAGAGCAACAAAAATGATTAAAGGTCTAGAAAACATGACCTATGAGGGAAGATTGAAAAAACTGGGTTTGTTTAGTCTGGAGAAGAGAAGACTGAGGGGGGTATGATAACCGTCTTCAAGTACCTCAAAGATTGTTATAAAGAGGAGGGTGATAAATTGTTCTCCTTATCCACTGAGGATAGGACAAGAAGCAATGGGCTTATATTGCAGCAAGGGAGGTTTAGGTTGGACATTAGGAAAAACTTCCTAACTGTCAGGGTGGTTAAGCTGTGACGAAGTGGGACTGTTCGTACTGTGGTCTTTGAATGCTGAGGGGGGAGTGCTGGCCTGGGAAGGTTGCCGGGGAGTTTTGCTGGGACTGTCTGCATGGGGGATGGGAGACTTTCCCTGAGGGAGGATACCTGAGCACGTAACATGAGAACGTGTGTGTGTGTGTGTGTGTGTGTGTGTGTTGGAGGCCAGGTGACACCTCTGCCCGGGAAACTGGACAAAGGCTGGGGGCGGAGCTGGGGAGAGGCGGAGTGGGACGGCTGGAGGGAGTTTCAGTTTGGAGCTGGCTGGGGAAATGGAGGGGAGCCCAGACGGGGCTCGGGCGTCCCAACGGGGCTGTGGTGTCCCTGGGGCCCCAAGATGGACCTAACTAAGGGGGTCCTGTTGTCTGTATCTGCAAGACCTGTTTTGGACTGTGTTCCTGTCATCTAAATAAACCTTTGGTGTTACTGGCTGGCGGAGAGTCATGTTGAATCGCAGGAAGCCGGGGGTGCAGGGCCCGGACTCCCCCACACTCCGTGACATAAGCGCTGGAACAAATTGCCCAGGGAGGTTGTGAAATCTCCGTCACTGGTGGAGAGCAGGTTAGACAAACCCCTGTCAGGGATGGTCTAGAATAGATCAGTGTTTCTCAGCCTGGGGGAGGGGTCACAGGACAAGTTTAGGGGGGTCACCAGGGCTGGCATTAGGGAGTGACAAGCAGGGCAATTGCCCAGGGCCCCCACATCACAGCAGGACCTCCAGCTGCAGCCCGAGCCCTGCTCCCCAGGGCTGAAGCATGCAACATAGCTTTGCGGGGGCCCCGGTGGCATGGGGCTCTGGGCAGTTGCCCTGCTTGCTACCCCTAACGCTGGCTCTGAGTATTATTCAGTATTTACTGAATGATATTTAGGGAAGTGGGTCACAAAGGGGGTCACCAGAACAGCAGGGTTGAGAACCACTGGTCTAGATAATACGTAGCCTGGCCTCGGTGCAGGGGACTGGGTAGTGACCTCTCAGTCCCTTCTAGCTCTGTGTTTCTATGACCCTTCTGCCCCAGAAAGGAGTCATTGTGACGGAGCAGGGAGTGGGAGGATTGACCTGGGGTGTCGCAGGGGAGTTTTACTGGGACTGTCTGCATTGGGGATGGGATCTCAGGGGGTGACTTCACTTGAGGGATGATACCTGAGCCTGTAACCTGAGCCAGGAGGGGGGGTGGGGCCAGGTGACACCTTTGTCTTGGGAAACTGGACAAAGGCTGGGGGAGGAGCCGGGGGAAGGCTGGGTGAGACGGCTGGAGGGGGTTTCAGTTTGGAGCGGTCTGGGGGAACGGAGGGAACCCCAAGGCTGGGGTCTAAGCTCCCCGCCCCCGAGGGACCTGGCTGAGGGGTCCTGGTTGTACCTACAAGCTCTGCTTGGGACTGTGTTCCTGTCGTCTAATAAACCTTCCGTTTTACTGGCTGGCTGAGAGTCCCGGTGAATCATGGCAGCATCTCTCCCTGCAGCCTCCAGTCTCCCCTCCCTCACCCTCCTCTCCAGGTTCTGACTCAGCTGAAGCCCCTTGGGGCTCAGCCATGGGAATCTAACAACTCTCCCCTGGGCTTCTGCCTGTGAACAGCCGCAGCGCACAGTGCCTGGCAGCATTGTCCATGGGCAGATTCCTGTTTGCCTCTTTCTTGTCCCGGTCAGCAGCACTCGCGGGGGAGGGGGGAGGCTGCGCACCCTGTCGGTGTCTGTCCTGCATTGGTCTGAGCTGTTGGCTGCTCCTTAGCAGCATCAATGGGGCTCGAAGCAGGAAATTGGCAATCTTGTTTTCAGAGATTCACCCATTAGTAACGGGGTGGGTGATTCCAGTGTGGCCCCTTGGGCTGTTTCTGAATGGAGATGTTGTGACCAAGTGGGAATGTTCTTAATGTTTTCTCTGAATACTGTGTGGGTGCCTCAGTTTCCCCTTTGCATTTCTTAAGTATCTAGGTGGTGGGATAAGGGTGTGATTGTTGCAGAGCCCTAGGGGGCCAGTGTGATGCTGTCTGCACAGAATGGCCGACACCCTGTCTCCTGGCAACTGATGGCCTGGGCCCCTCCCCTGCAAAGGTGCCAATTGAAGGTGTTGGAGAACAAAAAGATCAGGTGGCCTCCTGGCCGGGGGGGCGGGGGGGGGGGGGGGGGGGGGGGGAAGAGACAAAGGCCAGAGGAGGGGCTGGAGGGGGTTTCAGTCTGGAGCTGGCTGGGGAACGAGAGGGAGGCCCAGACCCGGGGTCTGGCCTCCCTGGCCCCAAGATGGACCTGACTAAGGGGTCCGGTTTCTGTACCTACAAGCTCTGTTTTGGACCAAGTTCCTGTCGCCTAATAAACCTTCTGTTTTACTGGCTGGCTGAGAGTCACGTCTGACTGCGAAGTTGGGGGGCAGGGCCCTTTGGCTTCCCCTGGAGCCCCGCCCGGGCGGACTCGCTGTGGGAAGCGCACGGAGGGGCATATGCTGAATGCTCCCAGGAGAGACCCAGGAGGTGAAGCCGTGTGAGCTTCTTGCCCTGCAGACAGTCTGCTCAGAGAGAGGAGGCTCCCCAGAGTCCTGCCTGGCTTCGCAGGGAGCAGTTCCAGAGCATCGCCCGGGGACTCCGTGACAGATGTAGCTAAATACAGAGCCTCTTGAGCCTGTGTGTGATGGGCACATACACTTCGTTCGGCCAAGGGTCCTTATCAGCGTGCGGTTCATCGCATGTTTGTATGTCCCCCCAGAGCTCTGGGTAGCACACTTGTAGGGAGGTTGAGATGGATGGGTGTGAATGCCTGGGTGCAACGGTCACTACAACCTAGGATTTGCGTGTGTGAGGTGGGGAGTAACCAGAGGTTAGACTGACACATGGTGTAACCCTGCTGAATAGGTGGTTCAGCTGGGATTACCATAGGCAGGTAAGATTGCTGGCGTCTGATGCTCTGACTGTTGGTTTCTCTGTCAGTCGGGGACAGGTACCCGGGCTCTCAAGTCAGGCACCAAAGTGGCAGGGGGCTGATTTTCAGGTCCACAGTTCCCTTTGACAGGTGTGACAGTGACAGCAGGTAAGAGCAAGCTGGCCCTAGGTTCAGTCCCTGACTCTGCCACAGGCTCCCTGTGTGGCCTTGAGCATGTCACTTTGGCCCCGATCCTCCAAGCGATTTAAGTGCCTAGCACCCATTGAGATCTGTGCCCCAGCTCCTCTCTGTAAAATGGGGGTGATGCTGTTCCCCAGGGGTGTGTACAGATCTGCAGCTTATGTGGGGCTCGGTACCGCAGGGATGGGCTGTAGGCTGGCTCTGCTCAGAGTCCTTGCGCCGCTGGTTGGGTTAGGAGC
Source organism: Platysternon megacephalum (assembly GCA_003942145.1). Taxonomy (NCBI): domain Eukaryota; kingdom Metazoa; phylum Chordata; order Testudines; family Platysternidae; genus Platysternon; species Platysternon megacephalum. The sequence continues at coordinate 656,703 of QXTE01000198.1, read as the reverse complement.
TGAGGCCAGATTCTCAGCCACTGTCACTTTACACCCGGTGAAGATCTGTCCCAGGCTTTGCACTGCTGCAGCGTATGAAGATCTAACTCCCCCCTGCAGTAACTGGGCAAACAGCGCTCCTGCGCCAATGCTGTGGACAGCGGGTAGTTTGCCCTGCCAGCCCCTTTGGCCTTGGGGTGACATGTCTGGGGAAGACGGACCGCAGACGATGAATCACTGCCTCACGCAGGCACGGCAGCTGGCCCAGGTGTGAGCGGCTGGTCGCCACGTTTGCCAAGGTCTCGCTCAGGAGGCTGCAGTTCTCTGGTGCGGTTGTGATTGACGCACGTGGTGTGCGGCCTGTTTCCTGCTGTCGCAGGGCAGCAAGGGGTCTTGGCTCGCTTTGCACGTCTCCCTCTCGCTGCCCAGGCACCCTTTGCTCCAGGAATGTGATGTGTAGTTTGGAATCGCTTGCGAATAACATCACCAACAGGCCGTACCTCCTCCGGGCAGGGCCACTGGGGAGGGCGAGGACAGGGTGTCACGGACCCACAGGGTTGGGGTACGGCCCCAGCTTGGGAACGGTCTCTAGGACGAACCCCTCTGATGTGCCAGACCCCCTAGGGGTCTCAATCTTCTTCCAGGGTAGGCCGTGTGGCTCACTGCCTCCTTAGACACCTCTGGGCTTGCAGCCCCCCTGCTCCCCCCCGTGAGCTCCGTCAGCGGGTCCCTGGGGGAGACTCGTACAGATGTCCCTGGCCCAGCATCGGCAGTGACACTCACCCAGCGCTGTCCCACAGTCGGGTTTATTCGTTAGCTGGCACGTGGCCCAGGTAGGCCTGAGGGTAGCACAGAGAACTGAAGGGTAAAGCACAGTCCAGTCTGGTTAGCCCAGCGCCCAGCCAAGCTGTAGGGATCCCTCGGTTCAAGCTCCGTCTGTCGCTCAGTTCAGTTTCGAAGGTGGGAGAGATGTGACAGAGCAGGGAGTGGGAGGATTGACCTGGGGGTGTCGCAGGGGAGTTTTACTGGGACTGTCTGCATAGGGGATGGGATAGCAGGGGGTGACTTCNCCCCCCCCCCCCCCCCGAGGGACCTGGCTGGGGGGTCCTGGTTGTACCTACAAGCCCTGCTTGGGACTGTGTTCCTGTCGTCTAATAAACCTTCCGTTTTACTGGCTGGCTGAGAGTCCCGATGAATCGCAGGACGTGGGGGTGCAGGGCCCTGACTCCCCCACACTCTGTGACAGAGGCCCCTGACCTGAACTCAGCCGGCGAGGGCAGTGCTGTGCTGGGCTGTCAGCGGGTTCCCTGTGCCATGGACTCGCTCCGCCTGTCCTGTGGGGTGCTTTGTGCACAGCTGGTGTCGGGGTCCCCCTGAGCAGTCCACGTCTCCCTGCCCCTGAGAGGCCCCCAGGAGCTGCAGCCTTCCCCCAAAGGGGGCACAGACAGCGTGTCACAAGCGGGCTGTGTAGTCGAGTGAGTTGCTCTCATTGGATTCCAGCTGCCAGTGTCCCCGGAGTCTGTGTGGATCTCGGCCAATTCCCAGGGCCTGCTTCGGTCTGCTCCCCTGCGGGCACTCAGGGTGGGGCTGGCATGCAGGGGCTCGCTGGGGTGGGTGCTCTGTGGTTGGGCTCGTGGCAGTCCTGGGACTGCTCAGTGCCACTCCCCTTTGCTGCTCCCTGGTTGTGCCAGTGCTCCTCAAAACACAGGACTCCACCAGCACCCGCACCAGGTGCTGCATTCCCACCCTGAGTTATTTCTGCTGCTCTGCAGCTCTCATTACTGTTCTGTCTGGCTCTTGGTTCCTGCAGAGCGAGCTCCTCAGTGCTGCAGACAGCCAGGCCCTTTCCCAGAGAAGCTGTGAGCATCACACTGCTCTAGCCGGACCTGGAGCCCCCGACAGGTCCCCTTGCTATACTGCTCAGCCCATTCCCACGCAGCCCCTGCAAGATCCTTCTCACAGAGGGCCGTGCGAGGAGCCTCCAGACCTGCGGCTCTCCCCTCACGGCGCTGCAGATGGAGCGGGTCGCCCTGGGCGCTGGCAGCCCCTGCCCCATTGCTCTGCACTGCTTCCCGTGTGGGCTGGCCCCCAAGGGCCGCTCAGCAATTCCTGTTTAGTTCCAGGCCCATCAACTCTGCATTGCCTTCAGGGGCAGCCAGCCTGGGCCTTCCCAGAGGCAGCCCTGGCTCCCAGGACAGGGCCCCCGCGCTCGGGCAGAATAGGCCGTGGCTGGGTCTGGCCTGGGGGAGCGCCGGGCCGGGGCCTGTTCCCATCACACGACTCACTTCAGCTGATGTCTGGGCTCTTTGGCTGCAGTCCCATGACCTCGATGCTTGGGTGGGCGCCGTTCCCGGATGGTGATGGGGATGGGGAGGGGAGTGCAGAGCAGCCAGGTCCTGTCCAGAGGGTGGTGCATGTGCTGTCCCTCTGTGGGGCCTGGATACTTGGGCTGTGGGGGGAGCGTCCTGAGGGGGCTGCTCAGGCTGCTGGCTCTCCACTGACGCCGAGTGACCCTGGTGCATGTGGGGGGACACGGCGGGGCCTGGGCCAAGGCTGTCTAGTTAGCCCACTCTGCTGGCAGAGCAGCCCTGCTCCGTCTGACCATCCCCTGCCCCAGTTCCCAGGCAGGGCTGCCCCGGTGCCCTCTGACGCACCGACCTGTGCACTGGAGCCAGGATTTTGCCTCTATTCTCAGCACTCACTGCCCACAAAGCAAACCGGCAGAGGTGCCTTAAGTACATTAGGGGCTGTGCCCCAGGGGCTGGAAATTCCCTTGCACGGGGGTGAGAATCCCAGTGCTAGCACCGGGGTGCGGATCCCCTTGGATGGGGGCTGGGAATCCCGGTGCTAGCGCCGGGGCGTGGATCCCCTTGCACGGGGGTGAGAATCCCAGTGCTAGCGCCGGGGCGTGGATCCCCTTGCACGGGGGTGAGAATCCCAGTGCTAGCACCGGGGCACAGATCCCCTTGCACGGGGGTAAGAATCCCAGTGCTAGCACCGGGGCACGGATCCCCTTGGATGGGGGCTGGGAATCCCAGTGCTAGCGCCGGGGCACGGATCCCCTTGCACGGGGGTGAGAATCCCAGTGCTAGCGCCGGGGCACAGATCCCCTTGCACGGGGGCTGGGGGCATGACTCCCTCTGCTGGGGCTCAGGGCACAGAGCCTGCTGCTCTGAGGCGAGTACCCACCAGGCCTCCCTCCCTGGCGGCTGCCCAGTGACTTTAAGCAGTGGTGCTGGGGGGGCTCAGGCTCCCGCAGGAGCAGGAGGGGTGCAGCTCGGGGGTGCTGGCTATAGATCCCAGTAGTGTCTAGGCAGGGGACTCTGGTGGAGAAGGCCAGGCCGCCCAGGGACGCTGGCTGCTTTCCCTGCAGTCGAGGCATGGCTGGGTGTCAGGAGCGGTCACTCTCCCCCCAGTCCCAGCAGTGCCCGTGCACCCCTCCCTGGGCGCTGATGGCCCGGGGCAGCGGGCTCTGAGCCAGCTCTGGAGGGTGCATTCGGAAGAGGATTCGGCCTCTCACTCACGTGCCCCCGAGAACCCCAGCGCTGTCCTTGGCATCAGGGCTGTGGGTCCCCGATGGCTCCTGGCAGGTGGGGCCCTGCTCCCGTGGGGTGGCTGGGTCGACTGGAGCTCGGTGTGGCCGATGCTGAGCGGGAGCAGTGCCAGCAGGGTGGGTGAGCCGGCAAGACGGCACGGTGGGGGCTGCTAGCTGGGGGGAGGGGGTGGCTGGCCCAAGCCCTGATCTCTCTGTGTCTCTGCAGGCGATGGCAACCCCAAGGAGAGCAGCCCCTTCATCAACAGCACAGACCTGGAGAAGGGCAAGGAGTATGACGGGAAGAACATGGCCCTCTTCGAGGTAGGGCACCGAGCAGGAGGGGCCGCGGGGGGGCGGGGCAGACAGCGTGGAGGGAGGGCGCGGCCGGCTCAGGACAGGTACCCCGTCCTCACCTGTCGCTGCCCCTAACAGGAAGAGATGGACACCAGCCCCATGGTCTCGTCCCTGCTGAGCGGCCTGGTGAACTACACCAACCTGCCGCAGGGCAGCCGGGAGCACGAGGAGGCGGAGAACAACGATGGAGCCAAAAAGAAACCTGTGCAGGTGAGGGGGTTCAGCACCGGGCTCCAGCGCTGGCCGGCATGGGGGGGCCTGGGGGGGTTCTCTGGGGCTGCCGGCGTGGGGGAGTCTGGGGGGGGTTCTCTGGGGCTGCCGGCGTGGGGCAGTGCCAGGGTGGAGGTGCTCTGGGGCTGCTGGCGGGGGGGGGCCCTGGGGTGGGGTTCTCGGGGGCCGGCGGCGGGGGGGCGTGGCAGGGTGGCGGTTCTCTGGGGCTGGCTGCGTGGGGCAGTGCCAGGGTTGAGGTTCTCTGGGGCTGTCGGCGTGGCGCAGTGCCAGGGTGGGGGGACTTTGGGGCTGCGGGGGTGGGGGAGCCCTGGGGTGGAGGTTCGTTGGGGCTGCCGGCGTGGTGGAGCACTGGGGTGGGGATCTCAGGGGCTGCCGGCGTGGGGTAGTGGTTGGGTGGGGGGTCTCTGGGGCTGCGGGTGGGGGGGGGGGGTGGGGCCGGGGGCCCGGGGGGGGGGGGGGGGTGTCGGGGGGTGGGGGGGGGTGCTCGGGGGCTGCCAGCGTGGGGCAGTGCCAGAGAACCTCCACCCTGGGGCTGCCGGCGTGGGGGAGGACTGGGGTGGAGGTTCTCTGGGGTTGTCGGCGGGGGGCAGTGCCAGGGTGGGGGGGCTCGGGGGCTGTCGGGGAGGGGCAGTGCCAGGGTAGGGTTCTCTGGGGCTGCGAGGGTGGGGCAGTGCCAGGGAGGAGGGTCTCTGGGGCTGCCGGGGTGGGGCGGTGCCAGGGTGGAGGTGCTCTGGGGCTGTCGGCGTGGCGCAGTGCCAGGGTGGGGGGACTTTGGGGCTGCGGGGGTGGGGGAGCCCTGGGGTGGAGGTTCGTTGGGGCTGCCGGCGTGGTGGAGCACTGGGGTGGGGCTCTCTGGGGCTGCCGGCGAGGGGCAGTGCCAGGGTGGAGGGTCACTGGGGCTGCTGGTGTGGGGGAGCACGGGGGAGGGGTTCTCTGGGGCTGCCGGCGTGGTGGAGCACTGGGGTGGGGATCTCAGGGGCTGCCGGCGTGGGGAAGTGCCAGGGTGGGGGTCTCTGGGGCTGCGGGTGGGGGGGGGGGGTGGGGGGGGGTGCTCGGGGGGGGCCGGGGGGGGTGGGCGGGGGGGTGGGGGGGGGTGCTCGGGGGGGGCCGGGGGGGGTGGGCGGGGGGGGGGGGCGCGGCGGGGGGCGCGGGGGGGGGCGGGGGGGGGAGGGGCAGGGGGGGGGGTTTAAGGGGGAGGGGGGGGGGGGAGGGGGCCGGGGGCGGGGGGGGGGAGGGTGGCGGGGGGGGGGGCGCGGGCCGGGGGGGGGGGGGGGCCGAGGGGGGGGGGGGGGGGGTTGGGGGGGGGGGGGGTGGGGTGGGCCGGGGCTGCCGGCGTGGGGCAGTGCCAGGGTGGAGGTTCTCTGGGGCTGTCGGCGTGGGGCAGTGCCAGGGTGGGGTTCTCTGGGGCTGCCGGCGTGGGGCAGTGCCAGGGTGGAGGTTCTCTGGGGCTGCGGGCGTGGGGGGGCGGTGGGGGCTCTTCGGGGGGGCGGGGCCTGGGTGGAGGTTCTCTGGGGCGGCGGGCGTGGGGCAGTGCCAGGGGGGGGGCCCTCCGGGGCTGTCGGCGTGGGGGAGTGCGGGGGGGGGGTTCTCTGGGCCTTCGGGCTGGGGGGAACACTGGGGTGGGGTTCTCTGGGGCTGCCGGCGTGGGGGAGCACTGGGGTGGGGTTCTCTGGGGTTGCCGGCGTGGGGGAGCACTGGGGTGGGGTTCTCTGGGGCTGCTCTCAGGGGCTGTGGGTTCTCTCCCAAGGGGCTTGTCCCTGCACGTCGGTGCCAAGCCATGGCACAGCCACACGGACGTGGCCAAGGGAGCGGGCGAGCGAGTGGGACTCACAGGCTTTGCGCTGAGTCCCTGGGCGGGCAGTGAGGCTTCTCGCCAAGGGAACAGGGGCCCAGCAGCTCCCGCTTGCCCGGATCTGGAGGCTCCTGGTTTCAATTTGCATTTTCTGGCCTGAGCGAGGTTCTCTGCGGCTGTGGGAGTTCAGGAATTCCCACGCTCTCACTTCCAGCTCCCTGGGGCTCTCCGGGCAGGGTCCATCTCCAGGGCACTAGCCGGAGGGCCTGTCCTCCCGCCTCCGCTGGGCCTTCCTCCGTGGAGTGGGACCCTGCCCCATCGCCCCGTGCTGCAGTACAGGTGGGTGGGACGTGGCTCATGCTGCTGCTGCCAAGATCAGCAAGGCGCTTCCATGGGCCCAGGTGCCTGGTGTCTGCATTGCTTCCTCCAGAGATCCCCAAGCACCAGCCCTTCCGAGGTGCTCACGGGCTGCCCCGGGCTGTCACGGGCGCAGCCACCCCAGGCAGCTGCCATGGCCCCCTGCCTCCCCGCCAGTGGCTTGGACCACCGGGCGGGCTGTGATTAAGCCAGGCACGTTGCAATCCATGGAGCTCTCCGACGTAGCCAGGCCTAAGTGGGCAGCCCCGAGCCACCAGCACCGTGGGCTGCAAAGCGTCACAGCCGGGAGCAGGTTCCCTGTCCCAGTGATTTCCTGCCGGCTCCCTGTGTGAGCAGCCGCACGGCGAGGGGCAGCCTGGCACTGTGCAGCTGGCACTGGCACTGTTCCAGCAGGGAAACGAACGGCTCTGATCCCCGAGACCGAACCCCGCTGGCGGGTTTGGGGGCGTCTCGGGAGCCCCGTGCAGAGGAGCAGGGAAGGAACGAAAGGCCCCGCAGTTGTGCAGAGAGAGGGGTGGCAGAGGCCTGTCTCCAGCAGGGTGGCTGTAGCCGATCCTCTGCAGCAACCGTGTTTGCATCCTCCTCGCCTTCTTTCACTCGCTCTCCCTGTCCTATTCCATGTACGCCCCGTGCCGGGAGGCAGGCGCTGCCCTGGAGCTCCCCTTGCCAGCTCTGTCTGAGCCCTCCCCTCTGAACCGTTCTCCACAGCTGCCATGGCGAGGCACGGAGCAAATGAGCCCCCCCGTTTCTTTTGGTTCATGACCCCCCCCCGCCCCCCAGTTGTCTCTGCACCGGGACTCCAGGGACTTGACCCTCCCAGGCAAATCTTTCCAAGAGGCCCTGTGGCCCGTGGGGGAGCTGATGCTGCCTCCCTCATGTCTAATGGCGCCGTGCTTTTCTCCGTAGGCTCCACGGATGGGCACTTTCATGGGCGTTTACCTGCCCTGCCTGCAAAACATCTTTGGGGTGATCCTCTTCCTGCGCCTCACCTGGGTGGTGGGAATTTCTGGCATCATGGAGTCGTTCTGCATGGTCATCCTCTGCTGCTCCTGCGTGAGTGATGGCGTAATCCCTGCCCTGCCATGCAGCCGTCACCCCAGGGCTGGAAGCTCTGCTGTGCTCCGGCAGCGGAGTGTCCCGTCCAGGTGGGGTTAGACCAGATGGGCAGAGCCCAGCACTGAATGGACAGGCCTAGCTCATTTTTCTCTCCCTCCCTGCGAAGGGTTGGAGTTCCTTGGGAGCGGCAGGGAGGAATAATTCACCTCCCCCGTTTGCATGAACATGGCTCAGGCTAGGAGTCAGGAAGAAGCCCCACTCCAGTGCTGGCCGGAGGGAGACTGCAGCTAAAGAGAGAGGACTGGAGCCAGCCAGCCACCTGTTACTAGGGCACAAGATGGGAGCACTGAATGCTGACACCGCGGATCAACCCAAACCCATCACCTCGCTGGGAAACCAGCCTTTACAAGCCAGAAGCTGGTCCCAGTTCTATCGATCCTGGAGACAGGCGGGAGTGTGCTGCCTGGGGGCCCCACTGAGGGGAGCGGCTACTTCTTGGGGACTTTATTTCCTGGGATCAGAATCAGATAGTCCAGCCCCCCCTTCTTGTGGGCCGTCCCCCGCCCTGTGCAGAGCAATGAGACAGCTCTTTTGTGTGCAGTTCAGGCAGTGTTACAGCTGGGTGGAAATGGGCAGCAGGGTTGCCAGAGACCAGGAAAGCCTCATGTTAAAACCCTCTTTCCTGGTGCGGGCCATGCTGCAGGGCGACCTGCCCTCCCATCGGCCCTCTGCTACCAATAGCCACGGCAGCCATTCAGGAGCAAGAAAAGCCAGGTCACGTCTACACTTCAAAAGCCGCGGTGGCGGTTACTGAGCCGATGGGAGAGAGCTGTCCCGGCGGCATAGTTAATCCACGGCCCCAAGAGACAGTAGCTATGTCGGTGAACCCGGCGCTGTCTACACCGGGGACTAGGTCGGTGTAACTGTGTCACTCAGGGCTGTGGATTTTTCACACCCCGAGCAATGTAGTTACACCAACATAGGTCTGACGCGCAGACCAGACCTTAGTGAGGAGAGCAGTCCTGGGCAGCCCTCCAATGCGCTGCAATCTCTTCTAAAGGGTCCCAGCTCCGTCCTGGGGGGATCACTTCTGAAGCTTTAGCTCATCCAGGAGCACACGGGGCAGGAGCTGGCAGGCTGGGACCCACAGCCCAGGGGTGGAGCGCCTGGGGAACAACCCCGGGGCTGAATTCAACGTCCAGGTCCGAAAACTCAACAACGGGTTTAAGGTCAATCCCTTTGCTCGTCCCCTGCCCCATGACAAATTGTCAGACTGGCGTCACTCATACAGGCAAACACCTTCCCGATTCCTGGCCCCCCTCACCAGTGACACTCCCCCAGGTCAGTAATTACTGCTCCCCTCCTGGGTGTTGCATTATTCCTGGCCCCCGGCCTGGTGCCCCCGGCCCGTTGGGGCACAGGAGGCAGCCTGGCTCCGAGGTGCCTCTAACACTGTGGTTTTCCTCTCTGCAGACGATGCTGACGGCCATTTCCATGAGTGCCATCGCTACGAACGGCGTCGTGCCAGGTAGGGCGAGGGCTGGGCTTGGCTGCTCCTCTCCCCGCTGCGCATCATTGCCCTGACTGCATCATCAGGTGCTGACTGGTCCCCCCGCCTCCCCCCCCCAGTCGCAGGGACACTAGCTCCCAGCCACCCACTCCACAGCTACGACCCTGGCAAAGCGGCCTGGTGGGAGAGACCAAAGTGCATCAGCCGCTGGCTTTTGGAAGGAATGTGCTGAATTCCGGGCTTGTCTAACCTCCGTGACAGAGGGTCCCCAGCCAGTGGCTCGCCCACCTGTGGGGCTAGTTACCCCCAGCCAGTGGCTCGCCCACCTGTGGGCATTTTACTCTACTACTGCCTCTGCGCCAAAGTGCGCTGTCATTTATCTCAAGTGGCAGTTTTAGCTCCCAGGAGACCGGGTTCTGCTTCTGCAGAGAGCCAAGCAGTGGTACAGCTACGCTGGGCTGTGGTGTCTCTAACTACTAGCCAACAGGCTGCTCCCAGAGCCAGGAAGCCAGAGACCCAGCATTCTAGTGCCAGCTCCCAAATTGCTGTGTACCCTGGAGACACAGTGGGAGTTGTGTCTCCCCCGATGGGCTGCTTTGCGTACAGAGTAACAGCATGCACATCCAAGGGGTGGGCTTTCAAACGCTGCCGACTGGTGGGATGAGAGGGGTGTGGGTGGGATGTATGACATGTAACGGGAGGGCCAGGGAATCGCTCTGGGAATGATGTTATGCTGCAGCACATTGTATTGAGGGGTTGTGATGCAACAGGGAGCGGGGCGGATTTGACCTGGGAATGTTGCAGGGGAGTTACATTGGGGATGGGGGACTTCCCTTGAAGGAAGATACCTGAGCTGTAACCTGAGCCAGGAGGGGGGGTGGGAGAAGTGACACCTTCTGCCCGGGAGACTGAACAAAGGAGAGGAGGAGCTGGGGGGGAGGGGGAGAGAGACGGCTAGAGGGGGTTTGGCTTTCAGTCTTGGGCTGGGTGGTGAAACGCAGAGAACCCCAAAGCTGGGGTCTAAGCTCCCTAACCCCCCCCAGAAGGACTTGATTGAGGGGTCCTGGTTGTACCTACACGCTCTGCTTGGGACTGTTCCTGTCATCTAATAAACCTTCCGTTTTACTGGCTGGCTGAGAGTCACAGTGAATCGCAGGAAGTGGGGGGTGCAGGGCCCTGTCTTCCCCCACTCCGTGACAGGGGTGAATTTGGATGTTGCTTATTTTTGGTGGTGTTTTTAGTGCTGCACTTGGGTTAATGGGAGCTGTCCCTTTAAGAAGAGGGTGGGGAACATTACAGGGTTTGTAAGCAGACTGAGGCAGTGGGGGAGCAAAGCAGGGAGACCCCGGCTGGGTGAGCCCCCAAAAGGGCACTTGATCTTCCCAAACCCAAACTTTGCCCTGTGTCCCGTTAGTGCTCCAGGGAGTGGCTGGCTCAGGGAGTCACTGTCACGCTTCAGAGCCTTCCCCAGGCAGGGCACCAGAATGAGTCCAGCCCAGCTCAGTGGGGGTTAACAGCTGGTCCCCTCACGTGGCTGTTTAGTGGCTGTGTGTACTGAGTGTGCTGGGTCTCAGTACCAGTTCCCACATCACAAGCTCACCTGCCCGCTCTGCACTAATGGGCAGACTCAGCAGGGAGGCACAGAACCAGCTGGACCATGAAGACTGGGCTGCTCCTACAGTCCAGAGGCAGCCCCCACATCACGGTGAGCCCCAGGCAGGGCATGGCCGGTGTGGGGGAAGCCAGCCCTCCGCTGCCCTGGAGATAAACTCAGGGTGTCACTCCAGGGCTGCATGTACCCCCAGTTCTCCAGAAGCTGGAGTTTATGGTTACACGTAAAATAGCTTATGAAATGTCCCCTGGGGAGCTGCACGGCCTTGGGCAGCCACGTTCACACTGGCTTGGCATGGATGTAAATGACCCACCATGGGCAGGGAAGAGAGGATCCAGCCAGTGGGGCTGAGCACTTTGCTGCCAGGAACATAGCGACATACCAGAGGGTCCAGAGAACAGCAAGAAAACGGGAGGTGGCTGAGTGAGGAGAAAAGACTAATGAGCTGAATCTGCCATATGGTAACTGCCTGCAAAGACTAGTGGGGAGATTGTGGAGACCCCAGGGAGGGTGGCTGGGGGTCAGGGTATGGGGCTGTAGGGGGAGCAGTGGGCTGAGACCCCAGGGAGGGTGGCTGGGGGTCGGGGCATGGGGCTGTGGGGGCAGCAGTGGGCTGAGACCCCAGGGAGAGTGGCTGGGGGGTCAGGGCATGGGGCTGTGGGGGAGCAGTGGGCTGAGACCCCAGGGAGAGAGGCTGGGGGTTGGGGTGTGACGGTGCTGCCTGTGGGAGCCAGCTGAGGTCACTCAATCAGGGTGAACTGCAAACAAAACGGGGCAGACAAACCCCAAACGCTGGTGGATATTCCAATACTTAGATTTACCAGCCAGCACAAAACAACTTCTATATTACCATACAGGTTACTCAGAAGTCCAAACAACGCAGTTCCCTTAAAGTACCCAGCCTCAGGCCTCCGTCCAGACACACCTGTCAGATATGATGATGATTACTGAGAATCTTATCTCATCATATAAAAGAAAAGGTTCTTCCAATCCCAAAGGATCAGCCACATACCCAGGTCCAATTATAACTTAGATTTTACCCAAAATACACGCTATAGCCAATTCTTACTAACTAAGCTAAAATTTATTAAAAAAGAAAAGAGAGAGAGTGTTGGTTAAAAGATCAATATACAGACAGGCTTGAATTCAATTCTTGAGCTTTAGATGCACAGCCGAGATGAGCTTGTAGTTGACAAAAATCCTTTTAGAAATAGTCCAGAGGTTATAGTCCAATGTCCATATTCAGGGTGACTCCAGTCAGTGACTGGGGATCTCAATCCTTCGGGCTTAAGGTTCCCCCCTCTTGAAACCCAAAGCAGATCTGAGATGATGTATGGTCATGTCCCAGGGTTCTTATACATTTCCAGCAGCCTTTTGGCCTGAGAAAACAATAGGCTTAATTCTCCTTCCTCTAAACATCATGGCAATTAGCACAGGGTAATTTATCCATTAAACAGTTCAGATACAGGTTACTACAACCTTTAAAGAGACATATAGACAATAATACTATTTCCCTCAAGTATCATCATAAATGTTAATGCTCCTTTTTTGATCTTTGAATTAAAGTTATAGCAATAGACAAGACTTGTTTGCTGACATCACAAGACCTGAGCAAACATCTACCCTTGAGATCTCTAACAATGCAGACTTGCATTTCAAAGCTCTATTCCTTTACATATCTTCCTAACCAGTCCTTACGGTTCATCCCTAGGTCAGGTTATTCTGTGAGTTAATTAACTCTTTCTGGCCCTGTCACCTTTTATGAAATATTATATTACACTCATAAGTCACACGGGGCGTGGGGCGGTAGGGGAGGAGTGGGCTGAGACCCCAGGGGGAGTGGCTGGGGGTCGGGGCAGGGGGCTGTGGGGGGGCGGGGGGCTGGGGCGGCAGGGAGAGTGGCTGGGGGGGCAGGGCATGGGGCTGTTGGGGAGCAGTGGGCTGAGACCCCAGCGAGGGTGGTTGGGGGTCGGGGCTTGGGGCTGTGGGGGAGCAGTGGGGGGGAACGCAGGGGAGGGGGGCAGGGGGTGGGGGGGGGGGGGGGGGTGGAGCCCCGGGGGGGGGGGGCTGGGGGGGGGGGGAGGGGGGGGGGGGGTGGGGGGGACCCGGGGGGGGGGGGGGGGGTTCGGGTAGGGGGGGTTGGGGGGGGCGGGGGGGGGGGGGGGCGTGGGGGCGTGCGCCCCGGGGGGGGGTTTTGGGGGGGGGGGGCGGGGGGGGAGGGGCGGGGGGGGGGGGCAGGGGGGTGGGGGGGCGAGGTGGGCGGGGCCCCCAGGGAGAGGGGCGGGGGGGGGGGGGGGGGAGAGGGGGAACGGGGGGAAGCGGCCGGAGGGTGAGGGGCGGGGGAGGGTGGGGGGGAGGTGGGGGGGGTGGGGGGGCGGGGGGTGGGGGCGTGGGGGGGGGGGGGGGGGGAGTGGGTGGAGACCCCAGGGGGGTTGGTGGGGGGACGGGCGCTGGGGGGGTGGGGGAGCAGTGGGGTGAGACGCCAGGGAGGGTGGTTGGGGGTCGGGGCATGGGGCTGTGGGGGAGCAGTGGACTGAGACCCCAGGGAGGGTGGCTGGGGGTCGGGGCATGGGGCTGTAGGGGAGCAGTGGGCTGAGACCCCAGGGAGGGGGGCTGGGGCTCGGGGCATGGGGCTGTGTGGGAGCAGTGGGCTGAGACCCCAGGGACGGTGGCTGGGGGTCGGGGCATGGGGGAGTAGGGGAGCAGTGGGCTGAGACCCCAGGGACGGTGGCTGGGGGTCGGGGCATGGGGGAGTAGGGGAGCAGTGGGCTGAGACCCAAGGGCGGGCGGCTGGGGGTCGGGGCATGGGGCGGTGGGGGAGCAGTGGCCTGAGACCCCAGGGAGGGTGGCTGGGGCTCGGGGCGTGGGGCTGTGGGGGGGCAGTGGGCTGAGACGCCAGGGAGGGTGGCTGGGGGTCGGGGCGGGGAGCAGTGGGCTGAGACTGGCACATGGTGTTCCCGGGGTGGTCTCTGCTCCCCAGCCACACGTGCGCTGAGCGGGGCAGGGGAATTAGCTCTGGATGATGCTGGGAGCAGGTCTGTGCCCCTCCCCCCGTGAGAGGGTTGGGGTTACCCTGTGTCCCAGGTCTGCACCCGGTGCCTGGCTGCGCCTGCCTGGGGCTGCTAGGGCAGCTGGTCCTGTCCCCACGGGGCCGGGCTGGGTGGCCGGCTCTGGCTGAGCTCTGGCAGCTCTGTGTCCAGCGGTGTCATTACTCGATTTCTCACCCGCTGCAGCAGGCCCTTCAGCCACGCTCCCCAGGGACCCAGAGCCTGCCTCAGCTGGCAGAGCACGTCCACGGCCCAGCCACTGCCTCCTGCGGCTGCTGGATTGCAGGCGATCTGCTGCCTGTCAGCTCCGCATAGGTGGGACAGAGCCCAGCCTGGCAGCTGCCCCCTCTGCAGCTCCCGCAGCTCGGCCGCTGCCAGAGACCACTCAGGGTGAGCCAAGGTGCGAGGGTCTGGCAGGGTCTCCAGGGGACCGCTTCCCTCCCCTTGCTGGGATGGGAGACAGCCCTACCCCCCCCAGCTCAGGCCCTGTCCTCGCCCTCGCCTGCCTGGCAAGAGCTGGACCCACAGTGGCTCCCCCAGCCTGAGGAAGGAGCGCCGGAGCTGGGACTTGGCGCTGCTCAGCTCAAAAGAGCCCTGGTGCCCTCGAGCGGCCGGCAGGGGCAAAGGGAGCCGTTCCTCCTGCCGTGGGGCCCAACCCCCTTTGTTCCTCTCTTTGCCAGCGGGTGGCTCCTACTACATGATCTCCCGCTCTCTGGGGCCCGAGTTCGGAGGGGCCGTGGGGCTGTGCTTCTACCTGGGCACCACCTTCGCGGGAGCCATGTACATCCTGGGCACCATCGAGATCCTTCTGGTGAGTGTGGCTGGGCCCCTATATATATATATATATATATATATATGGAGATATACCTATCTCATAGAGCTGGAAGGGACCCCGCAGGGTCATCGAGTCCAGCCCCCTGCCTTCACTAGCAGGACCAATTTTGCCCCAGATCCCTAAGTGGCCCCCTCAAGGATTGAACTCACAACTCTGGGTTTAGCAGGCCAGTGCTCAAACCACTGAGCTATCCCTCCCTGAGCGGGCGCTGGGGGAGGCTGTTCCTGCAGGCCCCATGGGTCCGTAACCCAGCAACCTTCTGGCCCAGCACTCCAGCCACGCGCAATGGGGGCAGGATGGCGCTTCTGTCCCCCCCCCCCCCCCCAGCACCCGGCTTAGATGGAGACCCCACTGGGCAGAGCCCCGGAGGAGCAGAGGAGAGGCTGGGGGGGGACAGGCAGATGGGGTGAGAGCTCCCCAAATCCCCAGAGCCGATACGTGTCGGGGCGTGGGCAGCACGGCTGGTCTCACAGACCCACACACACTGGGGATGGGGTGGGGGTCGGAATCACAAAACACAACGTAGTTTTTTAAAATCTCATGATTTTGGGTCTTGTGATGTGCTGAGCCTGGCACACCGGGGCCCCGATCCCGGCCGGTCCTGGGGCATGGCTGTAATCACCCTGATCAATGGGGAGAAGTGGGCCAGTGGAGCCGGGGGGTGGGGGCTGCGCTGGGCCAGGCGCTGATGCTGGCTGTGACTCTCTCCCAGGCCTATATCTTCCCCGCCATGGCCATTTTCAAGGGCGAGGATGCCAGCGAGGAGGCCGCGGCCATGCTCAACAACATGCGTGTCTACGGCACCTGCGTGCTCACCTGCATGGCCACGGTGGTGTTCGTCGGGGTCAAGTACGTCAACAAGTTTGCCTTGGTTTTCCTGGGCTGCGTCATCCTCTCCATCCTGGCCATCTACGCTGGGGTCATCAAGTCTGCCATCGACCCCCCCAGCTTCCCGTGAGTAGCCGCACAGCACCCTCCCGCCTGCCCCGGGCTGCCGCAGGGCAGGAGATGGCTCTGGTACATTCTCCGCTTGTGTCCTCTCCCCCCAGGATCTGTTTGCTGGGGAACAGGACGCTGTCGCGCCACGGCTTCGACATCTGTGCCAAGCTGGTGCTGGAAGGGAACGAGACAGTGGGCTCCAAGCTGTGGGAGCTGTTCTGCACCTCCAAATTCCTCAACGCCACCTGTGACGAGTACTTCCTGAGGAACAACGTGACCGAGATCCAGGGCATCCCGGGCGCTGCCAGTGGGCTCATCAAAGGTATGAGCAGCCGCGCGGGGGAGGGAGAGTGGGCAGACCCAGGCTCGCACCAGTGCAGACCTGGGCTTAGCGCTGGTTCAGGCCCCGCTCCGGCTCCCGAGTGACCTATTGCTTGGTCGCCCCAGAGCCCGGCTCAGCCTCTGGGAAGGAAAAGCCCAGAACTGGAGCAGCCGGGGGCTGTGGGTCAGGCCTGAGGGGCACCAGCAGAGCTGTGTATGGGTCGGGAGAGGTGCTGGACATCATGAGAAGTTTGTGCATGTTAGAAACCAGCCCTGCCAGCAGCTGAAAGGTGAGGAAAGCTCATCTCCCACCTTCCAATTGCCTTGGAGCAGTGGGGCTGGGAGGGTGGCTCTGTGGGGCAGCAGGACCTGCCCCCCTAAGTAGGGCATGCTGACATGCAGGGCTGCTCACCGCTGTGTCTCTTCCTGCTCATTCTTGGACATGTTGTCACTGGTGAGGAAGAACCTTGTCTGGGCTGTAGCTGTCATGGGAAGGTGCATCTCCCATAGCCATGGGGCGAACCAAGATTCAGTGCCTCTGGGGCTCGCCCTTCGAGCCAGACACAGTGCACCGGCTTCCCGCAGACTTTCCAGGGCTGGAGCTGAATGAATTGGCTCTTTGTTTCCTCTTGGCCTGGGGAAGGCCTGATATTGATCTGAGGTTTAGAGAGAAGTAATCGCCCCCTTGGTGTTACTTATCTGCTGCTTTAATATGTAGATTAGCAGAAGCTGTTCTGTACCCAGGGCTCTGGAATGGGGCCAGAGACAGAGGAAGTTCTGGTGAAGTTTGTGGCAGGATTCATTTACAATCTGCTTTTCCGTGGTGGTGGCACTAGAGGAGGTTGTGGCGGTACGGCCTGGTTCCAGATGCTCGCTGCTTTCCCTTTAGGGTGACCAGACAGCAAATGTGAAAAATCGGGACGGGGGTGCGGGGTGATAGGAGCCTATATAAGAAAAAGACCCAAAAATCGGGACTGTCCCTATAAAATCGGGACATCTGGTCACCCTATTTCCCTTACTCCTGGCTTTCAGGAGTTACATTGAGACTTACCCCATTTGGGCACCCGAGTCCGAGGAAAATCCCCGCAGCCATGTCAGAATTGTAAAAGGCTGGAGGATTTTATTCCCGCCGTCAGCCTGCACAGCAGCCTTCCTCCCGCACCCGGCAGCATGGCTGGGGCAAAGCAGCTGGACAATAATAACGACAGGAGTCTTCGAACAATCACTTCTGAGCCTGCTCAGCGCGGATCTGCTACTTGCAGCAAAGCCTCTGGCAGCTCTGTCCCTTGCAGCCGCCCGGCAATCTCCGCGGTGCCCGATGAGGTGCCAAGGGGCAGGGTGCTGGGCTGGTGCTGTTGGCTGCGTTGAAAACACGGTGCTTCTGTTTTGCCCGGGATTTGGAGTCTGGTTTTGCTGGAAGGCAGCTGCAGCTTGGTTCTCAGGGGAGTGCTGCATTTTCCTTACAGCCCCGGCTGAATGAACCAGCCTTCCCCTGCAGCCCCCCAGCTTCCAGTGATGCTGGGGAGGTGTCCCCAACCCCAGATTGCCCTTCAGGCTTCTCCCTCTGCCCCCGGGAGATGGAAGGGGCCAGCGTGGGGCTCCCTTTGCAGGTCACCTGTCAAGCGCTTGGGCTTGTGACTGTATCTCTCCCCTGGTTCGGGTACAGTCCTGATAGTCAGCGGGAGAGCTCAGCTCTGGCCCTGGGGGGATCCCTGGCCTGGTCACTGGGAGACCAGACCAGCCGGATGTCAGTCCAGAAGCAGCCCTAGACCAAGCTGCGCACTCAGGCTCGGGAGCTGGGCACAAGCCCTGGTACTGCGCATGCAGCTGTCGTTCTCCCGTGCATGGCTTCTAACCTCGCTCTTCCCTGGGCCTCGCTGCACGCTTGACACAGATCCCAGCTCGCTCTGACTCCCTGTCGCTGGTGCATTACAGCTCAGTCACTGTGCTGCAGTTTGTGCTAGAGGGCGGCCGGGCTGCACTTCTTGGCTGTGTGTCCTGGGAAGTATCATTCGAAGCGACTCTGCGCTGGGCTGGCGCGTGTGACTCTGCTGGGGGGAGCGGCAGGGGTGCGTGGGCAGAGCGGAGCCAGGGGAGCTCGGGCACCAGGCTCTGCCAGTGCTCGCGTCTCTCTCCTAAGGCTCATGGGAGGCCAGGCGTGACTAACCTGCTTGGCGCTCTCAGGCGATTGCTGCCATGGCAGATAAGGGGCATTCAATGGACGTCGTTTACTAGATGTTCAGGAAGCACTTGAGAAGTGTCCGCAGCTCAGATTATTGGGGCAGGGACAGGCCCTGCCTAGTGGTAGGACAGAAGGGTCACGAGTGGGCAGCACGCCCAGATTCCTGCACGGTGGGGTGTTCTCGGGGAGTGGGCAGCGGAAGGCAAAGGCTGGCCAGTCCAGGGGAGTCTGGGACCCCACAGCCAGTGGCCCAGCCCTGCGACAGGCTGGAGATGGAGAGTCAGTGCCGGGGCTGCTGGCTGCAGGAGGGAGGAGGTGTGGCAGGGCTGCCGGGCTGGGGACTCTGCAGGGCAGGCAGCAGAGTGGGTCCCGGTCCTGAGGCAAGGTTCAGGGAGCTGGGCTGGCTCACCCTGAGGGCAGTCCTGGCTGGGGCTGACGCAGTGGGGGGTGTCGAAGGATGACGGCTCAGTGGGGCTGGCAGTCTCTTCCCAGCAAGGAAGGGTAGCGACCTGGAACAAGGAGCAGAGACAGCAGGTAAGGGAGGGCAAGCGACCAGGAGGAGGGGCTGAGAGGACCCCCAGTGGGGGCTAGGGCTGGATCAGCCTCTCCTGAAGCTCTGGATTTGGGATCCCTCCCTGGCCCCTCCGTAGGGAATCCAGCAGGGGGATGCCCAGCCAGCCCCTGCAGCATCTTCCAAAGGGCCAGTGCGTGGGCTGTGCGGGGCGTTGTCCCCTGGCCGAGGTGGCTCGGGGCACCATGGTGCTGACCCACTACATGTGCTTGGTCCTTCTGGGGTGGCAGCACGTGGTCCTGAGCTGGCATCTCCGCGGGGCTGTGGAGCGTCTCCCTGTCTTCCAAGGCTCAGCCCCAGCCTCTTGGCTTTGGGATCCGCTGCCATTGGCTGCTCTCCTGTGCGGGGATCCCCGGTGCCCGCATCAGGGCCTGGTCCCGGCCCCCACGGGCTGGAGCTGCTGATCTCGGCCGGTGGCCCTGTCCTGGGTCTCTTGTCAGAGTGATGAGACCCCGGCAGCAGCCAGGGAGGGAGTGGCAAAGCCCCCTTGTGTCGGGCTCCGGGTACCCCGAATCCCCAGGGCTGTGCTGAACAGGCCTGCTAAGAGAGGAGTCCCAAGGGGGAGGTGTCCCCAGGGTGCCATCGGGGGTGCTCCCCCAGGCAGGAGGCGCTGGGTGCGGGGAGGATGGGTGAGTAACGCGTGGTGGAGGGGAGAATTTGAACTCCTCACACCACCCAGGGGGCTAGATTAACTGCCAGGGACGGGAGCTGGGTGCCACTGCAGACAGCAATGGAGACCTCTGCTCAATGCCCAGCTGCAGGCAGAAGAGCTGCACAAGGACCGGGGTGGAGAATAACATGGGGAATGTTCCAGCACCTTGGCATCAATCGATGGTGCGGATCCTGTGGGCAGCGCTGGGCCCCCGTCGCACGCAGCTGGGGGGTCAGGGAAGGGTGATGAGAACGAGCAAGGCTGGAAAAACTGAGCTGTGGGGGGAGCCGGCAGAGATTGGGATTGGTACCCTCGAGAGGGTTGGAGCAGAGGGGGCAGGATACCAGTCTATCCAGTCCTGGATGGGGCAGAGCGGTGAGAAAGGGGGCGTCCGTTCTCCCTGTCCCACAGCACAGGCACCAGGGAACAGCCAGTGAAACCGACAGGTGGGAAATTCAAAACTGATAAAGGAAATTCTTATTCACGCATTGTGTAATTAGCCTGTGGAACTCGCTGCCACAGGATGTTACAGAGATCCCAAAGGGACTGGATGTTTATATGGAGATCATGAATGTCCAAACTGATCACAATTAATGCTGACAAAGCAGTTCACAGGTTAACTGACCTTTGACTATGCGGTGTGTCCACATGGCAGTGGGGAGCGAGTCTCCCAGCTGGGTAGACAGACTTGTGCTAACAGTAGCCATGTGGCTGATGTGGCATCTGTGGCAGCTCTGGCTAAGCAGCTGGGCCCAAGCCCACCTACTCCCTGGGTCCTAGCTCGGGTGAGCCTTCGCTGGGCCATTTATAAAAACAACGAGGAGTCCTTGTGGCACCTTAGAGACTAACACATTTATTTGGGCATAAGCTTTCGTGGGCTAAAACCCACTTCATCAGATGCATGAAGTGAAAAATACAGGAGCAGGTATAAATACATGACAGGCTGGGGGTTGCTTTACCAAGTGTGAGGTCAGTCTAACGAGATAAATCAATTAACAGCAGGATACCAAGGGAGGAAAAATAACTTTTGAAGTGGTAAGAGAGTGGCCCATTACAGACACTTGACAAGAAGGTGTGAGTAACAGTAGGGAGAAATTAGTATTGGGGAAATTAAGTTTAGGTTTTGTAATGACCCAACCACTCCCAGTCTTTATTCAGGCCTAATCTGATGGTATCCAGTTTGCAAATTAATTCCAGTTCTGCAGCTTCACGTTGGAGTCTGATTTTGAAGTTTTTTTGTTGAAGAATTGCCACTTTTAGGTCTGTTATTGAGTGACCAGGGAGATTGAAGTGTTCTCCTACTGGTTTTTGAATGTTATGATTCCTGATGTCAGATTTGTGTCTGTTTATTCTTTTGCGAAGAGACTGTCCGGTTTGGCCAATGTACATGGCAGAGGGGCATTGCTGGCACATGATGGCATATATCACATTGGTAGATGTGCAGGTGAACGAGCCCCTGATAGCATGGCTGATATGATTAGGTCCTGTGATGGTGTCACTTGAATAGATATGTGGACAGAGTTGGCAGCGGGGTTTGTTGCAAGGGTAGGTTCCTGGGTTAGTGTTTTTGTTGTATGGTGTGTGGTTGCTGGTGAGTATTTGCTTCAGGTTGGGGGGCTGTCTGTAAGCGAGGACAGGTCTGTCTCCCAAGATCTGTGAGAGTGAGGGATCATCTTTCAGGATAGGTTGTAGATCTTTGATGATGCGCTGGAGAGGTTTTAGTTGGGGGCTAAAGGTGACGGCTAGTGGCGTTCTGTTATTTTCTTTGTTGGGCCTGTCCTGTAGTAGGTGACTTCTGGGTACTCTTCTGGCTCTGTCAATCTGTTTTTTCACTTCAGCAGGTGGGTATTGTAGTTTTAAGAATGCTTGATAGAGCTCTTGTAGGTGTTTGTCTCTGTCTGAGGGATTGGAGCAAATGCGGTTGTATCTTAGAGCTTGGCTGTAGACAATGGATCGTGTGGTGTGTCCTGGATGGAAGCTGGAGGCATGTAGGTAAGTATAGCGGTCAGTAGGTTTCCGGTATAGGGTGGTGTTTATGTGACCATCGCTTATTAGCACAGTAGTGTCTAGGAAATGGACCGCTTGTGTGGACTGGTCTAGGCTGAGGTTGATGGTGGGATGGAAATTGTTGAAANATTGAAGTGTTCTCCTACTGGTTTTTGAATGTTATGATTCCTGATGTCAGATTTGTGTCTGTTTATTCTTTTGCGAAGAGACTGTCCGGTTTGGCCAATGTACATGGCAGAGGGGCATTGCTGGCACATGATGGCATATATCACATTGGTAGATGTGCAGGTGAATGAGCCTCTGATAGTGTGGCTGATGTGGTTAGGTCCTATGATGGTGTCCCTTGAATAGATATGTGGGCAGAGTTGGCAACGGGGTTTGTAGCAGGGTTTGGTTCCTGGGTTAGTGTTTTTGTTGTATGGTGTGTAGTTGCTGGTGAGTGTTTGCTTCAGGTTGGGGGGCTGTCTGTAAGCGAGGACTGGCCTGTCTCCCAAGGTCTGTGAGAGTGAGGGATCGTCCTTCAGGATAGGTTGTAGATCTTTGATGATGCGCTGGAGAGGTGTTAGTTGGGGGCTGAAGGTGACAGCTAGTGGCGTTCTGTTACTTTCTTTGTTGGGCCTGTCCTGTAGTAGGTGTTTGTCTCTGTCTGAGGGGTTGGAGCAAATGCGGTTGTATTGTAGAGCTTGGCTGTAGACAATGGATCGTGTGATGTGGTCTGGATGGAAGCTGGAGGCATCAGTAGGTTTCCAGTATAGGGTGGTGGTGATGTGACCATCGCTTATTAGCACTGTAGTGTCTAGGAAGTGGACCTCTTGTGTGGACTGGTCCAGGCTGAGGTTGATCTGGCCCTGGGCTGGGAGCTCGCTCCCAGCTGCAGTGTAGGCACATCCTCAGGGATCAGGCTGAGACCGTCATGGGGGACCGACTGCAGGGTTCTCAGACCCCCCTCTGACATGGCTGATGGCCGTCAGGGCTGAGTCTGTGTGACAATGCCTGAGTTCCTGAGTGCAGGGACGGGGGGCGCTGAGCGGGGTGGGGTCCCCCAGGCTGTGTGATGGGTGTGGGGTTGTCACGGAGTGTGGGGGAGTCCGGGCCCTGCACCCCCAGCTTCCTACGATTCACCACAACTCTCAGCCAGCCAGTAAAACAGAAGGTTTATTGAGACGACAGGAACACAGTCCAAAACAGGTCTTGCCAGTACAGACAACAGGATCCCCTTTAAGTAGGTCTATTTGGGGCCCCAGGGAGGCCCCGACCTCGCTGGGAAGCCTAGGCCCCCTCAGGCTCCCTCTTCATTCCTATCCCGCTTCCAAGAACTGAAAAGCCTCTTCCAGGCGTCTCCTTTCTCCCTTCCCCCACGTCTCCTCCCCCGGGCTTTGTCCTGTGTCCAGGTTCCCAGTCAAAGGGGTTACCTGGTCTGCAACTCCCCTCTTGGTTCTCATGTTACATGCTCAGGTATCTCCCTTCCCCCATGCAGACAGTCCCAGCCAAGCCCCCCTGCAGCTTTCCCCCTCAGTATTCACATAACACCACAAAACATTCCCACTTCGTCACAGGGGTGCCTCACCGAGTCTGCAGCAGGAGCTGGATGGCAGAGCGCCCTTGGAGCAGGGCCTTCTCCCATGTGAACACCCAGCCCTCCCCGTCTCTCCTTGCAGAGAATCTCTGGAGCACGTACCTGACCAAGGGGGTGATTGTGGAGAAGGAGGGGGTGCCCTCAGTGGCCCTCGCGGACCCCGTTGTCGACATGGACCAGCCCTACGTCTTCAGCGACATGACCTCATACTTCACCCTGCTGGTGGGCATCTACTTCCCGTCCGTCACAGGTAGGAGCTGCAGCCGCTGGGTGCCGGGGGCGTGCGCCCGAATGCATGTGTGGGTGTGCACGCCTCTGTGTGCGTGCATCTGTGAGTGCTGGGCCGGCACACGTGTGGGTGTGTGGGTGTGCCATGTGCACCTCTGTGTGCGTGCATCTGTCTGTGCCTGTGGGTGTGTGGGTGTGCCGTGCCACACCTCTGTGTGCGTGCATCTGTCTGTGCCTGTGGGTGTGTGGGTGTGCCGTGTGCACCTCTGTGTGCGTGCATCTGTCTGTGCCGGCACACGTGTGGGGTGTGAGGGTGTGCCGTGCCACACCTCTAGGTGCATGCGTCTGTCTGTGCCGGCACACGTGTGGGTGTGCCATGTGCAACTCTGTGTGCGTGCATCTGTCTGTGCCAGCTGGTGTGTGGGTGTGCCGTGTGCACCTCTGTGTGCGTGCATCTGTGAGTGCTGGGCCGGCACACGTGTGGGTGTGTGGGTGTGCCATGTGCACCTCTGTGTGCGTGCATCTGTCGGTGCCTGTGGGTGTGTGGGTGTGCCGTGCCACACCTCTGTGTGCGTGCATCTGTCTGTGCCAGCTGGTGTGTGGGTGTGCCGTGCCGCACCTCTGTGTGCGTGCATCTGTCTGGGCCAGCTGGTGTGTGGGTGTGCCGTGCCACCCCTCTTTGTATGTTCCGCCGTCCGCCCAGACCTACGCGCTGGCCCTGCGCGTCTCCCTTCCGACCCCTCTAGGTGCATGCGTCTGTCTGTGCCGGCACACGTGGGGGTGTGCCAGGTGCAACTCTGTGTGCGTGCATCTGTCTGTGCCAGGTGGTGGGTGGGGGTGTCGTGCCGCACCTCTGTGTGCCTGCGTCTGTCGGTGCCGGCACACGTGTGGGGTGTGTGGGTGTGCCGTGCCACACCTCTGTGTGCATGCGTCTGTCTGTGCCGGCACACGTGTGGGGTATGCATGTGCTCCCATGTATATGTGCGCACCTGCTGGCTGCACATGCGTGTGTGCGTGAAAGGGGCTGACTGCACACCTCTCTGATTTCTGCTGTCAGCAGCTGCACCCTGTGGCTGTCCCTCTGATTTCTGCTTCCCGTGTGGAGTGTGACTGCGTGGGGGGTGCAGGGGAGGATCAAAGAGCCCCTCCTCCCCCAGCCACCCCCAGCCCCACAGACAGGCTGGCAGCATGTCTCACCTCCGCGCCGACGTCACCACCGCTCGGCTATTTCTGGCTCCCCTCCTGTGGGCGGAAATAACTGAGCAAAGCAGCCCCTGAGCCGCCCCCCAGGAGCAGCCTGGTCTGGGGCAACGCCAATGCCAAGGCAGCCCGCGGTATGAGGCCGTATCTGGGATCAGCATGGCCCTCCCACGCTCCTGCTGCTCCACGCAGACCCCAGAGCCAGCAGAGTTTGGACCAGGAGGGTTGAACTGAACCCCCAGGTCCAGGCCCAGCTGTGTGACGTCAGGGGAATCCCGGGGCAGGAAAGCCCCCGGCACGCTGCTCACTCACCAGCCTGTCATGATTTTTACATGGACTCGTGTCCGATGAATAATTCAGGCCGTGCTACAAGTAGCAGCTTTTCCTGAAGCATCGTCTCTGTCCGGCTGCGCTGCAGGCAGCTGGGACTTGCCCGTGGTCGGCTCCACTCGGACCCCAGCCTGCCTGGCCCTCGCTTCCCCGCAGCAGTGAGAATCCAGGCAGCCCTGGCTGATAGCCACAGTGACGAGCCCTGCCCTGCCCTCCTCCTCGTTGCCCGTGGCATGGCTGCCTCACAGCCCCCTGCCCACCTGCCTGCGCCCGGCGGGACAGCCCCTCGCTCGCTCGCCTCTAATTGGCCTTCGCGGATTGAGCTAATCAAGGGTGGAGGAGAGAAACCACATCAGCACGTCTAGAGCCTGATTCTGCGGGTGGAGAGTTGGGTGTGGAAAGGGGGTGGGGAGAGGGGAGATCAGCAACCCCCGTGCAGCCGGGCCTGCTCCCCTCTGCCAGCCCCCCATGGCAGGGCCTGCTCAGCTCCCCCAGGCCACGTGCCATGTGCTCTGGGCCTTACCTGCCGGCTGCTGCTCTCTGAGCCGGGCTGGAGCCCAGCGCCCTGGGGAAGGGGGCTGTGCTCGGTGGCCTTGCTCAGGGCTCTGCACTCCCATGCGCCCCTCCATGGCACGGTGCCCCAGAGCACGTTCCCTTGTCTTCCCTAGGTATAATGGCCGGCTCCAACCGATCAGGAGACCTGCGAGATGCTCAGAAATCCATCCCCACAGGGACCATCCTGGCCATCGCCACAACGTCTGCTGTCTGTATCCTTGACAGAGGGTCCGGGGCAAGAACAGGGCGGTGGGGGCAGGGTCTTGTCTGCGTCTGAACCAGCCCCTGTGCGGGTCGGAGCAGTGAGGGCGGGTGCTGGGTGCCGGGTGCTCTCGGGTCCCCACGGCCCCTGTGCGGGTCGGAGCAGTGAGGGCGGGTGCTGGGTGCTGGGTGCTCTCGGGTCCCCACGGCCCCTGTGCAGGTCGGAGCAGTGAGGGCGGGTGCTGGGTGCTGGGTGCCAGGTGCTCTCGGGTCCCCATGGCCCCTGTGCGGGTCAGAGCAGTGAGGGCAGGTGCTGGGTGCTCTCGGGTCCCCACGGCCCCTGTGCGGGTCGGAGCAGTGAGGGCGGGTGCTGGGTGCCAGGTGCTCTCGGGTCCCCACGGCCCCTGTGCGGGTCGGAGCAGTGAGGGTGGGTGCTGGGTGCTGGGTGCCANTCGGGTCCCCACGGTCCCTGTGCAGGTCGGAGTGGCCAGGGCGGGTGCTGGGTGCTCTCGGTCCCCACGGCCCCTGTGCGGGTCAGAGCAGTGAGGGCGGGTGCTGGGTGCTGGGTGCCAGGTGCTCTCGGGTCCCCATGTTCCCTGTGCGGGTCAGAGCAGTGAGGGCGGGTGCTGGGTGCCGGGTGCTCTCGGGTCCCCACGGTCCCTGTGCAGGTCGGAGTGGCCAGGGCGGGTGCTGGGCGCTCTCGTGTCCCGCAGGCCCCATCGGAGGGGAGTTTGTGCAGCAGGGGCCGTGTCCCTGGCGCTTTCCCCACACTCCTGTTCTCTGCCGTGGAGACCGGCCATGCTCCCCTGGGCCCCAGGGAGCTCCACGGCCCTTGACAAGGCTCTGCCTCCATGGGGCACCAGACCAGCCATCTGCTCCTCTCTTCTCGGCCCTGTGGCCCTGGGTCCCCTACTCCTTGTGGCTGCGCTTGGNGGGGGGGGGGGGGGGGGGGGGGGGGGGGGGGGGGGGGGGGGGGGGGGGGGGGCTGCAGCTTGGTCTTTCCTTCACCACCCGCAGATATCAGCTCCGTGATTCTCTTCGGCGCCTGTATCGAGGGGGTCGTCCTCCGTGACAAGTGAGTGCTGCTCCCCGACAGTGGGGTGTTGGGGGGCGACAGGGCTGCGCAGGGGGAATGGCTGGGGGGGGGGGGTGGATGGAGGGGGGGGGGGGGGGGGGGGGGGGGTTGGATGGAGGGGGTGGGAGTGGAGGGGAACAGGTTGAGGGTGGCTGGGGGTGGTGATTGGATGGAGGGTGGCAGTTTGGATTGAAGGGGTGGGTGGGGGGTGGCTGAGTGGAGGGGGGTGGGTTTGGATGGAGGGGGTGGAGGTGGAGGGTGACTGGGTGGAGGGGGCAGTTTGGATTGCAGGGGTGGGTAAGGGGTGGTGGGGTGGGTGGAGGGGAGCAGATAGGTGGGGGAGTGGCTGGGGGGGGTCGTTGGATCGAGGGTGGCAGGGGGGAGGGGGTGGTGGGTTTGGATGGAGGGGAGCAGGTGTGGGCTGGCTGGGGAGCCGTGGCTGGGGGGAGGGGGCGATCGAACCCCCTTGGGCAGTGGCCCTGATGCCCCCTGAGGCTAAACCTGGAACTAGGCGTTGCGGGGGGCTCCCGTGTCCCCCCCCCCCCCTCCGGCTGATTCTGCCGTGTCTCTGCTCTGGTTTCTCCCGCTAATCCTGCTGCTGCAGGGGGCTGTTCGCCGGGAGCTGCCGTGCAGCCTGGATTTGCGTATCTAGGGCAGTGCTGCCTGTCGTGCTGCGGTGACGCTTCTGGGTCGCCAACACAGACATGCTTCTTTTAAGGTCAGGCTTGACAAAGCCCTGGCTGGGATGATTTAGTTGGGATTAGGTCCTGCTTTGAGCAGGGGGTTGGACTAGATGACCTCCTGAGGTCCCTTCCAACCCTGAGATTCTATGATTCTATGATTCTATGATCCAAATGATGCGCAGCCTGGCTTGGCTTCCCTCTGTCAGAGAAAGCAGAGCCCCTCCCTGCCCTATAGGGAGGTCTGGGCCCCAGGGGGCATGGCCTTGGGCCATGCCCTCCCAGCCCCTGCTGCAGCCTCAGTTTCCCCACCAGGAGATGGGGCTGGGAGGCCGAGCTCGCTGAGATCTGCAGCGCTGGGAGGCTTCTGGGGCTGCTGGGGGCTGTTACTAGAGTGTCTGCTGCCCCCCTCCCCCCCACGGCACCTTTGCTCTCTCTTCTCCCTGCCACCCGCTCGTTCCGTGGCTCCCTGGGACCCGCCGGCCGAGGCTGCTGGGGTTAAAGCTCAGGGCTGGACAATGAACCCGTCCAAACATGACTGGTCAATTGACCAGTCCAGTATTGGTCAAATAATGTGAAAAATGGTGAAAGATGGAAAAGCTCTAAGAACAGAGCAGTGACAAAGGGTTTCTGGTCTCCACTGGCTCAGCCTTGGGGCTTGTTTGCATGTGAAATGCTCCAGCCGCACAGCTGAGCCGCTGCAGCACAGACGCTACCTCCACCGAGGGGAGGGGTGTTCCATGGCGCAGGGAATCCACCGCCCCGAGAGGCCGTAGCTAGGTCGACGGAGGAATTCTCCCAGTACCTGCCGCTGTCTGCACCGGGCTACACTGCTCAGGGGGTGGGTTTTTCACCCCCGGCGCCACGGAGCTGGGTCGATGGAATTTTCTAGTGTAGAGCAACCCCTAGATACTTTCGCCTTCAGCAAAACCCAAGTTACTTAACTGAGTTATTTTAACTCAGAAAAACACGGAACGCAATGAACTGAAGATCTCAAGCCAGAACCGCGCCTTGGTGGCGCTGCATTGCCTTTCTGAGCTAGCTGAGCTTACCTTCGAATGCGAATGTGGCAACAGCCAATGTCACTCCCGACTGAACCGTTACAAAAGAAAAACGAGTGAACCAGAAACAAACCGAACACAGAACGACTATCCAAGCCAAATCGTCGTGCACGTGTGCTAGGCAAGCAGCGGCCGGGCAGCTCTTCGCACTGCTCAATGGCTGTGCAAAGTGGGCAGCTTCTCCCTTTGTGCTGGGGAGCAGGGTTAACGACTGGGAGTCCCTGCTGTATGCTTGGCTAGTCACTATC
Organism: Platysternon megacephalum; assembly: GCA_003942145.1. Lineage (NCBI taxonomy): Eukaryota > Metazoa > Chordata > Testudines > Platysternidae > Platysternon > Platysternon megacephalum. The sequence continues at coordinate 628,548 of QXTE01000198.1, read as the reverse complement.
AGCTGTCAGTCTGCGGGGCAGGCATGGGCGTAGTTTGAGTTCTCTGTCTGGGGGGGCCACATGTCGGGGGCGAGTTCCATGCCTGTCCGAGGCTTGCAGTTTGGGGGGGGAAATCCCCCCCAACTACGCCCATGGGGGCAGGGACCATATCTTTTAACTTGCTTTGTAAACCCCCCTGGGGGGAGGGCCTGATCCACAGACAAAGATGAACATTCCCACATGCAGTGTTTTTCCAGGAAGGCCCAGGCAATGCAGCTGCTCAGCTCTCAGTGGGCTCCCCCTTCTCTCAACGGGAGCCGGGAGCCGGGAGCCGGGAGCCGGGAGCCGGGTGGGTGCTCAGGACACTGAAGTGGGCTAGCTAGGGACGGCACTGTGATGCAAGCCGAGAGGAAGGGCACTGCTGCAGCAGGGCATTCTTGCTGGAGTACTTTATGATATTTGACCATGGTGATAACAGGCGGTCCGTTGACGTTACTTGACTGGTCAGGTGACTGACTTGCCAAGCCAATTACAGCTGGTCACGCTGGACTATCCCTGCTGCTTTCTGGGGGGCGGCCCTAGGGCTGGAGGTCAGAGCACGGCAGCCGGCCCTGCCCCAGTAACGCTTGGTGCGTTGCAGGTTCGGCGAGGCTGTCAATGGGAACCTGGTGGTTGGCACCCTCGCCTGGCCCTCTCCGTGGGTGATTGTCATCGGATCCTTCTTCTCCACGTGTGGGGCAGGTCTGCAGAGCCTCACAGGAGCCCCCCGCCTCCTCCAGGCCATCTCCCGGGACGGGATCGTCCCCTTCCTGAGAGTAAGTGACCTGCTGCACTGTGGCTAACGCCGGCTCTGTTCCGTGGGCGCTCCCTAAGGAGCCCGGGATAGGGGCTGGCACGTGCCCTCCTCACCTGGGGCTGACCTGCTGCAGGCTCCACTGCCATGCCCATCACCAGAGGGCATCCTGCCCTGTCTCCAGGTCTCTCCCCAGGGCCCTTTGTCCTCCAAGCAGAGGCTCCCTCTGCCTGGATGGAGACGGGGTGTCGGATGCCCAGGATCGGTGCTACACCCCCAGCCGTGGAACAGTCTCTAGGACAGGCCCCGTCAGTGCCAGGCCCCCCAGCCCCCCGGGGTCTCCCTCTTCCTGCCCCCGGCAGGCCGTGCAGCCTCCTTAGACAGGACCTCCAGGCTCCCGCCCTCCTGCTTGGCGCCGTGAGCTCTGCTCAGCCAGTCCCACTGAGCCAGCCCCCGGCACAGACTCGTGTGTCCTGCCGGGTGACCGCACCTCGCCCAGCCTTTCAGTGACACTCGCACGGCGCTGGCACAACAGGCGGGTTTGTTCGTCCCCTGGACACGGCACAGGGAGGCCGTAGGGTGGCCCAGAGAGAGGGAGGCTGAAGCACAGACTGTTCTGGTGAGCCCCAAGCCCAGGCACGCTGCAGAGACCTCCGTGCTCAGGCTCTGGGTCTCTGTCGGAGCTGCTGGGTCACTTCCCAGGTGAGAGCCCCGACTCCTTCCGGCAGCCGACGCTGAGCCCCTCCTCGCTTCATCCCCGTCCCGTGTTCTCGAGCTGGGGTCTGCCCAGCTTCCCTGCTGAGAGGTGGGGACCCATCTCCCTCTGGGCCCAGGGCCCCTGTGAGCCCCCCCCCCCTCGGCCCTGCGGGGCCCCGGTGCTGCTGAGAGGTGGGAACCTGTCTCCCTCTGGGCCAAGGGCCCTAGGTGGCCACGTCCTGGTGATCGGGTTTGCCATTATCTTCTCAGATTCTCCATTAATATGGGATCAGCGTCATCCAGTCCTTTTTAATGACTCATTCAGGCTCAGACAGCTAGACATCATTCATATCTATGTCTCTTAGCCGGCCCTGAGAGCAACAGTCCTTCCCCCACCCCGGTAACAACACAGGGGAAACTGAGGCACACACAGGGTTCATAAAAATATGACAGAAAATTCCCACTTTGTCGTACTGGGGCCTTGTTGGAAGCTTGGGAGTGGAAGCGTAGGATGGAGCCCAGGAAAGCAGCTGCACAGGGAACCGGCAGGTTCTTGGCTCCCGCAGGAGCAACGTCACCTTCACCTTGTCTGAATCCCTCTTGAGGGGCTGAGCTCAGATGTGGCTGCGCCGGCGTGGGCCGGGTCTCTGCAGGGAGGCCGGTCTGCTGACACGGTTTGTGACAAAGGAAGTGCTGCTCCGAGGCCGGATCCCGGAGTGAGCCCCCTGCCCGCTCTCTGGCGATCCAGTGTGCCCAGCCGAGCGGCAGCCAGCATGGTCTGGCAGCGTCTGCGCAGCACATCTGTGTCCCAGCTTGCACCGTGGCCCATCGGCACGAGACTTCAGTGCCGCAGGCCTGGTCCTGTGTGCGAGAGCTGCCTGGCAGCTGGGGATTGGGCCCACTTGCAGGGCAGCTCCTGCCTCCCAGCTGCCGTGACCCGGGTGAGCTTGGAGGTCTGTCCGGGGACGAGGTGCTGGGGTTCGGCCCTGGCTTGGATCTTGCTGGAACTGGCTTTGACGTAACAGCCTGGGAGGGAGATCGGCGATGGGGCAACCCACCCCTGCTCGCAGAGATACCAGCTCCCCATCCACACGGCATGGCCGCCCCATACTGGGCTGGTGTGGGGAGCTCTGGAGCTCACCGGGCCGGTCCCCAGGCGCTTGGGCAAGGAGCTAAGCTGCTCGGGCTGGAACAGCCAGAAGGGAGGAGCAGGCTACCAGCTGCTGGGTGAGTGAGGGGGCAGGAATGGGGAATGGGGGCTGGATGTGCTGGGGGGGTGGGGGGGAGGGAGCCGGGGGCAGGAGAGGGGAGCAGGTGCCGGGGTTGATGAGCACTCTGCCTGCACCCCAGTCGCAGCCTCTGCCCATTGGCACCTGATGTTTCCCTGGCCAGGCAGAACCAGAGCTACTGATCTCTGTGGCTGAGGAGACAGAGCCTGGCTCCCGCTTTGCTCCCTGTCCCTGCTCCTGGCCCGGGCCCTGGCAGCTGCCCGGGCTTTGGCCAGGAGTCCTGGGGTGGGAGCCGCAGAGCTCTGGCAGGTTTGGAGAGGCAGGAGAGGAGCGTGCTGGGGAAGGTCAGCCTGTGCCCAGCGCGCTGCCGTTGTGCCGGTTAATATTTCATCTGCTCGCTGAAGATGTGTTCCCAGAACCTCATCTCTCCAAATCCAAACCGACAGCTCCCCCCAGGGAAGAACAGGCTAATTTTAAACTCGCTCCCTCGCCCTGCCAGCCATATTCTGAGCATTCGCTTGAGGAACCCGGCCTCTCCTGCTAATGCAAGCAGACGTGTCCTCTAGCTCCTCTGCCTCCCCGGGACCCCTCCTCTCAGACACGGCCCCCACTGCGGGACAGCGTGGGGATGCCCAGGGGGGCAGGGACAACCTGGTGCCACTTTGGGGGCCTTGCTCCTGTAGCTGGACAGGGAGCTGCCCTGGGAGCATCCCAGCCGTTTTCAGTGTGCTGGGTGGAGCCGTCTGCGCTCAGGTCCCTTCCACCCCTGCGCCCCGTTAACAGGGCCCTTCGGGCAGCTACAGGCCACCAGCTTCCCTGGGGAGTGGAGAGCAGCATCGGCCATATGGCCTGGTCTGTCCCCAGCAGCGCTGCCAATCGACGGGCATCGGAACCGTGTGGTGCTGGGAAGTGTGCGGTGCCAGCCCCCATTGCCCCATGGCACCCCGACCCCCAGGCTCTGCCCCATGGCACCCCGAGCGCTGCCCCACGCTCTGTTCAGTGCGATCGGGTGTTCGAATGCAGGGGGCAGGGTGGGGAGCAGAGAAGGGCTCTGAGTGCTGGGCTGGCCAGTGGAGGGGGCGAGCCCCCAGCCCCCCAGGCAGGCACAGGTTAAGCTGGGGCCGTGTGTGTGGGGGACGGTTGGCACCTGCGCCGGGCCTGGCTGTTGCCAGAGTTGCCCAGGGCCGGGAGAAGTTTGCATGGCTGGGCCGGCCAGGCTGGGCCATCCCCTGCGGGCCGTGGCCTTCCACAGCCGGGCCCAGAGCCCCCCGCGCTTCAGCCTGTGCGGCCTGCTCCACAGCCATAGGTCAGGCCTTGCCATGGCTACACCCCCAAGACACCTGCATAGCAACTGCCCCCGGTCCCCACATGCAGCCAAGGCACCCACAGACCACTGGGCCCCCCAGTCCATGCCCTGTCTCCGTCTCCTCCCGTGGCCCCTCGCTCGTCTGTCCCTGACCTGCGCTGTCGGCTCCCACCCGTGCCAGTGCCTGCGGGCTCCTCGGCAGGGGCTCTGCCTCGCTCTGTACTTGTCAGGCCCCCGGCGCCCAGAAAGAGCCACGTCCCCGTGAAGACGTGCGTCCTGCAGGGGTGGGCCTGTGCCAGCCCCCGCGTCTCATGCCCATCCCCGGGGCTGAGTGCCCGGTGCCCAGGTGGGGCAGCCTGGCCCTGCCCTCGGGGAGCTGGGGGGTTCTGTCTCCTTGGCTGTGGTGCAGACGCCACCAGCAGGGGCCCCTCTGTGCCAGCTGTTAGGGGTGCCTGCCCCATGCCAGGGTGGGAAATGGGCAGTGTCACCCCCTCCCCTCCCAGGCACCCTAACGCTCGTCTCTCTCACTCTCCACCCAGGTGTTTGGCCACGGCAAAGCCAACGGGGAGCCCACCTGGGCGCTGCTCCTCACTGCCTGCATCTGCGAGATCGGGATCCTCATCGCCTCCCTGGACGAGGTCGCCCCCATCCTCTCCATGTAGGCAGCGCGCTCTGGCTGCGCCCCTCCACCCCGAGACTGGGCCAGCCAGGACACTCCCCCCACTGCAGCTCAGGGCCCAGGATGCGGCCCCCTGCCCAGCTGAGCTGCGGCCAGAGCCGTCAGGATTAGCTGTGTGATGCCCTGGCTGCAGGAGAGCTCCGCCTGGGGGTGCCAGGGAGATGTGCCCGCTCCCTGCACTGGCAGGAGAGGACAGTCCCACGTGGGATGCGGCCCCTGTCTCTTGGCCAGTGTCAGGGCCACACAGCACCGTTCTGCCAGCTGCCGTTTCCTCCAGAGACCCTGGCAGCAGAGCCCCCTGGGACAGCCAGTGCGCGGGCATGGTACCTCCCCGCACCCATCCCTGGGGTTCCTGGGGCCAGGCTGCCACTGGCTCTGGGGTGAAAGGCTCAGGCACTGTCTCCGTTTCTCGCCTGCAGGTTTTTCCTGATGTGCTACATGTTTGTCAACTTGGCGTGCGCGGTGCAGACGCTGCTGAGGACACCCAACTGGCGGCCCCGGTTCCGATATTACCACTGGTGGGTGTTGGCCTGCAGGAGGATCCTGTCCCGGGGCCCTGCCCTTCCTGACGGGCGCTGCTGCCGCCCTGGCATGCACCGGCCTCAAGGCCAGGGATGGGCCCTGCTGCTTCATGCAGGGGAGCGGGAGCCAGGAGTTCAGGATGCTGCTCCCACTGGGCGATGTGGAACAGGCCTGGCCCTCTCGGAGCCTCAGTTTCCCCATGTGTGCAGTGGGGAGGTTGGTTCCCAGGGGCTGGATCGCCTGAGCAGTAGGGAAGGGCAGGCGGCTACTGCCCCGCTGGGTCCTGCGCCGACGGAGGCCAGGAGGAGCAATGCTAGCTGAGGCCGGTCTCGCCTGGGCCGGCTCTGGCTGCTCTGGGGCTTTGCCCAGGCAGCCAGACTCCCAGCCGGAGCAGCGTCCCTTCCCCTAAGGTCCCTCCTGGCAGGCCGGGGCTGGCGTCGGGGGGCTGCCAGGGCCACGGAGTACCTCAGAGGCAGGTTGGGGAGGTGCCGGGGCCATGGAGTACCTCAGAGGCAGGTTGGGGAGGTGCCGGGGCAGGGCTCTGCGTGCTGGAAGGCTGGTGTCGTGGGGCTGGGCTGAGAGCTCCCTTCGCTCCCCAGGACACTCTCCTTCCTGGGCATGAGCCTCTGCCTGGCCCTGATGTTCATCTGCTCCTGGTACTACGCTCTTGTGGCCATGCTAATCGCCGGCCTCATCTACAAGTACATCGAATACAGGGGGTGAGTGTGGCACCCCGGACTCGGGGCATGCGGGGCGGGGGAGCTGCTCCTGGGCTCAGGCATCCGCCGCGACAGGGCTGAACGGAGCCCGCGGCAGGGCAGGGGTTCCCCGGAGCCCTGCCGGCAGCGTGATCAACCCAGCCCTGGTTGCTAGTCCCAGCTCTGCTACCGGGCGCTCAGGGAGGTCCCCAAACCCCTCCCCATAGGCCCACGGCAGGAGCTCTGACGCTGGCCCCAAGTGAAGTGGGAGACGGAGCGCAGCAGGGCAGGGCTTTGCCCAGCTCACAAGCCACCACAGGCTCTGTCAGGCTGTTGAATTGTCCAAGCTTCAGTCAATCGGCAGCCGCCCAGCGGGTCCCCCGTTCTCCCCTCCTAGGGAGCAGGCCTGAGAGCCCCCCCGCTCTCTGCCTTTCCTGGCGCCCCTCTGACTCCCCCTTCTAAGCCCAGCTGCCTTGGAGAGAGCTGGTGGCACCCTGGGGCAGGAAACTAGCGCTGTAGTGCTTAGGGCCTTCCACTGGGGACATGCTGGGCCCTGCCAGGCCTGCCCCTTCGCAGCCTGCTCCAGGACCCCCCGGCTGCCCTCAGAGGGGAGCTGGCCCCCGGTCCTGCCAGGCGCTGAGTTCCCCTGTCTCTCCCCGGCAGAGCGGAGAAGGAGTGGGGCGACGGCATCCGAGGGCTGTCGCTCAGCGCGGCCCGCTACGCTCTGCTTCGGCTGGAGGAGGGGCCCCCGCACACCAAGAACTGGAGGTGAGCGCGGGGCGGCCGAGGGGCAGGAGCTGCCTCTAGCCAGTAACGGGGCGAAGAGCAGGGAGTGGGCGGTGGGCAGGACGGGCACTTAGGAAGCTCCAGAGGAGAGCCCTGCCCAGGAGCTCACATCCTGGGGCATGGGCGGGGTCGGTGCGGCCTGGGACTGGCGGTGTGTGTGTGTGCATGGGGCAGAGGGTTTGAGCTCCGGGTGCAGACAGATGGGGGCGTCCTGCCCCTAGGGGCCGTAGGGGTTGTGTGACAGGCACTGGATGGAGGCTCACTGATCCCCTGGGGCCGGTGGGGGGGCTGAGCGTGGCCGGTTTAACCCCAGGGTGTTCCCTTCCCAGGCCTCAGCTGCTGGTTCTGGTCCGAGTGGATCAGGAGCAGAACGTGGTGCACCCGCAGCTCCTGTCTCTCACCTCGCAGCTCAAAGCCGGCAAGGGGCTGACGATTGTGGGCTCCGTGCTGGAAGGGACCTTCCTGGATAATCACCTGCAGGCCCAGCGGGCGGAGGAGGTGAGGGCAGCACCAGCAGTAAGACCCCCGCTGTGACGGTTTGGGTCACAGAAACCCCCTTGGGAATTGCCACCTGATGTGCAAGCCCACTCCTGCCCCTACTTTCCTGCCCTGCCCAGGGACGGCTCTATGTTTTTTGCCGCCCCAAGCACGGCAGGCAGGCGGCTTTCGGCGGTGCGCGTGCGGGAGGTTCGCCGGTGCCGCGCCATCGGCGTCCCCGCCGCCGAATTGCCGCCGAAGCCGCGGGACCGGCGGACCTCCCGCAGGCGCACCGCCGAAGGCTGCCTGACTGCCACCCTCACAGCGACCGGTCTGAACCATGTCCCCTAACAGCTGCAAGCTTAACTGAAACCAGCTCACAGAAGTGTTCCTGTCTTTAACACTCAGATGCCCAACTCCCAGTGGGGTCCAAACCCCAAATAAATCTGTTTTACCCTGTATAAAGCTTGTACAGGGTAAACTCATAAGTTGTTCGCCCTCTATAACACTGATAGAGAGATATGCACAGCTGTTTGCCCACCCAGGTATTAACACATACTCTGGCTTAATTAATAAGTAAAAATTGATTTTATTAAATACAGAAAGTAGGATTTAAGTGGTTCCAAGTAGTAACAGACAGAACAAAGTAAGTCACCAAGCAAAATAAAATAAAACACGGAAATCTATGTCTAATCAAACTGAATACAGATAATCTCACCCTTAGAGATGCTTCAGTAAGTTTTTTCCTCAGACTGGACACCTTCCAGGCCTGGGCACAATTCTTTCCTCTGGTACAGCTCTTGTTCCAGTTCAGATGGTAGCTAGGGGATTCCTCACGATGGCTCCTCTCACCCCTCTCTTCTCTTCCACCCCTTTATATATCTTTTGTATAAGGCGGGAATCCTTTGTCCCTCTCTGGGTTCCCACCCTCTCCTTCTCAATGGAAAGACACCAGGTTAAAGATGGATTCCAGTTCAGGTGACATGATCACATGTCACTGTAAGACTTCAAGCCTTCATTCCTCCCAGCCTGACTCACAGGAAGGCTTGCCTGCAAACAGAGCCATTCAGTCAATTGTCCTGGTTGATGGGAACCATCAAGAGTCCAAACAACCATTAATGGCCGACACTTTGCATAATTACAATAGGCCCTCAGAGTTATATTTCATATTTCTAGTTTCAGATACAAGAGTGAAACATTTATACAAATAGGATGATCACACTCAGGAGATTATAAGCTTTGTAATGACACCTTACAAGAGACCTTTTGCATGAAGCATATTCCAGTTACATTATATTCACTCATTAGCATCTTTATATAAAATCGTATAGACTGCGCAACGTCACCCCCGCCCCCGGTGCCACTTCCCTTCATCAGTCACCGGCGCCCCCCTCCGGGCTACTCCCCCCAAAGGGCTTGCAGCCCACACAGGAGCTCCGTGCCATGGTGCGCTGGCCTGGGGCCTCTCCCCTGGCCTGGGAGCAGAGCCTCCTCTTGGGACGCCTCCTGGCTGCACACTCCCTCCCAGGGCCTCGCAAAGCCCCCAGATCCCCCTCCCCACACCTGCAGCAGCCTGGCCTGCCCCCGCCCCCCGCTTGGCACTACTGTCGGGTTTGCCGGACCGGACGGCCCCAGCGGAGCACAGCCCTGGGACTCCGGCGTCCCCACTGGGCCAGGTCTCACTCACCCCAGCCTGCTGGGCCCGCTGGCGGGATGGCGCAGGGCACGCGGGGAAAGCTGGGATTAGAGCAGAGGGGGCAGATGTGTGGGAGCCGAGTGCTGCTGTGATGCAGGCCGACAGTCTCGGCTTCTGTCTCACTGGCCGGTGCAGACATGTCCATCACCAGAATGCCGGGGATGTGCACGGGGGGAGCTGGGGTGTAGTGTGTGGGGAGGGGATGTGAACGGGGGGGAGAGCTGGGGCGTAGAGATGGGGGAGGGGATGTGAAC